>MU204344.1:87444-116390 GCA_017309775.1 Paedocypris sp. Pulau Singkep | reverse complement strand
TGTGTGTGTGTGTGTGTGTGTGTGACTATTATGTTTTATTTGATTGTACTTAGAGGTCATCAGAAGATGCTGCTCATGTTGGAGATGGAGAGGATGAGGGATCTTCATCTCTTCTTCCCCCTGGAGCTAAAAAGCTAAAAGTGGAACAAGACAAGAAGAAAGAAAGGCGACATAAAGTGGATGAAGATGAAATACAGAAGATGCAGTGAGTCAAACACGGAAAACGTATTCTTTGTCCAATTTGGACTATAAGGCACAATATTAAAACCATTTATTTCCTATTTTTGTTTCACACAAAGCGTATGGTCCCCAAAACTAAGCATTTAGGAACGAACTTTTTATAAACTCATTCACAACTTTAAACATTGTTATCTTACACTCACACAAATTTCAGTCTTCAACACGTTTGATTTTAATGGATTTTGGGATTATGTGTGACTGGATCGCTCTTGTGGGGATTATTGCAGTCAGACTCTCCGCTGTTCCATGATAATTCCGCTTCCTTTCCTGGTTCTTTGGTTAATCCAACTGGAATGAGCTCTGAATTATCAGAATCAGAAAAAGGATTATTGCCACATTCTGTAGGTTACAGAGCTAGGAATGTGTCTTGGTGTCGATCACTGAGAAAATGAAATTAATTCCATGTATGAAACGACAAATGCAATATTTAGTATTTTAAAACTTTCAATTGCTTCAAATGCATTTGACAGTATTTAGGAGATTTTTTGGGGGAAAAAATCTATGCCAAACGAACATATCAACCTTAGCTGCAACTTTTCATAAAACGCTTTTTTTGGAACGGTTTCATACATGTAATTAATGCTCTAACAGACGGCAGTGTTTCAAACTAGTAAAGTGAGTAGGCAAAATGAATAGAATTCAGAATAGTCACCGAAGTGTTAAATGTTAATATGGTCATAGCTCACTCTTTAAAGTTATGCATTGCTTTACTAGTAGTGATGCTAAAAGTAGCTGCGCACCTTTGTAGCATCAAAGTCGTACTGAAGCATTCTGACAGATTTTAGAAATAATAAATCCACATACAACCATTATGTAATCAAAGCCAAAGTTCATACATAAGCACACCAGAGTATAATTTTTTTTTTTTTTGCCTTATTCCTAGCTAACCGTTTTCTAACCAATGATCATGATCTATCCTCTGGACATGTCTAATTAATCTCAATCTGGTCTATGAACATTTTAAGACGAGTTGTCTTCTTGCTCCAACCTTGACACCCCAGAGACCTCCAGCATCCTCAGCTCTGCCTCCTTTTTGTCAGAGTGATGACTCTAACAGTGTGTTTTGCCTTCAGAGTTTTAGTGTCGTCATTTTCTGAAGAGCAGCTAAACCGTTATGAGATGTACAGACGTTCAGCGTTCCCCAAGGCAGCGATAAAAAGAGTGCGTGGCAAACCATGAACAACCTTCTTTCATTATTACTCAAATTACTTTTAAGTATTGACTTTATTACACTTTGTTTCAGCTAATTCAGTCCATCACAGGATCTTCAGTTTCACAGAACGTGGTGATTGCAATGTCAGGCATTGCGAAGGTGTTTGCAGGAGAGATCGTGGAGGAAGGTTGGTTCAGGACACTGGTGCTTAAGAAATGGAGTTTTCATTTTGCGATGCTTGTTTCTCAGCTCTTGATGTGTGTGAGAAATGGGGAGACACGCCACCGCTGCAGCCCAAACACATGAGAGAAGCCGTCAGGAGGCTGAAGAGTCGACAACAAATCCCTAATACCAAGTGCAAACACATTCTCTTCCATTGAAGACTGCTATATTCCATCACATCCTGTTTTATACTCCCAACATGCAAAATTGTAAAATATGTTTGTTCGTGTCTAGAAAAAGTACCATAGCATTGACATTTTTTTAATATTGTTTTGGTGTTTGCTCCAGTTGTTGTCTAAATATTTCTTTGAATAATAAATGGTAACGCTCATCACAATGCGTGCATACGAATAGCACAAAGGTTTAAATCAGTGTTCAACATTTCATAAGATGTTGGACAAACTTGACCACAACATATACAAATTGTAAATGAGGATATTTAAAATTTGTCTGGTTGCAAAAACTTGTGAAGTTAAAAATCAATATTTGTCGGATTCACCATCCAATGCTGATTTTATTAACATGTTGTGCAAATCGTTTTGAGATGCCTTTATGTCAAGATTTCTCATATTTCACAGAACAGAATGGATACGGTTGTCTTTAATGTGAGAACACGACCCAGGTTTTGTTCTTCAGAGAAAAATAAAGTTCTCTCACAAATGCAGATTTTTATTCTTCCTTTCGCAAATTTGGGATAAAACTAGTAATCCTGTTTTAAATGTAGAGAGTTTTTGAAGGCCACATTCAGAGAAAAATGTCTGAGGATTTTCTAAATAAAAGTGTTTTTTAATATTAGGACATAAGAAACTTTATTGTCATTAGACAAAGAGGAGCCTCAGTAGAGTAAACCAACTAAGATTGCACAATGTATATCTGGCATAACAGAATTACAGCATCATCATCGCCATCAATATTGGTTTAGTGAATTTGTCTAAAAATAAATGACAAGATGTTCCACAGGTTTACATTAAAAAAACATTTAATGCTCAACATGGGTGTCACAGAGGTACGGTTCACAGAACCAACAAAACAAAAGTGGTTTTATTTCATGTCATGGACCAATGGTCAAATCTGAGCCGTCTTTGGTTTTGTTAGTCAACCAGTTAATCATAGAATAAGCTAAGACAGTAATATTGTACGTTTAACCACCGATTAATTGTCCAGTGCTAATACAGTAGATTATTCATATCACGGCTGTTTGCGTCTTGACTGATAGAAACTTGCCAGAATTGAAAAAGTGGAACTGATTTAAAGCTTCTGATACTGAGAATGTCTATTCTGACACAAGGAAAACATGATCGGAACAAATTTTTAATCTCTGTAAAAACTATATTAAAGTAAAAACTCAATCTGAACTACATGTCAAATGACTCATAAAAAGGACTGGTAAAGCACTTGATCGTGAAAGATTTCAAGTAAAGTCATGCATAAAACACATTGTTATTTAATAGCCATGCAGTGAAAGTTGTGATATAATTTCATTTTATATGTACCTACTGTATACTTTCTGTTTAGTGGAGTCCAACTTTCGCTTTCACAAAAACCTTTGGAAGACAGAATTTAAGACTAACCAAAGTGTATGCTACACATTTCACAAGAAGAGAAACACTATACAGTATTTAGAGAGAGAGAGAGAGATATAGAGAATGTGAAAAAATGAGAGAAGTTACAAATTAGAAACATAAAAGGGTTTGCATTGACAGCAGAAGCTCATTAACCCCCTAAACGGCAGGGGGAAAAAACGGGTGGGGGCATAAAAAATGCATATACATAAATATATAACAATTATTGTTTTTCATTTAAACTGAATAAATCTAACAAATGTTATGATGTAACAGTGAAATAAAATGTAACAAGTCTGTAACAAAACGGATTTGTTTCAATAACAAACGTAACAGGATTTTCTTCCCTGGATAATCCTATAGCGTAACATAAAAATACATCTGTGCTGAGCGTAACACTGAACCACTGGACAGTAGTAATGTAGCTGTACATGGATGAAGAACAGATACAATCATCATCTGAATCTAATCCATCCAGTGTGAGCCTGTGTGACAGAAAATGAAAGTGGTAGTGGGCTTTTAACGTCAAAGTGCTTTTTAGCTCAGTCCACATGTGACAGACGACCCACCAGGATCTATACGCACATTAAACAGCAGCTGTATTGTGCTCAACAGAAGCATCTAGAAAGAACTCAGCTCTGTTCCAAAACCCAGACATATTAATCCTATTAAATTTTTTTTTTTTTCAAATTGTTTTTGCTTTTCTTTTTCGTAATTTATTGATCAGGTGTGCATATAACTTTTGCTATTACTAGGATGCTAACACTGCACAATTGTTGACCTAAAAAATAACAAGTTTAGAAAATATACTTAAAAAAGCAACAATACAACAACATGTAATAAGAGATTCTAAATTAGATATTTAGTAGATATTTTTTTATAGCTATTTCTACATAGAAAACAAAATGAAAAATAAAAATGGGTATATAGAGACAAATACTTCAGTAACAATTTACTTTTCTGTAAAGGACAAACAGAAATTATAATTAAACAAAATGTACACATTTTACATTATGGGCATTTGTAGATTTGTAAACTTGTAAAAAAAAAAAACCTACTGCAACTACATTTAAAATATTTATTTATAAACTTTGACTCAACACATGTTACTAAATGTAAAAAAAAAAAAAAAACCTTACATTCTAAATTAAGTTGCCTTTTAGTAATAAATAGCAACTAAAATGTATACAGTATAGGACTTACATCCATGTAACAGAAAAACAGTTTTTGCATTTTCTTTTTTGTGTTCCGAACACGAACATGTGTCCATGCGTTTATTCTCAAGTTAGCAAAGTTAACTAATTCGTCAATTACGTATTCGTGAAAGTTCAATAAACATTTTCAAATCAGCATTTGTCAAAGTAATGACAAGTTCTAGGTTTTGGAACCGAGTTCTTATTTCGACAGCTGTAGTACCATAAAATATAAAATCTAAAACCTGCGCTGATACTAACACTCACTGCTCATGTGCAAGAAGCATGCAGATACAAGTTTAGAAATGATCAAGTGTGTAACTAAAGAGCATTTTTGGCCTGTCTTACTGGAAACGTCGCTGCTGTAGTGAGATGTTGTCGAGTGAGATGTCACTGCAGAAAGACTCGCCAGATCACAGAAAAAAAACAGGTCTAAGGAAAAAATCAGCAACAACAAGGCTCTCGTCTTCTTGCCATTGATGAAAAAAATCTGTATTATTACTGTGATGTGTTTGCCCCCCCCCCCCATCACAATCTGAAGAATGGGTTGTGTTTTCGAACTTCCTGTAGGAGGCGCTCTCGGTCAGACAACGCTTTCTCCAGAGCCGACTGCGCAATCTCAAGCTTGGCCTGCAGTGACTGTGCCAACAGAGAGACAGTAACACGTTAGGTTTTACTATTTTGCTTAGAAATTATGTGGGAAATTAAAGGTTGAATTATGTATAATAACTGATGGTTGGAAAAGTTAAAAATACGATTAAGATGAAAAGCCCATTTTTCCAAGTTGACTATATTTGCAAGTGATTAATCTATTGATCAAAAAAATGTGTTCTATTAGGTGTTTTACATTGATTGTGCAGCATTTTATTATATTAATTCTCTTCAATTGTGAACAGCTAAACCATAAAAATCCTTATTTGCCTAAACTCATGATGTTAGTAAAACTTTGTTTAAAATGTCGTGTGTATAACATTATAAACTTAAAAGTTTGAAAACTATAATATATTATAATTTCATAATTTTTAGAATTCCTACCTTGTTCTTTTTGTTAGCTCTTGTGCAGGACTCTTCATCAATCTCTTTGTTCCCCACGCACTCCACCTCTTTTTGATTTTGCGAAGCTGTGTGTGTGTGAGAGTGTCAATGACTGAGAAAACCTGAAGACAAACATCATGTAAGCCCAGCATTATCAAAGAACTTACATCTTAGACAGAGTATGCCATCGTCCAGACGTTCTATCACAACATCATCCAGAGAAAGAAGCATAGGATCCGCCTGAGGAGCAGTGGGGTAAACACGTGGGCAGTCATCCTGCAAAAAAACATTGATTTTATATCTTGTATTTTATTTCAACCATCACACAGAATTGTCAACTCCTGAAGGCGGGACACAATTGGTGGCCATCACACCATCACAAAGAGTGACACATACACATTCACACGTTTTAAGAAAACAGAAGACCCAGAGGAAACACACTATGCCGCGTACTGCTAAATATTAACTCTTAATGGCCTTCTCAACTGTTACTATTGCTGTACCTTTATTGTAACAGTGCTGTCCCGTAGCCACAGTCTCATTGGCTGGGAGTCTGCGCTGAGTTCATCCTCCAAGAACGGCCCAATTGTGTTTAAGGTGGAAGCCAGGAGCTCAGCTTTGCACCCAGTCAAACACATCTCCATGAAGCCCACACTTTCGGACAAAGGGGTGTGTCGGGCAGAATTTGGCCCCACCTCCAGCCTGAGAGCGGCGGCAGCGGGCCGACTGAGAGATCGAGGGCTGGGAGACAGAGGAGCAGTGGGAGAGATGCTGCCAGCTGTGGAAAGATGAGAGAAGATTATATTTTTAATCCTAGCTGCAATTTGTTTTGACAACAAATCATTAAAAAACAAATTTGTAACACGCTATGCTTTACTATACATTTCAGCATTCCATGAATGTTAATCTAGAATAAAAAAATATACATTGTTTAATAATTGTTTGTTTAGTATTATAATACACTTTCAACAAAATACTGATAACAAGACTCCGTAGTTTCATTTCAACCTGGTTTAATTTTGAAAAGATAAAAATCAAGAGACTGGTTCAGATTTTGGACGAATGCAATTTATGGAAATGTGTGCAAAATAATCATGAGATAATCTAATGCAGGATATGCATTTTTCTGAGATAAAAAAAAAAACAAATTCGCAAGAAAACAATGATGTACAATACAGATGATTTGTCCTAACCCATTGTCTGTGCCAAGCCACCCATGAGATCCGTGACCTTCAGATTGCCGAGCTGTTTAGGCACAAGATCCTGTGATTCAAGTGCCACCACCATATCTTCACCCTGCATCTCTGCCAGGCATCTCACTTGGAACAAACTTAAAACCAACACGGAGACCTGGAGGCAGAACTTGTTTTACTGATGCAATAATTTATTTCTAATTCATCTTTTTCTACAACTAAGTGTTTGCCCTTTGCAGTCAAAATGTAAAAAAAAAATCTCTAAGTAAAATACAGTAGTACCTCGACTTGTGAATGGCTCTACTAACGAAAGATTCAAGTTTTGATGTGCGTCTTTTCTAGTTACAAAATTGTTTTAAGATACGAACAGCCAAATGTTGTAGCAACAAGATTAAGCAAGTCTTTTTCTTACGTCTAGCATGCAGGGAGATGAGTTTTGTACGCGTAAAACATGCAAAAGTCCAGAGGTGTAAAATGCAGTTGCTTAATCTTCAAGCACGTCAAATAAACGAACTAAAAAAAAAAATACACACACAATACACACTCCTCCTACATCATTCCATCTTCTCCCACTCAACGTTGTCATCGCATAGCTGCTTAACCCGAGAGATAAATGGAACTCATTTTTATTCTTTGCTTTAGTCCCACAATACTAATTTTTTATTGTTAATGTTTATTAATGTTTTTTCTAATTACTTTATTTTTTTTATAAATTATTAAATATTGGTAATAATTTTAATACAAAAAAACTTGTCTGAACCTACAGTAGGGCTTGGAACAAATTAGGGCATTTATAGTGTAAAATGTGTTTCTATTTCCAAAATAATCGCCTTACAAAAAGGGTTTGAAACTAATTAATATCGTAAATAGAGGTATCATTATTGTATCATTATTTGCATTAAGTTGGTGTTTTAGATGAAAAACTCACGATATCTTGAGTGATGTCTTCGGTGCTCTGGGACAAAGAGCTACTGAGATCCGCAGAGGAACCACCTTCCGTTCCAGGAGCGGGACTGACACATCTACCCGAGTGCGCAGTAGTACCATTTGGATGCAAAGAATCGCTGCCAGCCTCTAAAGGAAAAAAAAAACACACACACACACACAAACAACATTTTATATTATTAAATGTAATAATTATTATTATTAAAAATTATTATAAACAAAAAATGTATAAAATAAATGTTGCCGTACCAGAATCCATAAGGATGACAAAGTTATCACTCATGTCACTGTCAATTGATAAGCCGTCATCCCCGAGACTTCCCTCCAGCGTGGCGCTGTCACAAGAATTCTGGGAAGGTGACTGTTTCATGGACTGAAGCCGCAGGTTTCCCATGAGGGAGAGACTGGAATCTTCTGAACGTGAGTTTTGCTCCCTATAGACACCACATCGACAAATTATCAGTTTAACAGTAATGCTGCTTTAAAAGGGAAAATAATGTACTGTTCTATATTTTTACTAATCATATGTTAAACAGGAAAGGTTCTCTTATTATCTGAACAGGGGGCTATAATACACTTTAAATTTGAACTTTTCTTGATGCTCACGTTAAAGTAGTACAATTTAAAACGTCTTTCAATGGCAACTGTTCAACTGAGTGTAGCGGCTTTTCAGATGAAGACATCAGGAAACGTCCTCAACAAATGAGAACGGTCTTGCCATTTTGAATGATTTGAATGCAAATGAAAAAGAATGGATTTTACAAAAAACTAAATTGCCATCAAATACAAAAATAGCCACAATCCCGATGACTTACTTATTTTGAGGAGAGAAGAGCTTGGTCATTGCAGATCCTCGGCTGAGAATGCTGAAGGCATCTCTTGTGATGGACAGCGCTCCCTTGGTGAGATCCAGTGAGGCGCTCAGTGCTTCTTTAGTGACACCTCTGGTGGTGTTCAGGGCACTGGAAAGCTCCCCTTCCAGACTGAACGTGGAATCGTGTCTGGAGATTAGAGCAGGGTTCCCTGGTGAAAGTGGCGGAGACAAAGAATGTGCAACCGTTTGGTTTAGACCATCTTGCTCTGCTTGGCCATCTACTCCTTCTTCAATGGCTTCGCATGCCTCTTCCACTGAACCTTCCTGTTCAATGTCGTCATCTTCTTCGAATGAGGCTATTTTTCGTTTACTGTGCTCCTGGTCTCCATTGTCACTGGCATGGTGTGAAGGTGAGACATCAGAGTCCGTCATGCTGGGAGTATCTGTATCCACTGGAGAATGGGCTTCTTCAACAGGTTCACATACCGCCGGAGGAAGCAGTAAGGCAAGTTCTATTGCCTCCATTATAAATGAGACACAAATACAAGGTGGAGAGGTCTCTTTACGTTCCAATTGCTCTGACATTCCCTGGACATTCTTGGTCAAATCACCAGCCAACCTGGCCAGGTAGTCCTTCATTCTCAAAAGGGCCACAAACTGATAGTGGTTAAGCCATAATTTCACCGGGCTGATGGACTGGGCCAAGATGTGAACGGAGGCCAAGTGGTGCTCAACTAGTTCTATTCGTTCCTCTTGATCAGATAGTATGTCATTATTGCACTTTGTTGGGTCTTTGGGGTTCCATTCTCCATCTGGACTTGAGCAACATGCCACTTTATTGCTGGATGCCGGGCGGCACATCCACAACGACATGCCAAAAGGCTCCACAAAAGGGAGAGCTTTTCCTCTAAGCCCTCGGCGAGCCCCCTCAAACCCTAGAGTCACTCTGGACAGACTGAGCGACCACATGTCCTCAGAGCGGGATGGATGCATCAGTGACTGGTTTTCAGTTGAGGGTGGAAGAAATGTGGATGGCAGCGGATGGAAAACACACTGATCTCGAGGGAAAGGCTGACAATCCGTGGGATGAAAAAACGAGCAGTCTGAGAAAGTGCTAAAAGTGTTATTGAGGTCAGACTGGGAACCATGAGGAGAGAAGCGTGTGTTGCTCAGAAAAACCTGAGGCAAACTTATGCTTAGTGACTGAGGCCGGTCCGGGTGATCCAAAATAGAGGATTCTAGAGGAATGATGAGCTAAAATTGAAACAAAATACAATCAAAATATAACCAATAAAAAACTGCTGAAAAATAAAATCAATGCAAGTTCAGTTAAACCCATGTTAAGACAACGTAATACTTCCCTACCTACTGACTTACCAACCTATACATCTTAAATCTTCATGATCAACCCCAAATTGCAAAATCATTACTTTTAAACAGTATGATTACCTTTATTTGGGTTGCATCTAATCGGATATCAATATGTTCATCGCTTTTGCTGCTGTCTTGAAGGTGGTAAAAAGCTTTGACTTGGTCAAGAGTCCTGTGCAGACCTTGAGAGAATAAAACCACCCACAAGATGCTTGAAGCATCTAGAAATAATTGAAGACCATTCAGCTGGGCATAAAGATTTGAGGATGGCACTGGAAGAAACAAAAAGTAAGATGAAGACGTTGAAGCAGACAAGGGTTTGTTAAGTTGATTTAGAAAAAGAAACACAACCAACACACCAGGAAGTCCAGTATTATCTGGGAAGTAATATTCCATAAACTGAAGGTGAATTGCAGGAGTGTTGTCTGGAAGATGTAGAGACTTGCGGTTACAGGAGAAGAGAGATTTTGTTCTCTTGCTGTGACGGCCACCAGTTGAGACCTGAAGAGAAAGTTATAACGGTCACAGATGATGATAGTTGCAATTAATTCATTTTATGAACCTTTTGATCCGTTCTGGGTCACGGGGAGCTGAAGGTAGAGCATGGAGCATGTAAAGAACAAACTCTTGAAACTTTTTTTGTGTGTATTATGTAGTGTAGTGTCATTTTAAGTAACGTAAAAAAAAGTCAAGTTGTTTTGGTAAAGTAGAAAAATGAAAAAAAAAAAAAATAGATTGTTTGTATTTTATAGAAAAATAAATGAATTGATTTATGTAGATTTTTGGAGGGAAAAAAAGAAATGCCTGAAAATATATGTACTTGGCTGTGAATGTAACTGAAAAACAAACCTGCAATTTAGAGATATGACATGATTGGTATTATACTTCGGTATAAAAAAAACAAAAAACTATTTATACAAGGTTAATCCAAATAATTTTTATTAGACTTAAATTTAAATTCATCATACCTTTAAATAAACTTCTAATAGTAAACATTTTGAAACTATTCCAGACCTGATGGATGTCCAAATCGTCCACGCGAAACACCATACAACTTGAGCGAAGTCTCTTGACTGCAGCTTCTGGGGACAGGCCTGACTTTTTCTGTGGTTTCTGGGCCCTTTCAGGACTGAAATTGGACAGAAGCTCACCATTCCCTTAAAAAAAAAAAAAAAAGAAAAAAACCAAAGTAAAAAAAAAATTACTATCATTATTCTTATATTATATAAATGTTTTGAAGTTTTAAAAATTGTTCAATATTGGAAAGAAGAAGAAGAGCCGAACTTTTAGTAGGGATCAAATTTGGGAATTTCACATAATTCGGTTTTGAGAAATGTCATAAGATTTGCATTACATTTATTTTAAAATAAATTATAAATATATTATAACTACTACTACTACTACTAAATTAAATTAAAACATAAATACAATAAAGTTTTTAAAGATTTTAAGGCCTGCTTTTCTGACAGGCTTTATAAGTGCTGCATAACATCCACTAGCAAATGTGTAGAAAACTATCCATCCATCCATCCATCCATCCATTCTCTTCCGCTTATCCGGGACCGTGTCGCGGGGGCAGCAACCTTAGGAGGGATGCCCAGACTTCCCTCTCCTTCGCTACCTCCTCTAGCTCCTCCAGGGGGACACGAGGCGTTCGCAGGCCAGCTTTGAGACATAGTCTTGCCAACGTGTCCTGGGTCTTCCTCTAGGGCTCCTCCCGGTGGGACATGCTCGGAACATTTCCCCTGGGAGACGCTCCGAGGGCATCCGAAATAGATGCCCTAGCCACCTCAGCTGACTCCTCTCAATGTGGAGAAGCGGCTCTACTCAGAGTTCCTCCTGGGTGACAGCTCCTCACTCCATCTCTTAGAGTGCGCCCTGCCACCCCACGAAGGAATCTCATTTCAGCCGCTTGCATCCGTGACCTTGTTCTTTCGGTCATGACCCAAAGCTCATGACCATAGGTGAGGGTTGGAACGTAGATTGACCAGTAAATAGAGAGCTTTGCCTTTTGGCTCAGCTCTTTTTTCACC
The DNA here is from genome assembly GCA_017309775.1 of Paedocypris sp. Pulau Singkep. Taxonomy (NCBI): domain Eukaryota; kingdom Metazoa; phylum Chordata; class Actinopteri; order Cypriniformes; genus Paedocypris; species Paedocypris sp. Pulau Singkep. Next base: position 104,629 of record MU204344.1, on the reverse strand, counting down.
ACAACGGACTGGTACATCGACCTCAATACAGCTGCCGATACACCGATCCGTCTGTCAATCTCACGATCCTTTTTACCCTCACTCGTGAACAAGACCCCAAGACACTTGAACTCCTCCACTTGAGGCAGGATCTCCTCTCCTACCCGTAAAGAGCAAGCCACCCTTTTCCGCTTGAGGATCATGGCCTCAGATTTATCTTCATCCCAGCCATTTATAACATTCAGCTGCATACCGCCCCAGTGCATATTGTAGGTCCTGGTCTGTGGAGGCCAGCAAGACCACATCATCCGCAAAAAGCAGAGACAAAATCCTATGGCCTCCAAACCAGATACCCTCCGTCCCTTGGCTGTACCTAGAAATCTGAACACCACTCGTGTTTAGATCAGGGAGGCCGTTCTTCCCAATCACGCCCCTCCAGGTATCACTGTCATTGCCCACGTGAGCGTTGAAATCCCCCAGTAGAACAATGAAGTCCCCGTTTGGGGCACTCTCCAGTACTCCTTCCAGGGACTCCAAGTAAGCCGGGTACTCTACACTGTCTAGAGAATAGCATAGGCACAAATTACAGTGAGAGACCTGTCTCCCACCCAAAGGCGAAGAGAAACGACTCTCTCGTTCACTGGAGAGAAATTCAACACGTGGCGGCTGAGTTGGGGGGCAATAAGCAAACCCACTCCCGCTCGCCGTCTCTCACCATGAGCAACTCCAGAGTAGAAGAGGCTCCAACCTCTTTCAAGGAGCTGTGTTCCAGATCCCGAACTATGCATGGAAGTAAGCCCAACTATTTCTAGCTGGTATCGCTCAACCTCCAACACAAGCTCGAGTTCCCAACTCTTTCCCAATCAGCGAGGTGACGTTCCATGTCCCAATAGCCAGATTCGTTGTCGAAGGTTTGGGTCGCCGTGACATCTCTACACGACTGCCACCCAAAACGCAATGCACCGGCCCCTTTTGTCCCCTCCTGCGGGTGGTGAGCCTACTGGAGGGTGGCCTCACGTTGCTCTTTCGGGCTAAGCCCGGCGGGCCGTGAGCAAGATCCCGACCACCAGACGCTCGCATATGTGCCCTATGTAAGCAGAAAACTAGCTTTGTGAAATGGCAATTTCCCACTAAGATTAATAAAGCATCCATCCATTAAGTTCTGCCTCCTACACATCACCTTTGACTTTTTTGTCTGGCGAGTCTTTAGCAGGCAATTTAGGCTCTGAAAATGGACCAGGAATGCCAATATCTTCCACAAGTCTGGTTTGAAACTCTTGAAGAAGTCTAGATGCCCACTGAGCACAGGACTCCATCGCTCCACAGTGCCGTTCCCAGTGACGAAAGCCGTCCCCTGCACCACAAATCATCAATTACTAACAAAATAGTGTCACTCATCTCAATCTTGGCTGTGTAATTCTTCGAAATTCTACGAAATTACCTAGTTTGTGGAATGGATAGTAGTCAAATCCTAATTTTCGAAACGTCAGCTGCATTGCACCTTGAGTTCCTGGAAGCGGAGGTTCTTCTGTGTTGGGATTAGAACACACTAGCAGTCAATTATTAGGAAAAAAATGTTTTTTGGAAATTATATATTAGAAAGAAAATAGGTTTTTTAAGATTTGATATTGTAATTAAGAAATCATCTCAAAATGTTGCGCACCTGAATCTGAAGAGTTGTCATTACAGACATGCAGATCGAGACGGGAAATGAACGTGTGGTAGGATGTTTCTTTGACATCATGGAGATCAAAATACTGGGCCATTGAGTTGGGGGTGCTGGAGTCTTTTGGAGGAGGTTCGGTCCACAAAGTGTGGATCCCTGGAGACGGTGGGGCGGTCTGTCACACAAACACAGACTTTATATTAGGGTGAGTAAATCACAATAAAAGTCACACCTAAAGAAAGTACACGTTGTGAATAGATTGCAAAAAAAAGTTTCATCGCACAGATCTAACAGTGTTATATAATGCATGTGTATAATCATGCACGTACATCCAGGTGATCATGTATGTGTCTGTGTGCGTGTGTGTGTGTGTGTGTGTGTGTGTGTGTGTGTGTTAGAGCTGCACAATTATTTGTTAAAAAATCTCAATTCCACACCCCTGGCGATTTTATACCAGTATTTATAAAATTCAGCCAAACTCGTTTTATTTCGAGATAAAACACTGCAGTGTTTCTATGGAATCGAATTAGTGCCAAAAAAAGTTTTGTGCAAGCGGCTCATGTTGAGAAGCATGTATCTTCACGCTTGCGTACAAATCTCTTCTGTTTGAGTACAAATTGTTTTGGAACTTTTTTGACTCTTTGCTCTGATTGGTCAAAGTGAACCCATTGCAAAGCAGATCCTTGCGTCGCCGTCCCTGCCCACCACGACAGGTCCTAAAACTAAAATCGTTAGAAAGAGTTTGCAGATATAAAAAGGGTTTAAAAAGATGATTTCTTCACATCATTACGTTTACATTATTTTTCCTTACATGTATTTAAATGTAAAGAGTAGAACGTCTTACTCTATTGTTGCTTCGATTCCAGAATCGTGCAGCTCTAGTGTGTGTGTGTGTGTGTGTGTGTGTGTGTGTGTGTGTGTGTGTGTGTGTGTGCGTGCGTGCGTGCGTGTGTCAGAGAGAGAGAGAGAGAGGGAGAGAGGGAGAGAAAGAATCTGCTGTTTTAGCAGTTCAGTCTGAATGGCGGGTTTAGGTAGGACCTGGGTGGTTTCAGCCTCCATGCTCTTTCTCTGCTGGGATGATTTCTCCATGGCCTCACTCAAAGACTTGGCATAGTGGATGATGGCCTTGAGCTGGGAGTCTGTGAGCACCCACAAGAGATCGTCCAGGATAAAGAGCAGTTTAGAGGCCAAGACATTACAGTCCTTTACCTGAGAGCAAAAATACGCAACATAAACACTTATTTTTGTCACATATAAACCAAATGTAACTCTGAACTCCTGAGCTCCAAAGAAATTAAGATTAGCCTTTGCTTCAACTGTATTAACAAATCATTCAAGCAGAACATAAAACAATGTGGCTTTTGAGACACGTGACTAGTTCGTGAAAGATTTGCTGAAAAAAATGGTTTAATTCAAGCCAAAGAATTAGGAACAAGCATACCCTGCGCTTCAAAGCAATGCGGATACGTCCTTGGTTGGTAATAAGACGCAGCGGTGTGCTGCCCAGATCCTGCTCTTCACTCTCTATGGCATCTGCTTCTATGCGTAAACTCTGCCAGTTGATTTCCTTGAATGTCAGAACCTGTACAACATCAAAGCCATTGGGATGGAAGTAGAAAAGATTCAAGAAAGACTAAAAAGAATGTTAGAAATTGGAAAGCAAGCATGCATTTTGCTGGACGGTTAAGTTTAAGAGAATTGCTTGAGATGCAGTTGTTTTATGATAATAAAGGGATACACGTACATCCTAGTACAGTATCAGTGTAAGTTTACACTTTTACACCATTTTAGCACACTTTTTAAATCAAAGAAATCTTTCATCTTGATTTCTGTTGAAAATTGTAAAACCCCTGTGGTAAAACATTCTTTGAAAAACTTTGGTTAAAATACATTCACAAGGCACTTTTTTGAAGTAGCTGTGCAAAAAGAAGCAGAGCAATGAATATATTAGATTAATAACGATAGCTATGACCAAAATGTTTTTTTTTTTTTTTTTTTTTTTTTTTTTTTTTTTTTTTTTTTTTTTTTTTTAAGATTTCAAAGATTTAGATAAGGTGTAACATGTCAAAATGTGAAATATGTGAAACTATCCTGACAGAGAGACATCTTGGGGAGATGGAGCAGCAACGTTTGTCCTTCAACAAAAGATTCTTTTTTTTTTTTTAGACAAAATCTGTAAATCGCTGAAGCATAACTAGTCTGGTAATCATGCTTTTGCATCGGGAGGCAAAGTAACCCTGATGACCACAAGCCAGCAAAGCCTGTTTTTAAAGATCAGCTGACTGACGTGCCTCTTAAAAATGAAATCACATGTTTACAAGATGACCAAATTATAACCTTCCTTATCTGGAAGATCCAACACCATGAAGCACGTCAATAAATAAAAACGACTGCTCTGATTTCATTCCACCTTTTGCTGGCCTGCGGGAGAATTCTTTAAGAACATGTCTCTCTGAACGAACAAAATGGCAGATGGGCATTGAAGTGTAAAATGACAGGGACTTTTGTGATATCCATTTTCCTTCCAGTCTAGTGTGTTACGTAAGCATTGCCGTTTTGCTTTTGTTTGTTTTTTTCACTTTTCGAAGGGTCAAACAAAAAATGTGCTTGCTTGGGCTGCCTACCATGCACTATCAAGGCAGAGTGTGAGAAGCGTGTTTTTATGTGTGATACAATTTTACCTCTCCTCTTTTGGGATGCGCTATACGAGTGTAGCTCAGGTCAGTCTTCTGCCATTTGGGATTTAAACTGCATCCCTGAAGCTGCCAGAGTTCAAAAGACGCATGGAATGCTCTGGCCTGAACTTTAATAGTTATGGAGTTGATGACCACAGACATTCCCTCAACAACCTTCTCAGCAAAACCATATTCACTAGAAAGAGAGAAACACATTTATTCTCACAAAGCAGCTGGTTTTTTTCTGGTTGGGATGTCAAAGTCCAGTTGCATCTCAATCACAGAAATCTGACCTTTGACCAGCAGTTATGGCAATCGGAGAAGGACCATTTGGAGAACGAGGTTCTTCGCAAGTCCTCATTTCAACTTCTACTTTGTCCAGGAACTGCAAGATGAAAGGAAACCAATATAATATTGCTAAATTATTGTGGTGGCAGACATAGAAATACTGTATTGTGAAAGCAAGTATGTGCAGAGGTCCCGATAGGCACCTTACAAATAAAATGTATTGTTAACATTGTTGTTGTTGTCGTTGTTGTTATTATTAATATTATGACAATAAGGATAAAATGTTTTGTTTGTTTAAAAAACTCTTATAATTTCGTGCTAACTGGTATTTAACGTGAAACCCTGTATGAGAGCGCACTAAAAAAACAAGTGCAGCCTGCGAGACCGCTTTCTGGTGCATTGATGTGGAAGGTGTCGTGTCTGTCCACTACGGACAAACTCATCACTACGATTAAATACTCCAACGATGAAAATGCTCTGATTCTGAATGTGTTTAGGTGCTCACTAAACTCCTCTCCCACTCTGCACAATCTCATTCTCAACAGCCAATCAGAGTAAGGGTCGGCCCAACGTGAAGCTAGAGCCAGAAGAACTAACAAAAATTCATTTCATAGAAATTTACGACTTATATTTTTTGCCACTATTTTTTTTTTCCATACACTTTTACCATTTTTGACAAAGTGAATGAAAGCAGAAGAGCATGTGACAGTCAAAAACAAACGGGCAAAATAACATGTTGTGAAACACTTCTTACCAAACATATGGGGCTTGTCTTCAACTTTGTCCATTGTATCTGAAGCAAAATAAATGTAATATTGTATTACTAAAAGCACATTTCAAAGCATTTCTCCAATTTATTTTTTACAATAACGTGGCTCAAAACTTCCTTCCACTGTAATTCCAGACTTACTCGAATAGCAGCTTTGTTGCAGTAGACGCGTGTAACGGCCAACCAGGTGGGCAGATCCAGCATGTTCTGCAAGACCTCCTCATCCAGCTCCAGGTTGGATAGCTGACCTTCTCCCTTCAATGTGCTTAGGTTGATTTTATCTGGGGAGAGGTTCTTTGTGAACCTGAGCAAAACAAGAAGAATGGGTGTCATTCCAAACATTTAACCAAGATAATCATTTGGTTTCATTATCATCCTGTTCCTTGTTGCATTTTATTATTATATGTTTTTAATATTATTGACTTGGAAATGTAACTGGTCTAAAGAGCATTTGTCCTTTAACCTTTTTTTAAATGCCCTTGTGTCCATCTTGATAAGGGTCACGTCGTCTAGTACATCAAAGCCATGTCTAGAAATAAATGGTAGAAAATAATTTCTAGCATTTACTTCCTTAACAAGATTTAATTAGGGCAGAACGTTGGTGTAGTCTGTGTACTTTTTCCTCACTCGGTTTTATAAGAAACTAGTTCACAATGTTGGTGACCCTGGCAATCTAGGCTGTATTTTGCCATTTGTATTTTGTATTTATGAACATGCTAACTCTGCAAGGACTAAATAACGTGGGGTGAGAACTCACTGCCTGAAAACCTTCAACTAAATTCAGGCTCAGATTTTTGTATTTAACATTTTATATTTCATTAATGAAATTGGATAAAGGAAAATACAACAAAATGCAAAGTGTAGTAAACAGAATGTCTACTCTGCCTTTTTTGTCTTTTCTACTTCCTAGATTTGTTTTTTACTGCGTACTATTTATTAAATATTTGCAAGACATTTTTTGACTCAGTCGTGTCTTTCATTTAGAATTTCATTTGTTTTTATTTCACAATTCCCAGCGGGTCATGTGACTTCACGTCAACAGACACACCATGGCAACAAACAACAAGGAAGTGGAACAGCCTGATCGCCCTTAGGAAATCAGACATTTGCTTCTGGTTCAGATGCTTCCTTCTCATCATAGGACATGCACTCCTAAATGTCATTAGACTCCAATATTCAAATTTTCAAAATTTTTTTTAAATAACACTTCTTTCACTAATTTTCTATAGTATTTGCACATGTGTTTGAAGAGTTTTTTGTACATTTCTTGTCAATACATCCAAGCACAAATAAATCTCAGCACAAAGTTCAGAATTTTTTTTTACCTGTATAAAACTCTGAATCATGGGTGCCATGCATAACGTGGAGATGGAGTAAATCAGATCCATCACATCAAAAAAACCTTAAAAAAGCCTTAATGGTGACTTACTCCTTGTCATGAAATTGCAACATTTTCAAATTATTCACACTCAAAAAAGAATTATGCCGCAACCCCTGACAGACACCACTGTTCACTAGAGATTTTTAAAAGCATTATCCCACAGAAAATAGAGCAAAAGTTGCATTTTACCCATCCAGTGAAGTCACGCACGCGCACGAACACACACACACAGACACAGCAGTGTGTCTACACTAAACTGCAACACTAAACAATTCTACTCGACTCTGCTTGCTTATGTTTAGAAATAGTCTATGAAAAAATGCAAGAATGTTATTTTTTTTAAGAGATCATGATGGTTTTTACTGATTTGGTAAGGAGCAGAGATCAGGGTGGACAGTGAATACAAGCTGTGTGTGTGTGTGTGTGTGTGTGTGTAGGTGTGTGTGTGTGTGTGTGTAGGTGTGTGTGTGTGTGTGTGTGTGTGTAGGTATGTGTGTGTAGGTGTGTGTGTGTGTAGGTGTGTGAGTGTGCGCGTAGATTTATATTTCCAAGAGTTAACACAATTTACACCTTAGAGGCAAAAACAATCGAGCAATGCCATGCGGTTTGAAGAAAGCAAAGGTTACATTGTTTATACTGCATTGTTCTGCAAGTTATAGAAAATAGAAAAACTATCTATAACAGGTTATATTTGATCCTATAAATGATGTATAAAATATGTACCAAATACAGTACATCTTTTCAACTACTTTATCCATTTCTGGGTCATAGGGAGCTGGAGCCAATCCTTCCAATAATGGCCTAAATCAAGTTCAGTTTCAGTTTATTTAAAATATGCTTTCCCTTGTCTGTCACAAAGCAGATGTATAAAATGACGCCATTGCATACATCTGCTTTGTAATGACCAGTGAGCAAGTAGCATACGCGACAGTGAGTAGGAACAAAAACTCATTCACACACTCACTTACACAGTAAGTAAATTGGATGGACAATTTTACACTTACAATTTTTGACTCCACTTTCCAATTTTGGGGACCGACCACCAGAAAAGGCAGACTCAAGATAAGATGAGATCAAATAGTGCACGTAGGCAAGTATGGATTACTGCCTCTTCACGTAATACTTGCACAGATTTTTGAATCAAATCGAAATGTAACTGGGCACCAATGCAATGAAAAGAGTACAGGAGTCATATGTTCTAGAAGTTCCAGAATAAACCTTAGCTGCAGCTTTATGGCCAGTTCTGAAAACCTCAAAGCCGGCTTACAACAGCTAGTAAAAAATGTGAAATAACTGGTCAGAGACAATTATTTGGTTTATGAGGCTCGATTGGGCAGGAGCCCATAGAACCAAAGCTTTATCTGATGGAAGCTGTTTTTGTTAGGTACAATAACAGTATGTGATTTCAGTCTTGAGGTTTCAGTCTTGTTGGGATATTATGTGGATTCAATTATTGTTTTGTTGACAACAGCCTAATATCAACAGTTAAAAAAGAAACCGAATCACTAAAAACACGTGTCAGATGAGAGCTGCAGTTTGTTTATTAGCTGTGTCACTCTCTCGTGATCGCTAATAGCAATGAGTGGCTCAAAACACAGCGCATAAAGTCTAAACTCTCACCTGGACAGATGCTTCAGAATCTGCTTTTTTATTAATCCGGCCATTCTGTCAGCCCAGCTACTCCTCCAGCATCTTCGGGAATCTTTCGCAAACACTCACTCACACAACACACACACACACACGCACACAGACCCACACAGTCACTCATTCACACACCGTCAGCTCACGACTGTTCTTTTTGCGACGGTCTAGCGCCGTCTATCTTTATCCGGAGAATTACCGATGGTTCCGCATGTCAAATTAAAAGTCCAGCAACGGCTCCTAAATAAATATATACAGTATTACAGCTCCATTGGAAAAAAAACACTGTGGATTTATTAATTAGTTCATAATAAATGGATTGAATTCAAAAGATATTAATGTTTTTAAAACTAAAGACAACAAAGATGCAATAAGCAGAATATGAAATGTACTTCTACTGCTTAAATTTGTTTTGTACAGTATAAATTGGCTAAATTATCGATACAATAATTATGTAATTTTTAAGTTTTGTAAAACAATTGTCCCTTTACTGGTGTAGTAAAATGTTTTGATTAAAAAAAGTAATTCACTGTATACCTGAAAACTGTAAAAGAAAATTATATTGCTAAAAGATTACTGAAAAAAAGCATTTGACTGATAATATAATTATTGCTCGACAAACCTAAAATAAATAAACATTTCGCCAAGACAAACTTTTATTTTAAAACTCGTGAAAACACGTGAACGGAAATTAGCAGACAGTGCTACTCGTGTCTCTCTTCACACTTGCAGGAGCAGTACTGTATGTTTAAAATTATGCTATTTTTAATCGTCTGTGGTATTTAGGCAAGGTGTGGTGTAACGTTTTTGTTTTATATTATTATTGCCTATGTGTACCTCGATTTATCTGTGTTATAAAATTAAGGAAACGTATTTACGCTAGTCTTTAACATGATCAATGTTGGTGGTTAAACGAGACTTAAAATCAAGATTTCACATGTAAGGTCTAAAAGTGCATTCCGAGATTTTCTACTCTTTTGGCAAGAAGGGGAATAACCTACAATGCCTTATTTTGGCTCTGAAGAGACTGTGAAAGAGCTCAAGCGCGCCCTCTCCAATCCAAACATCCAAACAGATCGTCTCCGGTATAAAAACTACATCACTCGAGTTATCAGGTACACGACGTCTTTCTCTTTTTTACAACCCACATTTAGGTCTTTAATTGAAATACAGCCAGTCTTTCTCACTCAGCTACAGTCTTTCTTTTACAACTCAACAGACTTCTCTAATGATAATCGTATTTTATTGGGTGTCTAAAACATGTAATGTTTTGCAGTATAACAACTATACAAGCATGGAAACAGCACATACATAAAATAGCTACATCTGCTAGTAAACTTTTTATATAGCCTATTTCTATAGAAACTATAGAAAGTTGCAATTTACTAGTTTATTTTTTTACACATGGGCATTATATATGTATATATAATATACATAAGGAGGGAAAGGAAGGTTTTGTGTCTGACTGACCTTAACAAACAAACAATATTGCATTGGACTGTGATCCACTGTATTTACGGAACATAATCTTTACAAATTACAATTTGTGACACTGTGTAAAAACCATATATATATATATATATATATATATATATATATATATATATATATATATATATATATATATATATATATATATATATCAAAAGTAGAAAAAGGAGCATCTTCATAATGCATCATTAGGGATAATTTTTATAAAGCAAAATCTCTGCCGAAGTTTTCTGTTAGGAGCTTTTTACTTTCCAAAAGAACAAACTGGAAAAAACCCTGGCGTTTGCAAACGGATACTTTTTCTGTGATGAAGGGAGCTACTTCTGGATGACATTCTCAAATCACAGACAAAATTCTTCATTAGGCTGTAGATTAATGCAACCAATATTGAATCAAACTGAATTTTATGTCTTTTCTTACGTTTCGACAAATAGTTTAAAATAAAACTTACGACAATATGTGTTGTGACCGCTAAATTCAAGTAATGCATGGTCGCCATGTTGTGAAAGATTGGTCACCTCTGATCAAAAATGATTAAATATCAATGATTTTCTCTCTGCAGGTATATGACACAGGGTCTGGATGTGTCGTCATTATTCATGGACATGGTGAAAGCCAGTGCCACAGTGGATATTGTCCAAAAGAAGTTGGTTTATCTGTACATGTGCACGTATGCCAGCGACAAACCGGACCTGGCCATACTGGCCATCAACACTCTGCGTAAGGACTGTGCCGACCCCAATCCCATGGTGCGCGGCCTGGCTCTGAGGAACATGTGCAACTTCAGGTGAGTAATTCACACATTTAATTTTTTTTTTGTATAGAAATGAAAACATCACAGAAGAGAGTGTAACTATGGTATATATTAAGTTCAGTGCATTTGTAAGGCGCTTTACAACGCAAAGCGCCTGTGTGAAAATGTAAAAAAGAAGATTGTTGCATTTTATTCATTGTTCGTTGTTGTTAGATAATGACTATGACTATCACCAGTGAGCAAACAGTGGCCAGGTAAAAAATCTTTGGGGAGAACCTGGCTAACTGCTGCCAGTCTCCTCTGGCATGCTAACATTACAAAATGATCTGATCGACATCACCTCCATCCAGTGGCTCAGCCACTCCTCCAGGTCGTCTTACAGCACTCAGCGCTCAGGAGGGGAGTGAAACAGAAAAAAAAATCAAAGCATTAGGAAGACATGAAGTGCCATAATTAAAGATTATTAATAAACAACACTATATTAAAACACCAATAAAAAGCAATTCAATAATACATGTAAATACTAGGGGTGTCCCCAAAACATTTTTTATGTTGCTGATTAATGTAATATTTAATCTTGTCTGTTCTAGAATGCTGATTAGATTTTTTTTACTCACACTCTCATACTGTCAAACAGACAAATATTCAAAACACTTTCTTACAACACTCAAGCATGTGGAAACTCAAACCACACTTGTTCACTCAAGTGCACATACACACACACACACACACACCCACAGGTTGACACTTAAACAGATGTTCATGTTCACATTCCTTCTCTCTCTCTCTCTCTCTCAAACTAATTCTCGCTTTCTAATCTCGCTCTGGCCCGCCCCTAACTCAGATTTGTGTAAATTAAGAAAAACTAAAATGTAATTGTAAGCTAGAATGTGACAAATGTTTCTCCATCTGACCTGTTAAGGTGCAGCGCTGAATGGTGATGTCACACTTTACTGTAGCGTCTGATTTTTTTTAATATCAGGGCAAAAAGTGTGAACATTTTGTCTTCTCTTAAAACTGTTTGAATTTTTAGAAATGTATTTTATCGGGGCAATCACAATATAAAAAATCAGATTGGGTAATTGTAGTACATACACTAACAGTTTGCACAAATGACCCTCATCAACTGTATTTTATCTTTATTCTTCTTATATTTATTCATATATTATATTTGGAGAGATTCTTGTTTTATCTTCTTTACACCCCACCCCCCATTTCTCCTTTTTTTTAGGATGCCAGGAATAAGCGAGTACATTGAGCAGCCCATTGTGGCAGGTCTCAGGGATAAAGCCAGTTATGTGAGAAGAGTTGCTGTGCTCGGCTGTGCCAAAATGCACAGTCTTCAACCTCAATCTGAAATGGGTAAAACCAACAAATAACATTGCTTTTACAAAGAGGCGATTTTAACCTTGATTTGAACAACGTTATTTTCATTTTACACTTTTTGGTGATTAAAAGTCCATTTAAATTGATAATAATTTGGCTTTTAGCTTACTATAGCACATAAATGTCAGCAACTGGAGATTTATAAGCTTACGTAAAAAATGCATGTTTGTTGAAAACCTGTTGAGTTGCATTGTGTGCCATCACATTCTTACAAAGTAGATACAATCAAACTGAAAATATAAATATTTCGTCAGCACCTTTTGCTTCTTCGAGGCGAAATAAGTTCTTGACAAGGCATTTTAGTAAATGCCCTGCAATGTTATTAAGGGCTGAAAAAACGGACGCTAGTTTCTTTACATTTTCCGACCAGGATAAACATTTCTAAAATGCACTAAAACTAAGCATGTTTAAATTAACATGGATATAAACAGACATGAACAATAATCCAACTCTAACTTTAAGTAATTTGTCTTTTTAATTTTAAACGCTAAAATCTGAAACGCAAGAGGGGGAAAAATTTGAATTACAGTGTGAAAAATTTACGTTTGATATTTTTGATGCAAATCTGATTTCCTACAGAACCAGGCAACTTACTAAGGCAACTTACTGTACATTTCCCATTCCTGTTGAAAAGTATGATACTCCTCGTCTTTCTTTCTCTTAGCCATCTTATTTGATGAAAGGGTTTCTGCAATTAGCAAGTGGACTACTTTTTTTAAATAGGGAATTTCACTCTCTGATGTAGCGATGACATTTAGCATCTGATGTTAGGTTGTCCAGAAAAAAGCTGTGATTGGCTACAGCCACTCGCAACCATGAACATGAGCGGTTGGAAACGGATGAAGTAAAATACAAGAGAAAGTTTTATATTTTTAACGTTATTATATTTTTATTACAGTTTTGTGTGTAAATCAAGTATAGCCATCAGAAGAGCCATTAATGGCTTGCTAGCCATAGGTTCCCCACCTCTGATGTACCTGTATTTAAGTAGATTTTTCCTTAAGATTACAGGCTTAAAGTGAGGGCGTCGACTAATAAGCGAGGTCTACCGACATAGAAAATATTTTGCTCTATACGACCATATTTTGAACAGTGCACAGATATTTGACCCTTGCTCACAAAAAAAACAACAGAGGCTCGGACGCGGTAATTACATTAGCGTTTACAATAAACAAGTGATTACTGGTAAAGCCGTAAAAACAATAAAATCTAACGTTATAATCAGGTCACAGAAGTTGCATCATTTTAGATTGAGAGAGTGAGTCTGTGAAAAAACAGCCCGTGATCACTATGATCCAGGTCTGGTTAAAAGTGCAGAGAGTGGGAAGCATGAACATCTTTACTGTGGCAGTTTCCCCGGCCAAGCCAAATCTGTGGAAAAGCAAACACACTTTGATTACAAAAATAAAATGTACGAAGAGCAGAAACAAAGCTGCCACCCGCTGTCTTTACACCTCTTCTTGGTTTAGACCTGACTTATAAACAATTCTAAACAGAATACCGACATCTCCCAGGTGAAATTAGGGAGTTGACTTATGAGCGAGTAAATATGGTAAATTTTAAAAATGCAGTCAGTGCGCACTACTAATACGTGTAACTCTTCTCATGTTTCAGATGCCAGTATAGTCAATGAGCTGTACGCCCTTCTGAGAGACCCCGACCCTGTGGTGGTGGTGAACTGTCTCCGTGCCCTGGAGGAAATTCTCAAGGATGAGGGTGGTGTGGTTATCAACAAACCTATCGCTCATCACCTCCTCAACAGGTACATTGTTGTCATCCTTTCCAGTAGATGTGTCATCCAAATGATGTTTCCTATAAGAATAAGCAGACTTTTTCATTTCCGCGTGTTGCATTCCTATCACCAGAATGAAAGATCTTGACAGTTGGTCCCAGAGTGAAGTCCTCACCTTCCTGCTGCGCTATCGTCCTCGCAGTGACGAGGAGCTGTTTGACATTCTCAGCCTGTTGGATGCCTTTCTTCAAAGCGCCCATGCCAACGTTGCCATTGCCACTCTCCGCCTGTTCCTGCATCTAGCTACCGCTCACCCTGCCATTCAAGCCGACGCCCTTTTGCGCTCAAATGCGCCCCTGATGGCCACGTGTGGCGCTGTGTCGCGTGAACTGCGTTTTGCAGGGATCTGCCACGTGCAGCAGGTCATGCGAAGTCAGACAGGCCTTTTCAGCCCACATTACAAGCGCTTTTTCTGCAGCTACTCTGAGCCCAGTTACATCAAGCTCCGCAAGATGCAGATACTGGTGGAGTTGGTCAATGATGAAAACGTGTCTTTGGTGTTAGAAGAGCTGAGGAGTTACTGCACGGATGTGTCTCTGGATCTGGCTCAGGCTGCGATCACTGCTATAGGTAACACTTTTAGAAGAGTCATGGTACCTTACTTTTGCTTGTAAACTTTTACTGAAGGGTTTTTCATCTTGTATCTCAGGTCGTATCGCACGGACATACAGTGAGAAGTGTCTGGACATCCTGACTGGGCTGCTTGCTTTAAAACAAGATCACATAACATCAGGTATGAAAGAAAATTGATTGCGTTTATGAGTCTATCCCGTTTTTCACAATTTTTTAATTTAATTTTTTTTGCTATCCTTCAGAAGGCTTTTTTTTTTATAGGATTAATAAATAATTATGGCATTCTGCAGCTGATGTAATGGACGACTCTCAAAGTGATACTTTGATCCTCAATTGTCCATTCTTTAAAGAGTCAATATTTATCAAAGCTGTGATCAATACGCAATAACTACAACTAGTGCGAATGCAACTAGTTTTCATTTATGAGTCAAAGTGTTTTTTAAAGAGTCTTCAGTATCACATGACCGTGGCGGCCAATCAGCTCCCAGAGCCGCTCACCTTGCAAAACACTATATTAGCATAAAGCCCATAGTCTGAACTCCGATGGACAATGGACATTTTTATTTTTTCCTAATTTTTGAACACAGATAAATAATAGACATTTTTCTTCTTTAAAATGTTTCCTTTGCGTTGGTCTTGAACTAATAAAAGCGCTATATAAATAAACTAGAACTTGCACATGCACACACACACACACACACACACACACACACACACACACACACAGTATGCCATGTTGTGAATAAGCTACCAAGAAGTTTAAAAAGTAAAAGTATAAATACTATAAGTCTACATTAAAGTTAAAATTAAAAACAACGTATAAAATGCAAAATTAAAAAGACTAATGAATAAAAACTTGAATGATTAGGACGGTTGTGACTAAGCTGCAGCTTCATTAGTTAATTTTTGTAAATTTTTAGTTTAAAATTAACCAAAATATCTGGTGTGAATGTTAATCATTTACAAAAAAGGGAAGACTGCAGATAGTACTACTGTTTTACTGTTAATTATTAACTGCAGATCTAGTTGTACTGGTTCATGAGCAGTATGATTTTTAAATTTAGGAAATGTTAAATTGTGTTCCTCTATAAGTATATTGTGTGTGTGTGTGTGTGTGTGTGTGTGTGTGTCTGTGTGTGTGTGTGTCTGTGTGTGCGCGTGTCTGTGTGTGTGCGTGTGCATGTGTGTGTGTGTGTGTGTGTGTACGCGTGTCTGTGTGTGTGTGTGTGTGCGTGTGCGTGTGTGTGTGTGTGTGTGTGTGTGTGTGTGTATGCATGCATAAAACAATTGTAAATATTATTCCGTCCAGAACATATTTCATGTATGTAAGATTATTAAAGTCAAACTTTAAATCGGTGTTGTTGATACTGCCCCTTTAGTTACTTGATATTGGATCGATACATTGTTTTGCAAAAATAGAGATTAGAGAATAGAAATTTTTCTGTTCACAAATATTCATCCAGATCAAATGTTTTTTATCCGCTTACATTGACATATAGAATATGACACTTTTAGTTTTTGTGACTTTGTTGTTGTAGCTGTGATCCAGACATTCAGGGACCTGGTGTGGTTCTGCCCACAGAGCACAGGTGCTGTGTGTCAGGCGGTGGAGACGTGTGTGGACACACCTCAGGATAGTGAGGTGAGGTTTAGCATTTTGTGCAGTTTCCATAGCATTTTCCATAAGCAAAAAAAAATTAAGCTTTTAGCTCATTAAACATTTCCTACAGGGAAAACAGGCTCTGCTTTGGCTCTTGGGGGAACATGCTGAGCAGATCAGTGCTGCCCCCTATGTGCTGGAGGACTACATTGATGCTTTAAAGACCGAATTATCTTTTCTGGTGAAGATAGAGCTGCTGACCGCTTCAGTAAAAATGTTCATAAGCCGACCTGCTGAGACTCAAGACATGCTGGGCAGACTTCTACATTATTGTATTGGTGAGTAAAATGGGCGAAGTGAAGAAATTCCAGTTTTGCTGAAGTTGTAGAACAATAGAACAAGAAGAGTGTTTAGGGTCTAGTGAGTTGAAGCGTGCTGTGGAGTTTTCCCAGATCTAATCCATCTCATTAAGAGCTGAACTGTATAATAAGGTTCTCTGGATGTGGTGGAACCTTTAACTTGAGTGTTTTGATTAGTCTCTTCTGTTTTTTTCAATAGCAAAATTCAATGCAAAGTCAATCAAATTGCTTTCAAGAGTTGTCCTTTAAATACAAATACAGTGATGCCCCGAATTACAAATGTCCTAGTAACGGAAATTCAGAGTAACAAAATGTGTTGCCACCAAAATGTCGCCCCGAGTTTTTTTCTATATACAAAGGAGAGCGTCTATTTTCTTACCTCTCTTTCATGCATTGACATAAGACTTGTATAAAACAGTTGTTTAATCTTCTTTGCACGTAAAATAAATAAAAATCAACAAAAACACTAGTTAGTTTCAGATATCCTGCTTCCGAAATAAAAAATAAGCGTGTATTCTCCCAGAATGGCGTTTTTTTTTTTTTTTTTTTTTCTCTCTCTCCCATAGAGCTGCCTTCTTGAAATGACATTTCTTGCAAATTCCTGAGATTTACGTAATCACACAAGAACAATGACGTCACTTGGTCACCGTTCTCGTTCTTCCATTACTTAAATCTTGGGCATTTGCATTGTTGGAATTGGGAACTTGGGGAATTGTTTGAATTTATGAAATCATGGCACAAATTAGATGGATTACAAATGCTCAGTTAACGAAATGTTTGCCGAACAAAGCGGCTCTCGCCACAGATTAATTTTGTACATTGGGGTACCAC
>MU204344.1:15495-71502 GCA_017309775.1 Paedocypris sp. Pulau Singkep | reverse complement strand
TTACGGAAAACAGTCGGAAGCTGCTGCAGCCGAGTCACACCGAGTCCGCCCGAGCGCCCGAGCCGAACGTCTCCGCCACTTTAAACACGACCGTCGCAAACTGTCGCGAATCACGTGCACCAGCCGTAAAGCGATTTTAAAGCGGAAAATTAAACTTTTACAAAACGAAGATAAATTAAAAAAAAAAAACAATGAGATTTAGCGAATTTAATTATTTTATATTGTAACGCAAGTACATTGAAAGTAACTGTAATTAAATTACTTAAAAATGAACAGTAATTCGTTACTTTACTTTTTCAGTGAAAAAGTAATTTAATTACAGTAATGCGTTACTTTGTAACGCGTTACACCCAACACTGCGCAGTAGCAAGTAGCGAAGCTATTAGCTTAACTACATTTTTCAGTAGCTTGGTGGTAGTGAAACTATTTTCTGATTCAAGTAGCTTTTCAGTAGCAAAGCTATTTTTTTAGCTGGAGTAGCGGAGTAGCGTCCGCACAAGCTACATTTACGTTGAAGTTTCACATTCGCGGCGCTGCTCTAGTTTGCGTCTCGCGACCGAGCCAATGCTTTAAGAGTCGATGCTTTGTACCGAACGACAAAAACCGACTCCCATAAGAGATCATCAGTTGCTATTTGTCAGAGCTGCTGAGACTTTTGATGGGCGCACGATACGGCCAATCACGTGTGAGGACAGAATAAATTCGACCATTATGCGAATGAAGAGGGCGGTGCCAGAAACTCCGCAAACTGTGAGTCAGAACGAAGCGCGTCCGGAAAATGATAGGAGGGAAGCGTCTTGCCGCAATTCAGTGAAAGTGGCGACTATAAAGCTTAAGCACAAACACGCACACACACACAGCCATGTTAGAGTCGCCCGTTAATGCCCTTTGGCTGGGGGAAAGAGGGCAAGCGAACTTTCTATTGTGCTAAATTAAAAGTTATGTTGAGTTGATTTTCATAAATAATACCATAAGCCAACAAATGGAGGAGTTAAAAAATTTTGGATTAAATACAGTGTATGTATGATAGAAATCAGAATTTGAATGCTTTAAGGTTAATTTAAGCTAATGGAAATATCTGAAATTGCCAGTACGCTTTCCAGTGTCAGTAAATCAGTAATCCATACAAAATGCAATCAATTATATATACAGATTTACACTGAATTGCTGCAATGCCCAAGTGTTTCCATTTACACCTGTTTACTTGTAAAAAATTGTAATGAAACGTAAGTCGCTTTGGATAAAAGCGTCTGCTAAATGACTGTAAAGTAATTGTGTGGAACATGTTTATTGTTTTTTTTTTCATATTTGTTAAAATTATTAGTTATTGAATACAGTAAAGAGTTAAATGGAACTTCCTGCTGTTTCATTGTCAGTTTTAGTGTTTACTGAAGCATTGTCTTGGAATGAATGTCAATTTATAAATGTATTGAAGTAGTTTGAATGTAGTTAAGCTACTTTTGCTATGTTGTTGTAGCTCAGCTTCACTACATTTCCCAGAAGATAGCTTCACTGTAGTGAAAGCTACATTTATTGCAGGTTAGCGAGTAGCTTAGCTTACTACATTTTCTAAGTAGCTTGCCCAACACTGGTTAACTTGTATCATAATGTGAAAATCTAAGTGAACATGTTGTGAATGTGAATAAATAGTTCATCACATTATGATTCATGTTCAAATTAAGTGAACATGTTGTGAACGAGACTTGTGGACTGGTTTTCATTGTTTTACAAATTTGTTTACAAAAAAAAAAACAAGTTTTTCCAATTTTTAGAACTTGAGACTGTTCATCTTCTTTGACACAACCTCTTTAGCTGTCGAAAACAAACACAAGCGTTCACATGGCGGAGACCATTCTTTTGGCTTGTGGCTGGTCCATAATATTTGAATGAATCAATTTCACAGTGAACTACAAAAGATCAGAGATGCTTTTTGGTTGATCCGGTTTTTGTATTTGTTTGGCCTAGCGTGTTGACAATTTGAGAGACAATTTCAAGGACTGGGGTGTATTTTATCTGGCTGGTTCAGCGTTCAGTTACAGAGTCAGTATGTGGTTAACCTCGAATTTCCGTTCCGCGGTAGGAGTTCAGGTTCGGTAACCATAGCAACGTAGTCGCTGAACGCGAACTTGGTCGCCACAGAGTTTGGATCGCTTCCGAGCACGGCGTGTCCTTTCGACAACGATCTCGTGAAAGAGACTCAGATTATCCGACTTTTCTCCTCCGTGACAGGGATATAAAGCCTCTTCTTGACATTTTACTGTATATTTTAACTATAAGAGTTTTATTTAAAAGGTTGAAGACACTGTTTTAGTGAACATCTCTTTGGTTAATAACTTTTATACCTTTTATCGTGTTCTTGTTGTAGAACACCCCCCTTGTCAAGTGGACTTTCTGTATGTAGCTTTTCATGTTTTGATTCAAGATTAAAAATATTTTGATGGTCAGAAGCGGTTCAGAAAATGAATGGATGTACAGTAAATGGTGAATCAAAGTCCCATCCTGTTTCTAAATATTTTTTTTTATTTTTTTTTGCAGAAATCAGAAAGGGGATGAGATGCCATTTGAAAAAATGCCTCCTGGTAGCAGTTGGCCTTTTCATCGTCATCACAGTCTACACGTACAAACAGAGAACTGAGTCCACAGTACTTGAGATCAAAACAGATATTTTTTTAAATGGATGAAGTTTGAGTTAAGTCTTTTATCCGCCTTCTGTTACAGGGTCCAATGACCTGGATCTGGGACAGAGAGACATGGCCTGAAGACCTCAAGAACCATTATCTGCTTTTCAATCTTTCCATTAATGTGCTGGCTGGAGTTCCCAGAGAATCCGAAAGTAAGATGTTTTTTACTATTAAATTGTATCGTCACCCAGGAATCACAAGTGGCATTGATTATATCGGTGTTGTTCATGCTGTTGACCACAGTCCACACCATAAACAACCGACTTGAGTTTCACACGCTGAGCTCATGCCCTCTTTTTAACCCTTGCAGGTGGAACAACATATAACAAAAACTATATGGCTTAATGGCCAAAATTCAATAATACAAGAATCCGATAACATAAAAATGATCACACACACTTATTTAATTATGCATATTTGCATAGACGTGTTAATCACACACAGGATCAAATTCATGAAATGGGTTGTAAATTGTTGACACAACAATTAATCCGAGTAATACATCAGCTTGTTGGTGGAGATTAAAAGCTTCTCCATAATTTCATATTCTCTTCAACGTCTCACATTACTGCCCAATTAAGCGCTGCCCACTGGGTTGTAGCTCCTCCCTCTAACACTGATTAAAGCGTTACGCTATGTGAATTTAAGTTTAAGTTATTTTTGGGCAAACTTAAAGTGGGAAAACTTGACATAGTGTACTCCTGAAAAATAATAAAGTATGAATAACTTGGCAATAAATTCTCCAAGGTGCAATTGAAGAAGTTAATATCTCTTGGTCTGTCAAATATTAGATAAAGAGAAATTCTGTATAATTCCTGCCGAAACCCAACTGTGGACCAAGAAGAAAGGTAAACTAAAAGATAACAACATCTTAAATGCTGTTTAATTTTGCAGAGTATCTTACCGTGGGCCTGGCATCAGTGAAGCGAGAAAAAGGCAGTTATCTTCAAGATACTCTTCAGTCCATCTTCTCTCAGTCATCAGAAGAAGAACTGAACCAAATGGTGGTGGTTGTTCTTCTGGCAGATTTTGATGAAGTCTGGGTGCTACAAACCTTGCAAACAATCTTGTCGCATTTCATCATTCCACTCTCGAAAGGTCAGTTGCTGATCATTCATGTCAACCAAAAAGACTATCCACCTCTTACGGGACTGAAGAGGAACTTTAACGATGCTCCTGACCGAGTGTCTTTCCGGTCAAAGCAGAACGTGGACTACGCTTACCTGCTACTTTTTAGCAGCAATCTCTCTCAATACTACCTCATGCTTGAGGATGATGTCAGCTGTTCCGTTAATTTCCTGTCTAGAATACGCGAGCACATCAACTCGTTGAAAAGTTCCAAGTGGGCAACGCTGGAGTTTTCTAAGCTGGGCTACATCGGAAAACTGTACCAATCCCAAGACCTTCCAGTTCTGGCTCGTTTTCTTTACAATTTCTACCAAGAGATGCCCTGCGACTTCTTGCTGTCTCATTTCCGAACCTTGTTGATGCAAGATAAAGCCATTCGCTTCCTTCCCTCTCTCTTTCAGCATATGGGAACTTATTCTTCCTTTAAAGGGACATATAATCATCTCAAGGATGAGGACTATGTGGAAGAAACAGCAGATAATCCTCCTGCAGACATCAGTACAGACATAAGCGTTTACCAGACGTACACGGCAGACAAGGCTTACAGTCAAAGCCAGGAGTATTTCTGGGGTGTCTCCCCTATTGAGTCGGGAAACTACTTTTTAGTGGTCTTTCACCAACCAGCACTTCTCTCTCGTGTCCAGGTCCTCACAGGAAATGATGGAAAAGATCAGCTGCAGTCTGCTGACGTTGATCTCGCTAGATTTGTTGTGAGAAAGGAGTCCAGTGTGGAATGTTCTCAATTTTATAAACTTGGTTCTCTTAATCAAGGACGATTCAATGAACCAAATGTCCAAAAGCATTTGAACACAACTGTAGTGTGTGTACGAATCCAAGCCACGGCTCCTCAAGCGGATTGGGTTGTCATACGCAACATCCAGGTATGGACGGTTAAAAGGATTGAATCAAACCAATGATTTTGAAAATACTATTTATTTTATGTCTGCATATGTATACATGGTATTCCCAATACCAATGTTGTAGGTTCGATCCCCATGGAAAGTAATCGTTTGGCTGTATTTTGATGCAGATTTGTAACCGAGGTGATGAAAGAAGTTTTCTGCCCCCCACTGGTCATATTTTGTTCAATTGTTTCCCCTTCATTTGTTGAGTGTATAACACTGCTTTTCCTTTACTACAAACAAACTTCATTGTGATGTAATGAATATTTATGTTTTGATAATGATGTTTTTTTTATTAAAAATGAATTAATTTATATTAAAATATAATGACAAGATTGACAGTTTTTTTTAATTATTATTAGTCACACCCAAAATTCTGTTAAATAAAAAATTATTTATTTTTCTTGCACAAAACATCTGAATACTGTGTCTAATTCAGTTGCCCGTAGTTTGTAGATGAGTAGATGATGAAGGTTTGTCTGAGGATTTATACAAAAACAAGAATGGCTCATGTATCATTTTGACCTAATTTTTGCCCGAGCATCCTGAATATATCACATTGTCCTCCAGCAATAACTTCACGGCATTGCAGTGAATGTAACTGATTACACAACCCTACCTTGTCCTCTCGCATCTTCTCTGCACAACAGACCATTGTTTGGTCCAGCTCAGGTATCATGTTAATTATACAAACTAAACCCTGATTTTTAGTCCTATCAGTCTGAGTGACAATCACGTTTCTTTCGTCTTCTTCCAAACAATGTAAATGCCTGAGTCTTCTTGCCATGCCTTTTTAATCGTTTATTAACCATTTGATTTTCTGAATGGTCAAAGGTTTGTCGACACAGTTGCATTTATTGTATGTACTATAGTTATTACTTATAGTTATGTACGTTACAGCAAAATGGAGTACCAAAAATCTCAAACTTTTTTGACATTGTTTGAATTAATAGAATTACACTTTTGGAATCGGAAGGTATAACTGTAAATAGTCACTGTCTGTTGAGTTGTCTCTATATCTTATCTGTCTGTCTTTATATTTCTGTCTGTCTCTGTAAGCTATGAAGAGTGATGATTGACCTCTCAGCTTCAGGCTCCTGTAGCTGTGGAGACAAAGGCATTAGTGGGGATTAGACCCTGGAAAAACACAGATGAGCATCAGTACACGTGAAGCGTGGCTGTGTGCTCTGTCTGACAAACTCCTCACAGCTCAGCCACGGAGAGAGAAATAATTACAATATAATAAAGCACAAATCGAATCAAATCACGTTTATTATCACGTACACTTTTACATGCAGTAAAAAGAGAGGGATGCAGCTCAAACGGCGAGCACAAAAACCTTCATAAAACATATACTGTGTAACTGACGCATTTGTGATGTTTTGCGCTCAAATTCAAAAGGTTGTTCAAAAAGTTTTCCTGAGATTCGTGTCATAATTATTTTGTTCATGTTTTTAGTGCAAATTATAACACAACATTTTTTTCTGTTTTAATATGCTGTTAATAAGTTGACTTGAGAAGACTATAATGATATTCGTCATTATCAACTTAAAACCAGCATAATATCCAGTGTAAAGAGTCTGTAATTTTTTTTATTTTTTTACAATGCAGCATGAGTTATTTTTGCTATAAATAAAAAAATGCTCTGAATTGAGAAGAAAAAACAGCAGGGAGTCATAATTTTACAATTTCATATTACAGCGATTACACTTTTACAGTGTATTCTTTAAAAAAATGATATAATCTTTTAAATAAAATTGTATAATTATAATTCAATCTACTAGTCAGTCATAATTACTCATTGTTCGATTATTTGTATAAGCAGATGTCACCTGACCTTTTTTTTTTTTTTTTTTTGCACTGGCACTGAAATTATAGTGAAAAAGCAGGAAGAAACTTGGTGTGTAAACTATAAATAGCGATGCATAATTATGCGTCCCACTAAACACTCGTTACATGAAGAGATGTTGGATCGGGGCTGCATGTGGCCATCAGTTGTGGTGTCACGTTGAGAGTGAAGACCCTCCCTCCCACTCGGTCAAGATAAGAGCCAAACAGGCCATTTGGGATTATTCACAGTCTGATGTCAGAAGTTCAATTCCTGCACCCGTTTCTTCTTCTTCAGAGTTTGCACAGGAAGTGAGGGAAGATGCGGATGCTGTTTTGTGCTTTACTCTTTCTGTTTGCTGGAGTTGGCCTTCTCTGCTCTCTGAAGAACTACACCTTGTATGTGGAGAACCGTGAGTGTGGACACTGCATGGTCATCAACACCACCATGTGCAGTGGAAAGTGCTTCACCAGGGTAAGAATCACCACATTCATCTTTCCCTGGCTAAATTATCGAATTAGATTTAATAAAATTGCTGTATAATTTTGAATTTACTTGGTATTATTTTTGTTAATTTTATATAAAAAATTAAATAGCTTTTAATTTTTACATAATAATTCACAATTGCTTAAGCTATTTACAACTCTAAATGAAATGATTTAAACTTGTATTTTTTAAACAAAATTGCTGTTTGTCCCATTTGAACTATAAAGCTGTAAATAAAAAAAACAAACATTTTTATACTTAAGGAAATGTCAACATTAAAAAAAATCCATTATTTGAGCTGCTAAATTAGAACAAAAGAAAAGGAAAAATAAACTATTAAATGAAAAAAAAAACGTTACATTAACAATGTATCATGATTAATCGCTTACTGATGGCTGGTAGTGTTATTATTTGTACTGTATTAGCAACAGTAATAATATTAGTATTATTCAATGATATTATAATTATATGATATATTTTCAATATTGACAATCAATATTTATAATGCTACAGCACAAAAAATTGTTCTGTAATTTTCCAAGTACTTTATGTGTAAAACAAAAATATGTACAGGTAGTTTCTGCAAAAAATTTGTGCCCATTCTGTTTGTATCAGGACACAAATTTGAGGGGGTTTGTAGGAAAGCGTTACCTGATTCAGAGAGGCTGCATGCATCACTCGGTGGTCTACCGTTCTGCTGAGATGCCCGGCTGTCCTGCCCACATCGACTCACTCTTCTACTATCCGGTGGCGCGCAGATGCCGTTGCTCCAAATGCAACACGGCATGGAATGAGTGTCTGACCAAGAGGAATCCTGTCCCCAGAAAGTGTGCCCACCATCAACGTACTGTTTGAGATCTGTATTTACTGTCTTTTCAGATCCTACTTTCCTCTTTGTGCTGTTAGAAAGTGCTACTGCGCAGTCACTGAAATGTCACTGTCATGTCACTGAAATGCATCGACACACACTTGCATTCTTATCATACCTTTGACTTGCATGTAAAACAATCATCAATCATCAAAATATAGAAAGAAACGTATATAAAGTTATAGCCTCTAAAAGTTCTGCCTTTAATAGGATGATTTCTCTGCATTAAAATGATACAAAGAGATGCAGTGTTCTTTTTCAACTTGGTAAATTACGTATAAATTCTATAAAAAAGTACATAAGTAACTCACAGCTAATATTACCTTATGCAAAATGTATAACTTCAGTGATTCATTTAGTCACAATGTACATATAAGTTAAGCTTAAACATAGTTATGTCACAGTGGTTTTTTCCATGTTAGGCTTGGTAACATTATACAGACGACTATAGTACAATGGTATTTGTAAGCATAGTTTAACTTGACACTAAAAATGACTTTGTAATTAACATAAATGGACTCTTCGACGCCTCAAAGTGTTTATTTAAACATTTTAAAAGCGATTATTTTTGTTAGTTGTTCTAACAAAAAAGTTGTTCTAAATTGTAAGAGTTGTTCTGTTTTTCGACAAAAGAAAACATTTAATTCAAATAAGGACAAGGATGAGTGTCCATCCCTTGATGTGCTGCTTTTGCTTCATCACTGTTAAACCGTTAAACCCCTAATATACATTCACACCTCTAATTCACGTTCACGTGGTTGATCTCATAAATTCCTTCAGCTTCCTACAGACGGCGACAATGACGCAATCCGCGGTATCAATCAATGCTTAGTACAGATTATTCAATCTGAAATGTGGAGTTGAGAGTAAAAGTTGCTTTTATTTGTGATAATCAATACATGTACAAAGTAGCAAAAAATATACTTAAGTAAAGTAACTAAGTCCATTTACTCAAGTACTTTACACCTGGATGTCACTGCACACCAGATCTACTCCGGCTGGGAGCTTCATTCATTCGCTTCAAGTGAGCTGCCTTCAACGTTTTTTTTTATTCTTTTAATTGACATTATTAGATTTTTGAGGGTTTAACCTGTTTTGACAACCACACTGATTGTCTGTCCATTAGGCGTGATGAAAACAGAGGACCGCCACTTTGCAGAAACAAGCAGTTCATGGACGTGGCAAAAGAGTGGGGGATTGTCGAAAAAGTCAGTACTTTTGGCACAGACCGTACCCCCAGTTCGGTGTCTGCGGGGAAGCTACTGCCATTCCAGCCTTTCCTGTGCGTCCCGAATGTTGTGCAGAAGGCTGTCGTCGTCTCCATCCGGGAAGGTAGCTTCAATGCTGTGCTGACCAAAGTCCGTAAAGTGGTCGGACACATCAGGTCAACTGGACTGGACCAGCCGGTCGTTAATTACAGTACAGCTCTCTTCTGTCTGTCGATGGGTACGTCACTGAGCTCCTCAATGGAGAAAAGTATGTCTCCTACTCGCCCTGTGCCACCTCCAGCGCACCATGGAGATCAAGGCCACCTTCGTCAAGGACCTGAGCCAGTGGATGGAAAACTTCAACTGGCTCCAGACGTGTGAACCTGACCGAGGTGAAAGGCATCCATTAAAGATGTGGAATTTTCTTTCTGTTCTTATTTCTCATTTATTCACCCGGTTGCGACTGTTCTGGATCTACGGTTCAAGGACCTGAGGTGCTTGCCCAGAGCAGAAGCCAAAGAGCCGGCTCTGCAAACTCCTGTGGAGGAGCACCCGAGTCACCCAGGCACAAAACCCCCTTGCTGCTGCTGACACTGTTAGAGTCGGACGAGATCCTGGAATACAACACTCCTGAGAGGTACCGGGTAGAGCTGACTGTCCGTCTGGGTCAGTGTCCACTGAAGTGGTACTTGGGGACTCCTGCCACAAATGTCCTGTGCGAGAGACTTTTTCTTTAGAGGGCCGCATTGTTCAGAAAAGAAGAGCCAATTTGTCACTGAAAAACGTGAAAAGACTGGTTTTCCTGAGTGACTAGTGGAAGAGTTTGAAGTGAGTTTTTATTTTATTTATTTATTTATTTTTTACAATAAATCAGTGTGCGCTAAAAACGAGCCCCTGTCCTTTATTTATTCCAATAAAGATTTAGTTTGATATAGATTTCGAATGCAACGTAGAGCAATTCCAAGAGAACAGTGAGATTCTAGAATCTAGATCAAGACATTTGACCTTTGCCCGTCTCTAATATAAACACATCTATATGAAAAATATAATTTTTCAGTGAGACTTCAGTTCACTTCAATATTCTTTAGTGTAATAAAAGCTTTGTACTTTGGTGGCTACAGGAGTTTCGTGACTAAGCTTATCTTTATACTGTATGTTAAGGTTTTCATAACAATCAATTGTTTTTAACCAAAAGATGATCTAATAGATGAAAATTCAAACTCTGTGTGCTCAAATCTAATAAAAATCTCTGCAACAACAAAAATCCCTTTAAGCCTTATGGGTTTGAATCCCTAAGAATGAATAACATCCACACCAACATAATTGCTTTAAATAAAGTTTATTTTCTTCAATCAAAACCCATGTTCACTGATTAATTAAAAAGCATTACCATAAATTAAAGAGAAAAAAAATACTAATACCTCCTCTATATAATACATTAAAATCATTGTAATTGTTAGTATGATAGTGATGTGAATAAATGTGGAAACAAGTGCTTTTTAACTGATGCACGTATGATTGAACTCCGACATGTATGTCTGTGCTTGAATTCTGTAAAAGGATCCTGCCCCTGTGATTGGCTGTTGGGTCGGTCAGAGGCATGTCATGAGGGCGTGGCCTGAAGCGTCTGGGAGGGGTGAGGCTATAAAAACCTCAGGGAGTCCCTGCACACTGACTGCTCCTCTGTCTACCTCAGTCCTACACACCAAACCTTTGCTATGGCTCAACAACCAATCAGGTAGGAACTCGATCAGTGATTCCAAGCTGCTCAGATATGTATATGTGATATAAATACAGTTTAAAGAAACAACAAATAATGTGATACATAAACGTAATTTGGAAACTGTTAATCTCATGACTTGGCACCAGTAACCAATATGTAATGCAATGAAGGGATATGAATTAAAGTGAATGTGATATGAATGGGCTTGGACTATGAGACTATTTGATATTTTATACTGACTTGTCCTATTCCAGCCTTCCTGCCAAACTCATCAACGGAGGAGTTGCAGGTTTGGTCGGAGTTACCTGTGTGTTTCCCATCGATCTAGCCAAAACCAGGCTCCAGAACCAAAGAGGGAACCAGCAGGTTTACAAAAACATGTAAGTTTGGGTTTGTCTATTATATATAGATTATATAGAGAGAGTTAGAGAGGATAATGGATAACTGTATTTTTTGTATTGATTTTTGATTCTGTTCACCAAGCCACATTAAATTATTTAAAAATGACTTTTGACAGAACATTCTTATCACAACTTTTATTGAATCAAAAATTAAAGGAAAAAAATTCAATTCTTTGTAAAGTATTTATAATTGAAGAATTGTGGTTTGAGTCTTGCTCTTTCTATTTTCTTGCTAGGATCGACTGCTTGATAAAAACGGTTCGATCTGAGGGATATTTTGGCATGTACAGAGGTAAAGCTCTTAACGTTAAAAGACTCTTATTCACTTGTGCTTAAAACCCCTAAGGTTATTTTAGTTACGCAACTTGAGTGTCAGTAAAATTTTTCTTTGCTAATCTACTTCAGTGAAAAAAGCCAACAGTTTGACGGAGATGGGTGTTGGTCAGGCTAAAGAACACCTTACGGTTATTATTATTTAAACATTTTATAATGTGTTTTTCAATACTTTTGAAAGCCTCTTTCAAAAGGCATTGATAATTTGAAGTGGAATTCCTCACATTTTGAGAATACCAACATTTGCTTCCTGTACTGTAGGTGCAGCCGTCAACCTGACACTGGTGACCCCAGAGAAGGCCATCAAACTAGCCGCCAACGATTTCTTCCGTCAGAAGCTCAGCAGGGGAGAGTGAGTTAAAAACAATACTTCTGCTGACTGAACAGTCGTCTTCATGAGAAATATTTGAGACTGTGTCGTGTTGCTCAGAGTCAGACTGAGCGTGTTTCAGGAGATGCTGGCTGGTTGTGGAGCAGGGATGTGTCAGGTGATTGTCACCACCCCTATGGAAATGCTCAAGATTCAGCTTCAGGATGCAGGTCGACTCGGTGAGGGACTTATAACTAGTTGGTCAGGAAGTCAAGGAAGTGTTTTCAAGAAACAAGGACTGTGTGGAAAAAATGATGATAAGGAAATACTGTAGTGGTTCACGGCAAGAATCTCATGGTGAAAATATTTCCTCTTGTTTCTTGGCTTGGCTCCTTGTTGACCCAACATAGTTTCGGAGGTTTAGATCTCAGATTTCAATCAAAGACAGTTTACAAATCATTTTTTTTGGGGGTCAGTGGCGCAGCAGAGGACGCCAGCCATGCTCCATGCTGTCAAACTGGGAGCGGGGAGTCAAGTCCTGAACTGCTCGTACAATCTGGGACCGGTTTCTTCAATCAGAAAGGTGTCAGCTCTTCAGATAACACAGGAGCTTATTCGCACGAAAGGCATCCAAGGGCTTTACAAAGGACTAGGGGCAACACTCATGAGGTAAGATGAAAGAAAACAAGAAGATCTTTTGCAGTGACACATGAATGTTAAGCCTTGGTTCTTGCCTTGGTTCTTGGTTCTTCATAATTTTCTTTGAATTAGGTTTTTAATCAGAAAACATTTGGATATTTGGAAAGGAATTTCAAACTTAAGTGTTTTTAAAAGCAATTAAGAGCCTTGATTTGGGGTGTTAAAGAAGGTTGTAAATGTAAAGGTGAATAACTCGAAAGAAGATTTACCTTTAGCAATAAGATTTCATTTTAGAATTAAAGTAGGTTAAACAAAAATGTGTAACCCAGCAACAGCAAATTTTGCCAATGCAATGACATTTAATTGTTTTATTGTTTGTTGTTAAAACAACATCAAGCTTTTCTTGGGAACGTCCCTTAGGTAGTTCTGGCCTAGTGGTAGAGAGTTGGACTTGGTTGCAGGTGTGGTTGAATTGGTTGAATCTCGGACCAGTAGGAACACAACTGCCTTGAGCCACTGAAAGAAAGATGGTGGGAATTAGGTGAATTTGACAATATGGCCACTAGAGACCCGGAATAATGTTCTGCATTTAACCATCAAGCAAAGTTACACACAAGCACAGTGAAGTGACACACACAAATCCGGAGCATTGGGCAGTCATAAGCCGTGGCACCTGGTGGGCAAGGACACTCGGTTGTGAAAACCACCGGAATGGGATCCAAACTTGCAACCTCGTTGGCAGATCCAACTCTCTACCACTGGTGCACAACTGCCAACCGACACTGCTCCCGGAATCTGTATGTGTTCACTGTGTATATACACTTCACTTGTTGGATGGTGAAAGCTGCGCAGCCCAATGTCCAATATGGTTTCAATCATACTGGCCATATTCCCTCGTTTTAACTTAAAAGGTTTGAACCCTCAGCCATTGGTGCAGCTAACACAATCCATGACGTGTTTCTTCATCACAGGGACATCCCATTCTCAGTGGTTTATTTCCCACTGTTTGCTCACATAAACCAGCTGGGCAGGAAACCCGAGGATGATGATGTACCTTTTTACTGGTCATTTGTTTCGGGTTGTGTGGCTGGATGTACAGCGGCTGTGGCGGTCAGTCCTTGTGATGGTGAGTCAGTAGTTGGCTCTATATTTATTCAAATGTTAAGTGTAGAAATCGGTCAAACGTAATGCATTCCTTCCTTTTCAGTGGTAAAAACCAGACTGCAGTCGCTCAATAAGAGCGCAAACGAAGACACCTACAGTGGAGTGACTGACTGCATCAGGTATGGGGACCTGGGATTACAGAAAACTGGGATGTATGGAAAAAACGTAGCCTAAAATGTTCTAAACTCTTCTTTGTTCCTACAGAAAGATATTGCGGAAGGAAGGTCCTACTGCTTTCCTAAAAGGCGCAGGTTGCAGGGCGCTAGTCATCGCTCCGCTCTTTGGAATTGCTCAAGTGGTGTACTTTGTTGGCGTTGGAGAATTTCTCTTAGGGCAAACCCCATTCAACCTTTACTCTGTGTAAGGTTCTGTACACCATGAAACCGTCCAAATTAAATGGAAAAGTCCAAGGCAGCTGTGTTACAACTTAATATTTGAAATCAGATGTTTTGCACAAGACTGTTACAGTTTAGCATTTGAGGCTGTAATGCTTTATTTGTGGAAAAGATCAGATTCATCCTCAGTGAGGCTTATCTGATCCGCATGTGAACCGGAGCATCACATAGAGTTGACCGAATTTGCACTTTCGTTTTTCAACGTTTAGCGTAACTGTTTTTTTCTCCCGCACTGTCCCTTGGGAACTAATACGTTCTGCAAACAGTGTTAGTCATTCTACTCATTCATCATCACAGATGCTCATAAGTCTGTTGACAAGTCATTAGCGGTTTGCCAAGTCGCTCTTTCTTCTAACTTGCTCTCATTTAAAAAGTGTAAGTGGCTTTATGGATTTATAGTGGTTTCTATGTCATGGCAAATTGTAGCTCTGAAGTGCCAATGTTGTGATAAACGGGGACCTTCTACTTTACCTTTTTTGCATTTTTTTGCATTGTATTGTTCATAATGTTCTTAATGCACGATTAGGACATAATTGATGACATCAACGTATATAAAAAAGAATAATTTGTTATTACACTATGCGTAAATGCGATTTGGGAATAAACTGAAAAACTATGTTTGTCTCCTGATAAAGCATAAACGTAAAGTGAAGAATTGTGATCTAACAATGTTGGAATCTTCAATTAGGACAATTTAACAAGAGTGCACACATTTCCAACCATTCCAGATTTGCTTTTCATAATACGTATTAGGTAATATGATTTACAATTTGAAAAATGCTTAAAATATGACACTTTCAAGACTAAATCCAATCGGTTGCGTCTTCAATTTAATTAGCACTAATTTAATTAGCTTTTTTTCCGCAATTTTCCTTCTTGATCAAATTTATTTTTCTATTTTTTCAGAGGTGTGGGTGTGGGGTGGAGGTAGTAAAGTTTGTTATCTTAAACAAAACTAAGTCTGTTTAAAAACTAGGAAGAGCAGAAAATCCCCAGCCTTCTTCATCTGCGAGGTTTAGCTGTTAGTCAAGGCAGTAAAAACAAACTGTTCTAAATGAGTTAGCAATGTGAGACCATCTTATTTTTAGCTCATGAGATACAACAAAAAATAATGATGCACATAGAAACCTGTCTTCATCAGGGTCATTCACTCCAAACGATGAAGCTGAGTGACGAATCCCGTGCATATACTGACATCCTAAGTCTTAACCCAGAAGACATCTGTGTTTCTAAAAAGTGCACACTACGCAGTGCAGACGAAACTTTAGCCTCGGCTGCTTCCTGTAGCACCAACCGACAGCTGACACAAACATTCAAGCAGGAAAGATGAGACACACTTGCAATATGGCAAGACTGACATGATGAAATTTACTTATTTATTTACTTAGCTTGCCCTTTTACAATGTTATATATTTTTGTTTTAATTAAAGAGAATACATGTCATACTGTAGGTTGATGCCGTTACGTCAGTCATGTTGTCTCAATGCTACGTTAATCACACAACAACACTTTTTATGTTTAGAAAGAAATTGGTAGTAGAAGCAACTTATCTTTAGTACATCTACCTGCCAACAAATAATATTAAATATTAAAAAGAAGATATTTATTCATGTTTGTTTGTTAAAATTAAATTTGCATTTTAAAATGTATCTCCGCTTATTCATTATTATTTTATATCAAAACTTTCATTGAAAGAATTGGAGTGTGATTTTTGAATCTCAAGATCAGATGAAAACATATGAATTCTTCATAAAATGCTTGAATTGTAAAAAATACCTTGATTATTGTCTGGAATTCTGACAATTCTCACACTTAGAGAGGGTTTTTGATTCTAAACATATTCTCATGTTACTGAGAAAAGCTTCAAACGCAAATATATAGCAGCATATATATATATAAATTAAACATTCTGACGACAGATGATGGAAAATTGAGCCGTTTATGTGTATACAGTACAAAATCTACATTGCTTGCACAAACTGAACAAAGAACATTTATGTTACAGAATATTTCAAAATGTGTACTCTAAGGCAGGCTACAACTAAAATAAAATAAAACAAATAAAAATATGGACAAGCTTGTAGGTTGCATGAGAACAGGTCTACGCATGTCTACAGAAATGTGAATCAAACACTTTTACATACTAATGTCAGCGTTGGCTATGCTAAATGCTTTGCTACTAGAACTAAATTGCTTCAGCAGTGACGCACCAGCAGAAATATAAATAAATAAATAAATAAGGGATTGCATCTCTCTTAAACATTTAAAACCATTTTCAGACAAATCAAAAGGCATCTTGAACCACAAACGTGAAAAGCTGCACAACACAGCCCTTCATTACAACTAGAATTTGCCAAACTCCCACTGATTTGTTCACAATTATCTTCTAGAATGTTCAAGAAATAAAGCAGTTTGATTTAAAGACAAACATGACACATTTGTCATTTCACCACAAGTTTCATACAACCCAAAAAAAAAAAAAAAAAGAAATAAACATTCACAACCCTGAATCCACTAATCTAATCAAAGGTTGATAGGAAAAAAAACAAACTGCAAATTTCATTCAGACATTTTATGTGAATAATAAAATAAATTGGATTCTTTGAAGTTTGGAATTTCAACCGAGCATCTAAAGACTCCAGACCTACAGTCTAATTGCTTAAATATTTGATTTGCTTGCTCACTACTCACAGTCAATTGTGAAGTTGATTATGTGTTTCTGCAGCTGCTTTGAGAGCATCTGCGACTGTGAAAAGTGCCTTTAATTACCATATTTACGCAAATATATGTCAAAATGTCAAGTTCGCTGCGTTCATCGTTCTCATATTTCACTACGGCGTTGTTTTACTTGAATAATAGACAATAAATAGCAACAGTTGGATATTATGTCTAAGTCTTTTTGCTCCTGAGAAATATGCAAATATAAGCACCCCCCAAGTTTGTGAGCTTCTAAAATTGGAAAAAAGAGGGGCAAAAAAGTAAATATGGTCACAAAACAGTGTCAGTGAATATTGAGACTGAACTACACATGTAGCAAATCCAAACAACTGTACAACAATCAGAGTGAGAATGAAATTATTTCTCTTCAAGAATAATATTCTGTATAAAATATAAAAGAATTGTGTTTGTGTGATGGTACTGGCATGCTAAGTGAGACAAAATACAAAAACGGAACAAAATGGAAATGACTTTGAAACAGAATTTTCAATTTTTAAACTCAATTTTGCAAATATTGTGTGGAAACTGGACAAGATAATGTGTGGATTAAAACAAAGCAAGGACTGTTTATTTTTGTTGGTGAAATAAAAATCTGCGTACGGAGCGCGTGACTGTCTGTGTTCATACTTCAGAAGGATGTCTGTGGGTCAGAGCAGTGAAATTATTGGCCGCTAAAGCTGCTGGCTTCACATTACATAATATTTTAGCCTGACATGTGAAGCGACAGCAGCAACAGTCAAAAATAGTAACAAGTCAGAAATGCATTTATCTGCAAAGCTCACTAATAAAAGCTAATTAAGACGCTGTTATATAATAAAAATGATCCTGACATAAAACAAAAAGTAAATGAATAATTCAGCTGCCCACCCAACCAGCAGGTATCAACCAAACATAAACCAGCAACGTGGATGTGTTTCAAATAAATAAATAACCTGAACTACTTCTGTCATAGTGAGATGTTTAGCTGCTGCGTTTACAGGGAGAGAGACACCTTGAACCTGGTTTCAATGTTCATGCTGTGTGAAAGTCCACCCAAGGTCAAAGGTGAAAGGTCAGAAGAAGACGCCGCTAGATCACTTCCCTGCTGTTTCGAACTGCACAGCATAGCACCATACTGAAGATCATGCCAATAATCTGCAAAACAGGGAACAAGAACATGGAAAAAAAACCTGTGTTCACTTTTTGTTCATGTTATTTATTGAACTATTACAATAATGCTTCTTGGGCTATATTTACCATAACTCCTGCAATTCCAACTCCAACATATCCCACTATGAAGAGTTTGCTCTGGAAGAACTCCTCAATGGCCACATCGCACATCTGCAACAAAGGTAAAACTGTAAGCACAGCAAATGTGTAATTAAATACCGTATATACGTGAATATAAGCACCTCCCTGATTTTTCAGGCACAAAAAAAAACCCAAAAAACATTTTATTAACGTTTCTGGTTCAATTACATTATACCAATTTAACAAACCTAACTTGAGACTCGTATCTTTTTGATATTGTTTTATTTGAATAATAGAAAACAAAAAGTCGATTCTAGTGGTCAAAACTTCATTTGTACCAGCCTGCGCATGCGCTAAGCACCTGTGGGAGGCCTGTCGAGCTTCCTGTTTATCTGATGCTGGTTAGATAATCGAAGCGAAGGATCTTACAAAAGATCAACACTCAATCAAACACTCAAAACACTCACAAATATCGTCAAACACACAACACACTTTCTCTCTCTCTTTCACATACACGTACACACACACAAACACACGCACACACACACACACACCAACTCTCTCTCTTTCACGCACACAAACATACACACACACACACACACACACATACCTACACACATCCGTACCTATACTCAAAATCACGGGACTTTTCTAGAGAATACTAGTCATAGCAGTATTTTTTAATAGTAGTAATGATTGATGGTTTATTATGTAGAACATACACAATTACTCAAATTCATTGTCACTAAGATTTCTACCTGATTGGTTTTGTCTTGGCACAACATTGGATCCGTCTTAGCTGAGCCGCAGCAGCTTAACTGTAATAAAATAATTGTTGATATCGCAGCTGTAGCATCATAACACAGGCACATGGCTACTAATCCAGTTAAAGTTTGTACATGCACAGAATTTAATGGAAACAGGAAACTCACAATCTCGTGGTAATAACTGGCAGTTGTGTTGCTACTGTTGTTTCCTGCTGATTCGTCATAGAAACTCTTAATTTCCTCCACAATCTGAAAAAAGTACATTTGTTTTGTGTTGTCAAGCGCAGATTTTTCTCTGATTTACTGATACCTTGTCCTTGTTTAAAAAGCCAAAGACGCCTGCGGCTACTTCAGCACCAAAGATGATGAGAAGAGAGGCGAAAAACTAAAAAGAAGAGGAGGAATGAAATATTAATTAAAATGCAGCCACAGCTAAATGTTAAAACTTCCTATCCCACTTTGTCTCAAAAAAAGATTAGATGTATAGAAAAGATAAAAAATATAAATATATATTTGCAATAAATAAATACTGTGTTTAAATACTGTTAGTAAGCAAAAAAATCCCATACTTTATGTGTACTTATACCATATTCTATTCCTGAAAAACTCTTCTATAAAAACCGAGCCTGGTGGATGCGTTCACATTCGTGTTTAATGATAAACTTTACAACTGTGTGTTAGCAAATTGTGCGGTTTATTTTTTTCCTATTCTCTTTCACATTCTGTGGTTCTATTAAGCTGAATTATGCTGAAAAACAAGCGACAATATTAGGCTTGTGCAATAATGACTTGTTAGAATGGCTAAATTAATCGACAGTCCCATGTCGCCCAAAACGACAGAATTTATAAATACATAGCACATAAAATATAATTAGAAAGACAAGTGTTACCAATCCCAGAAGACATTGAGACTCCTTCACTGCACCACAGCAGCCAAAAAAGCCCACCAGCATCACCAGACTCCCAACTGCGATGAGGATATAAACACCTGCACAGAACAAACACAACAGTAAACACTCAATCCTCATAGGACGAGAGCCACACAAACACACTGAGCAAATCATGCATTTAGCCTTGTGGAATGTGCTGAATGAGTTTAAACATAATCATCCCCAGTTATGGGAATAACAGTGTTATAAAAAAACGACGTTACTGACGACGTTACTTTTTTCAGTAACGAGTAATCTAACGTAATTATTATTTTTCTTTTACACATACAAGCGTGTCGAATGAGCCGAATAGATGGCCATGGATTTTACTACCTATTTACATCTCGTTTTAAACTAGAAAGAGTGTGCATTTTTGTTATTATTGTTTAATTTTGGTACATTGTTAAGTATTATATTGAGTATTATATAAACTGTTATAATTATATAAATTATATAAAGTATTATATAAACTGTTTACTTCTGTGAGAAAGAAAATACTGTAGGCTACAGTACATCTACCAGTTACATTTTTATTTAAACCCATTTGTTGGCCACTTGTGGTCTGTGCAATAAATATTAAAGCTTGTAAAGCAACTATTGGGTTGTATTATTCAATATATGATATTATTATTAAAAAAAAAAGTATTGAATTTGATTGGTGTCTCTCACACAGACCAGCCAAGTTACTTGACAAAATAAAAAAAAATTAATGCAATAGTTACTTTCCCTGGTTGTCAGTTACTTTTATAACAATGTAACTCAATTAATAACACAGTTACTATTTATGAGAAGTAACTAGTAACTGTAACTAATTACTTTTTTAAAGGAACATTCCCAACACTGATCACACAAGCTGTCTGCCCGAATTTGAATTCGACTTTCACATGCTGCAATGTGAACAGCCACCAGCAGGGGAAGCACAAGCTTTGAGATGAAGTCATCTGCTTTCACTTCAGCCTCATTATCCTCATTACAGAGGGAGACTGGGCGCATGAAATCCCCCAGTAAAGCCCTGCAGGTACAGGCAGCATCAGGACGGTTAGGCCTACTGCTCCAGAAGCAGCTTCCGTGTTCTCTCGAGGGATGAGCTCTTCACTTCGTGATATTCTCTTGCTGAGAAAGTGTAATGATATCAAAAGAGGCCAGTGAGAGCTTTGATAAAGGGATGGAAAATCAATTGATAATGGAGAAACAAAATGTTTAAAACACTTCTTCATAATATTTTGCAAGCTTTAACTTGCCTCTTTTTCAGGTATATTACTGTAATGAGAAATCCTTTAAAGCACATGATTGGTTTAGAACTAGTTTCAATTTCAAACTATTGTGAAGGATGTGTTGTAGGTTTTTAACGTCTTCATTGTTCATTATTAAGGAGGCAAAATTTTATACAATGTATAAAATTTAGACGAGTTAGTTACCATCAGGATGGTGGTAACTAAC
The DNA here is from genome assembly GCA_017309775.1 of Paedocypris sp. Pulau Singkep. Classification (NCBI taxonomy): domain Eukaryota; kingdom Metazoa; phylum Chordata; class Actinopteri; order Cypriniformes; genus Paedocypris; species Paedocypris sp. Pulau Singkep. The sequence continues at coordinate 50,352 of MU204344.1, read as the reverse complement.
TCGTTAGCTAAATTAACTCGAGTTAGTTAATTTAGTTACCATCAGGATGGTGACACCGTCGCTTAGAAAAGTGTCATTTCACCAGGACGGCGACGACGTTCGAACCGTTTTCTATCATGAGCCACTGCGTCATCATGAGGGGAAGAGCCACTACTCTTCACGCCCCGCAGGACATGATGTAGTCCCCGCGGGACATATTTTTTTCCCCTTTTGCCCCCACCCCATATTTTTAAAACTCATAAAAAGAATCGACATTTCTCTTTTTTTTACTGTTATTCACATAGCGTCTTTGCGTTGGTCTAAATGAACTTGAACTTGAACATGTATATGTACACACACACACACACACACACACACACACACACATCGTAATATACTTGTTCCTCTATATATTCTGTCTGCTGTCGTGACATGAAATTTCCCTGCTGTGGGACACTCAAAGGCATTTTCATTCCTTTCATTAATTCATTTTCAATTTTTTGTATGTTTCAATGTTTTCAACGTAGTTCAAAAATGTTTTACTGTTGTGATCCAGCAGTAGGGATTTGGACCTGCCACCCAGTCTTTTCATGTTCCAGGTTTGTGAGTGTGTGTGTGTGTTTACTTCACTGTGTATTCGTGTAATTTCACTGCATTGTCAAATGCAGTGCGCAATAACAATTTAGTGGCCATAGTGACAAACTCACTTCACTAGCATCAATAAAAAAATTCATAAGCCACAGTAGTTGCCACTTGGTTGTATGCCGATCATACATGAATGTTTTTCGAACTAAAAAAGTCCAAAAAAGACCAAAATGATCCAGTGTGAATGAGATTTGCGGGAGATTAATCATAACAGACACTCTTCCTTTAATTACAGAGGCTTATGGGAAATAAAGCCACGGTCACAGTACTGATTACAACTACATTACATGGCCAAGCAAAAACTGAAAGAGTCCTGATATACTACTGACATCCGCAATGATGCTCACATGCCACTGGATCACATGATGAGCTGTGCTAGGGAGGCTTGTGGGTGATTGAGTTCCAGACTCCTGTGACATGGTGCAGCAGAGAGCCTGTTACAGAAGGTTGCTGGAAATCCCTTTTTGAATTGTTGTCACAAAATTTGTGCTTTCCTTCAGCTTAGAATTTCACTTCCTGTTTTAAGAGATCATCCTCCACTGTGTTTTTGTTGTTGTTAAGACAGAAAAAAAAAATACAAACTGTACTTCTAGTTCAACCCTTTATAGGCTAATATAATAAGAGAAAAGGGAAATTTCAATGTAAAAGAGAAAAGTTTTTTTTTTTTTATATTTTAGTCAAACATATGTTAATTTAAAACGATTGTTTACCAATAAAAAAGGTTTCAGGTCCTCCTTCTCTTAAAAGAGAAACAGTATCTGGATCAAATCTCAGCCAAAGTCCTACAGCCAGAACCAGGGAACCCATCAGCTGCAAAAACAAAGATACATTTATTAGAACATCAAACAATCTTCATGACAAAATTTCAGACCAAAATCCCAAATCCAGTTGTTTCAGTCTCATCTACATATGTTTAAGATCAATTTATTAAATTGTAGTTAATGTTTTAATTTAATAAAACCCCTTTCACAGCTCTTTAACAACCTTCAGAAAAATAAAGCAGACATTCACTTGTAAAAGCTCATTTAAAAGATTGGTAGTTAGATTTTATAGTGAAATTAACTAATTTGGGTGAACGTCTGTTTGGGTTGTAGGGAACAAAAACAAAGCCGTTGCTAAATGCATGTTTATGTATGTTATGTAAAATTGCAGATGTTCCATAAATTAACTGAAAGTTTATTTGGAGACTTCTAGAAAATCAACATATTCTTTACAGTTTTTTTTAAATACTAGAATGACAGTATTCTAAGAAATTCCAATTCTAAGAATTCAAAAATCAACTAGGAGAAAAACCGTTGAAATGGCTTTTAATGCAAATGCATTTTTATAATTGTCACTGTTTCATGACTCTAGAGAACTTTATTTTCCCTCTGCAATGTTTTACAGCCGGGTCAAGAGATGTGACTGTTTGTTTAATGGTCCCATTCCAATACCTTGGGACATACTGAATTTTTGAAAAGCTTGATTGGATGACTTGTGACTTTTTTTTGTGGCTAAATTTTGTAGTTCCCCCCCCATTTTTCATGATAGCTACCATCTGAAGTCTCCTGCTAAGAGCAAATTTCCTCTATTACTAGAAACCACCCCCTACATTAAGTAAGTATTTCTAATAACGTAACACATGTTTCACACTAAAAAGCCACAAAAATGTGAAACGACAAAATACAAAGGTAATCCAAGTCTACTCTACTGTATTGCAAAAATACATTTTTTGCAATATATTTTGTTATGTTACACTCTATAACATTTGTAAACTGTTTATTTTAGAAATAAATCCTATCTGTGAGATCTTCAAAACCTATAAAGGTAAAGATCATCAAATATCAATTTCGTGTAAATCCATGAAGATAATGCAACACAAGCCGCACTTGCCTCACCCTCTGTCTCTTGCAGCTGTCCATACAACCCCCACAGGAGACACAACCTCCTCAAATACTCTGTAGTGTAACACCATCCGGCCTGACATCAGCCGTCTGCCCCACCTCGATTCCCATCCCCCCGCAGACGTCTCTCTTGGGCATCAGGGCTTATCTCCAGAACAAAAGATCAACTGTTTATCTGTGTATGGCACGCTTCTCCATACAAAACAATCATCTGTAATCTTCAATAATATTCTTTGATTTTCTTTTCATTTGATTCATTCTTTTCATTTTAAAATAAAAATAAGTTTCCACATTGCTGCTCAGACCATCAAACTTTATTTGACTTCAATTTTCAAATCTGTGCATTTAATTAATTTAATTAATTTTTAATTTAAACAAAATATCAATATCTTTGCCATTCATGTTTCTGGGTTTTTAAAAACATGCTGAATAATAATAAGAGACAAATGAACATATTTGGTAATTTTCCCAAATTTTTCAAACAATCTGAGAAACCCAATTGTTCATTTCATTTGTTTTGCGCTGATACAAACAAGAAAAAGAAAAAAAAACATGCCTTATGGTCTAATGGTAGCTCTGATAACCAAGTTTAAACTAACGCCTAAACATCAGAACTCAAAGAGTCACAACTATAAGAACACCTAAAATAAAAAAGTAAATATATACAGTCAACTCCGCTTAATTTGGCTACTCAGGGCGGACGCTTTTTTGGGCCAAATTTTAAAGTCCCAAAACACATCCTATCTTATAATGCAAATTGTGCCGCTTTGGGGCAAATACCAGCTTTATTGGGGCAAATATGAGGGAGAATGAGAACATTTTGCCATAAACCGCCAGCGTTTAATGTTGTGAAGGAGTGAGTGTCTGCGCTGTTTAGAGAGGGGAATACGCACCAAAATAAATAAATACAAATAAATGTGCTGGACAGTATGTAGATGGGCAAATGTTTAATGAAGTTCGTCAGGCACATATTAAATCCATGTAAGCAGAGATCAATACAGACAAAAACCAGGACCAAGAATATGTTGTAATAATCTTGTCTAATGATAGACTATAATACGGTCTAATGAGGAATATAAATACGGTCAAATTATTCACGACCATATTTTGACCTGCGGACACTTGTTTTACCCGTAACTAAGTTATAGCGCACATACGTATGTGGCTGAAGCTTCTGAGAGCAAGAGGATTCACATACAGAAAAGGATGTCTGATAAGCAGCATATGTTTCCGATGTATGTGATGACATTATTTAGAATCAGTCTGTGAAGAGAACGTCAGGGCAGATTTTAGAAAAATTTTGCGCTTTGAGGCAGTTAAAACTGTGAAAAGCTCCTTACAAATGCTTGAAAAACTTGAACTAGATTAAACAGATTTTTCAATGCCAAAATCTATGCTAAGGCTACACCTTCATAACATACAGTAACTGTGCTAAATATATATTAAAAAAAAAAAAAAAAATATATATATATATATATATATATATATATATATATATATAATTACACTTGAGTAACTGTGCTATTGTGGCAAGATAGCACAGATGTTTATGTCAACTTATGTTATAGCAGTACATTTCTATCAACCTATTAATCCACTAAGATATATTTTAAATGGAATCACATTTTTTAGCGATGTGATTCTTGTTGTGTGTATAAACTCTAAATACAAAAAAAAAAGATACAAAAAAATTAAACATCTAAATTAAAAGTAACAATTGTTACATGCTAATATAAAACATTAGTAAACAAGTCTGGAAAAATACACACACCGGTACACACATACACAAACATAAAAAGTATACACGCATTTCATGTTGTCAGGAGGGTATTGGTACAGTATATGGGTATATGATGTCATTGTTAACTGAGGGTTTTGAATTATAAAACAACGATGACAGGTCAGAGGTCACTGTAATATGGTGTCTGACCCTAAGCATGAGATAGACCATAGGATACAAACTGTATGTGCTTTCATTCATTAAAGTAGTTCATTAATTTAAATAAAATTTAAATTCATTAATTAATTCACAGATGATACATTTTAAATATGATACATAATAACTACATTGGCAGTTGTTCCAGAGAGTTGGACCTGCCACCTAAATGTTGCAGAATCCCGGTCTGGGTGGTCTACTGAACGTTCAAGACACTGCCACATGCCACTGCTCAAGGCTGCCCACTGCTCCAGGCTTTTGTGTTAACTTCACTGTTCCTGCACTTCATAATATTGGCTAAAGGCATAGCACAAAGTACTAGGTCCATCTTTGAGTAAATCCATCTTCAATTTACTCAATTTACTATTTTTCCTCAAATGATTATTGTTTTTTGGTGTTCACTGTTAAGTGCAGATATATTAAAGTACGCAGTTTCTTTGTGTCAATTGTTTCTTTAGGTTTGTGATGCAGTTAATGTTTCCAACTATTTTTAAAATATTAGTGAACTGTAATTAAGCAAATGCTCATCAATGCCCGTTATACAAATTATATTTGTTAAAATATTAGTAATAATAATAATAATAATAATAATAATCATAGTAATTATAATAAATATTGTTGTTGTTGTTATTATTGTAGTTGTGTAGTGAAGGAGCTAAGAAAGTGATGAAATAGATGAAGTGATGGTTAATGGGTTATTGAGCAATGACTGAAAGGTGCACCTATCTCCTGGAAAAGGATTATCCCGAAAGCTAAGTTCCACTTCACAGAAAATGTACATTTTCTTGGAGACACAATTTTAATACGGAGATTGATGATGATTCAAAAGGAAAAGCTCGTACAGTAGTAAGGGCAGGTTGGCTAGGCATCGCTGGCGCAGATTGATCCAGAACAAGTTATTGAAAAGCGTGTCTTTTAAAAACATAAAAAAAAAAAAACATTTCCCTGCATGTAAATGTGTGAGTGACAAACTAAAATTTTAATTTGAAAATGTTTTGAAATTTCAACAACCACCTGTCATGTTTCCTCTATGTTTTTTCAAGGACCACAAAGCCCAGGATTCTTGGTGTTGATCATTTCCTGTGTTTGTAGTCACGTGATTGATTGTTTCCAACTTGTTAAGTGTTTGTTAAATGTTAGTTTAGTGTCACCATAGACTCCAGCTTTCCTGCTCTATGCCGAGACCGTAACATAATTGGTCTCTTTTAAACGCAGGGCCATCAGAATAATTTTTGAATAAATGACTGGGCTACTATTGGAAGTTATACGGTGTTATTATTAGTATTAGTATTATTATCATTATTATTCATAATATTTGGCAGCACAGAGGTGAAGAGGGCGTATTTAATTGTGTGGTCTAAGCAAATCATGATACAATTTCCTTTGTTTCTTCACATCCTGTTCTATAATGGTCCAATAATGTGTCCATTTTCAGGGTTGAGAAAAACATTAAATGGTCATCGACATGATTTCTATCGAGAACATTACGACGAAATCTGAAGATCTGATTTCAAAGATACATTTACCAGCAATAGTAATTCAATGATTTATTTCAGAACAATGAAAATGTTAGTTACTGACCATAGATATCTAAGCAAATATGATTTGCCACTGCAAAATGGCAGAATAAAGTTCATTTCAGTCAAAACAGACCTGTGTCATCGCCACACGTTTTCTATTCTCGTTGGTCTTGTATAAAGTTTTATATATTTAAGTCTGTTTTTAAGAACATGCTGTAAATCTTTATGATGGAAGATTTTGGACACTGTTGTTTTTATTAGCCAGTAATAACCATGAGCCAATAATTAAACATGAAGGAATTCAGATCAATTTGGGAAGTTTAGAAAAGTCTTTCAGTGCCACTGAGTCTCAGAAGATGTTTGTTTCAGAAGGCTCTTCTGAAACTCCTGCTCTAATATTTATTGCAGGTGCTGCAGTGGAAAAAAGTCAGTGAACTAAAGGGTAGCTTCCTTTAAGTTGTGTAGGCTTTGAAAAACACCCTTTTATTCATACAGTATCGGAAAAGATTAAGAAAGAAATTATTAACAGGTTTTGTCTGTTGTTTTAATGAACAAAAACAGAGAAGGAAGGGGAAAAAATGTACAACAAGATTTTAAATTGTAAAAATTGTGATTGTGTGGGTGTGATTTTTTTTATCTTGTTTATCTGTTTATGTACTTGTTTTTCGTATTTGTATTTCAATTGCTTCATTTAATAAAGAAAACTATTTTATTACAAAGGCACGAAATAACAATGTTATAAGTTGTTAATGTTATTTTAATGCATCATTTTAATAAATGATTTAATAAAAAATGAGTAGCCAAATAAAATAAATAGTTTACAGTGTTTATAGAAACCCCAAAATAGAATAATCAAACTAGAATAGGTCATTATTTTATATGTAGTATAGTAGTGAGTTTTATATATTTATTATATATATATAATTATATATTTATAAATATTTATTATTTTTACTATTTAAATTCGAACTTAACAAACTAAATTTTAGTTTTGCGACTTTAAAAGATTCGGTTTAGATGGCTGGAGCCAAACTCCCGTACAGAGTCCCAGTGTGTCCGAGGCGCGCTGTGCAAACAAACACACGCTGAGTGAAGGAAAAAGGGGCGGATTTTTCCCTGTGGAAAATCTGATTTAAGTCGGACAAGCGGTTCTGTCTCCCACGGGTCCAGAAATTCCTCCCCAAAGTGCGTAAACACACTATGAAACGAATCGTAACTGTCATTTCACGCGGCATGGTGTATACAAAGCGCGCCGATGCCTTGCAGAAGTACTTACCCAAAATATAAAATTGAAAACGAAGAGGAGATATTTCACACATTTCATTCCGCCTTCAACTTTTCCCATGTTGGCCTTCTGAAGACTGTCCGGCTGATGTTGTCGCTTCTGATGAGATGCCGTTTGCAGTGAACGGGTTCTGAATCTGGACTGGTAACATCTGTAGCGGCCTGACGGTTTCCACAGCTCCTCGGCCCCGCCCACCTGAATAAGCGTCGGGGGGTTGGGCGGGGCAACGCATTATTCGTGCGGCACAGTCGCTCTTTCATTGCTCCGTTCAGTGACAAAAACAACTTTACTACAGAGTAACCCGAGAAATAGAAATTCATGACATTGCTCTGATTACCATTACTGAAGAATATCATCACTATTATCATAATATTTTCATCATCACTCATATATCTAAAAAAAAAAAAAGAAAATACAGTACATGCAAAGCACCAATGTTAATCTTAAAAAATGGAAAGGAGAAAAAAGAAGGTGAAAGTAGCCAGGTTTGGTCGAAACCTCTCTCAGTAAAAAAAGTTGACTGAAAAATCACAATTAATTTAGAAAAATAATTAACTAATAAATATTAGCATTTAAACAAAGCTAACGTCACATTTTCCACAACCAAAGGTCAAAAGTCTGATTTAGTTTGTCAACTTTGCAATGTATTCGACATACAGTTCATATGTCATAAATACAACATACAATATCATACCAAGGACAACACCTATGACAAATAGTAAATCCAAGACTAAATCCAAGTTAGAAATTGTATAATAAGCAAGAAGAAAGCTGAAAAAACAGTAAACGCTTGTAACAGTAAAAAAAAAAAAAAAAAAAAAAAATCAACAGTTTAATTGCTTTTAATTTTTATTCTGCGAACTATTTTTGAATATCATTGGTCAGCTATTCAGAAAACGACAATCAAACAAACCAGTCACAAGGGGCAAAATGCTAACTAAAGTACAAACTAAAACAAGATACGGCAGGCAGATAGGAACATTCAGTATTGACGTGTCAGATATCAACCCCGGCGGTATAGGCAAATGCTGAGGGCACCATATGTCAGGGGACTGCCAGAAATGGAGGAAGAAAAGAAAGTGTATCTTCTACTTTTCTGAAAACAAAAAAATCTGAATCATCAAACTAAGTTACAATAGCAGTATAATAAAACTCCACTAATTGTAACCTTAGCCCTAAAATACTTGACCCTCAAACAGATTGTCAAAGTTGGGGGACCCAGCTTGACTAAAGGTCGCAACCCTAACCCTAGTTTAGATGATGAAGACATCATCTACTGTATTGTTCTCTACTATACAACCTGCCCTTCTACTGTATTCTCTGACAGGGTCATTGGGAATCACTACGTGATAACAGTGGAGCACTTTTTTTTATTGATCTAGGCAGAGCATCTGATACAAATTTTGATCTGAGGTCAACTGATCTCACAAGCAGATGTTAAAATGACATGTTCTGCCTTAAATACAGACGTGTGTGTTTCCAGTTACAGATACACAACAGATTGTTCATTGGATTATCTGTCATTAGATTATACTGTATGTCTGAGGGCAGCCAACACACATGGGCAAGCTATTTTTGAGTGGGGAGGGGGTCTCTTAGTTAATTTACTTTCATTAGGAAGACTTGTAATCCAATCACACAAGAAGTGTAATGTATCTGTCAGAATGAGAAATGTCATAAAAGAATGTCATAAACTTCATTATTCTTCAAGTAATTTTTTTTCATATCTTAGTAGTTTTGTTATATTCAAGTTTGACTTGATCAAATGTCACTGTGACCCTTTAAATTTAACAATCAAAATAAACATTATTACGGCAGGCCCATTTCTGACCGCTGGATGGCAGACCGTCACCACTAACTGCACTTAGCAGTGGATCTGTAAATCAATGTCTTGAAAAGGCTACACACACACGCACGCACGCACGCACGCACGCACACACGCACACACACACACAAAACCAATTAAAGTTATTATAAGTAAACATGATAAATAGTGTTAAAAGAGGAATGTGCAGATTGTGCTATTACAATTGTTTTTGCTTTCCAGTTACTTTTTTTAAAGCTATTAAAAACTGTTTGAAAAATCTGAATGTGATTTCAAGTTGTGTCCAGATCATTCTGCATCACTGCAGTTTTTCTCTCACTGCTGTATTTGCTTCCTGCAGTGAGGATCTGTCTTTCCCATTGCATATTTATTTGAGGTTACACAACACAGACGTAATCTGCTAGATTTTCCAGGAGGACAGACCTCGCTCTGATTGGTAGACATTATTTATTGCGCTCTTACGAGATGCAATGTGACCTGAACACAGAAATATATATGAGCTGGATACAGACATGAATAAGTATGTTGCTGTCAGCGCTGGTTTTCTGGCTTTCAAATTTTCAATTTGAAGATGAACCCAAACTTGTCACTCAATGAGAAAAGCACTTGTTGAGATGTTTCATTATCAGTGACTTTTTTACATTTTAATTCAAATTGTGCAATACTGGTAGTTTTATATGAACTTTACAAATGTTTTATACCAGATTCACAGCTTTCATGCTTCATGCTAAATTATAGACAACAGACAAACAAACAGCCTGGTCAAAATATTTTTTTACCTCAAGATAAATAAAATCTCTATTATGGTTTGTGCTAATACTGGTTTGAATGCTCAATGCTACTTGGCTGGTATGGTTGACAAAATTCTTGATTTCGATTGGCTGGATTGTTTGGTACTTCTAAATATAAATTGTGACGATGATCTCTCATTTAATTTTATTTTTACATAAATGTGATTAAAACACATCCACATTATTATCCAAGAAAGAAACATTTAAACTTCACATAATTTTTTTGTCCTCCATAAAAATGTCACATCCTGTCAAAATGTTACAAGGCAAGGCAGATAAAGCTCCACATTTAGGTATCTGTAGTTTGAGTGTCATCGCTGGTCCATTAAAATCATCATTTTTACGATAGCTCCATATTAATAGATTTTTTGGGATTGGTGTAACTGTACACAGGGCAGGTTGTGGCCTCCAGGCCTTGAGTTTGACACATATGGTTTAAGACAGTCATTTAATTCTGATTAATGGATTTTTTAAAATATTATTTAGAATTGTAATTCTGGTTGGCTGGAGTATTGGGTCCAATAATTGATTATTGATTGGCTTGACTGTTTAGTACAATACTTGGTTTAGATTTGCTGAATTGTTTAGTAGAATTACAGAATAAGTAAAAGCTTTTCTTTTGGCGCAGTAAGACATACATTTTGTAATAATATTTTTTTTTTTATTCCAAGAAAAAGCTACTTTTTCATTGTAGTACTTTATGAGTCAAATTTTAATTTGTGTTTGTGTTTAGTAAATGGTCAAATCCAAATCCAAAAATGCATAAATTGAATGCATTCTGTAAACTATTCTATTTCACCGGGCAATTGGTGTGTGTGTGTGCATGTTATGTGTTCAACATTGAGTGTCATGAAAGGCGCCAATAAATAAACTGAATATAATTAATAATAATAATCATAATAATAATAAGTATTATTATTATTATTATTATTAACATCTGGAGGCGTACTGAATAATCTGTTATTACTTTAAAATAATATTGCCTTAATTTGGTCTTTTGACAATTTGCATGAAATCAAATTTTAAGAGCAGTTTTGATGTCGTACTGACACTACTGTATGTGATGTTAGATTTTGTTGAACTCACTTGTCAAAATCTACACTACAGGATTGAAACCCGATAATAATGTCCAACAAAACACAATCTTGAACTTGCATACTGTACTGAAGTGTGGTGTTTAATAAATAATAGCATCAACAACACAACATATGCTTGCATTATAGATACTGTATATACACACATATTTATATATATATATATATTCTGAATGTATAAACTATATAAATACATCATGCTGTCCTCATAATTTAAACAAACAATAATTTACAGAGTGAGGTAGGGTAAAGGGGGATTGAGAAAAGAAATGAAACAGGGCCGGCTCTTGGATCACCAATGTTGGCAGTGATGTTTCTTTATGGGAAATGGATCGAATGCATACTGGAAACCTGACGTATAATGTCTAAACTGCCAATTGGTGTGCCAATTGGTGTCAGTGCCTCCATGAGTTGCGGCTAAGAACACACACACAGGCAGCATTTATTCGGATGAACCTCCAGGCAATTTGGTTTTTCCAAGACGTAAGTGCCCGTACGTAGGTGTGTGTGTTGGTACAGTAAGAGTTCCAGTGCTTGTTGTCGATCCCACGACAGCTAGAAGTTCCAGCTTTAACACCACTGGCCCCATGGCCCGGTCTCGCCCCTCTGCTGGGCTTTGACACTCGGCAAATGGTCTCATAGAACAGTTGCTTCTTAATGGAATTGTTGATGCGTACCTCTGGCAGCACTGTGACTTCATTGCCCGCCATGTCTGTGGCACGGGTCATGTTGCCTACCCAGTGCTCTTCGCTGTCACACACAGAGTACTCACCACGATGCAAAAACTCATTGGCTCTTCTCCGAACACGTGGCCGCTTGAGAACTGTGTCAGTTTCCGTAGTCCCCACGTCACTGAACATCACACGGGGCGAGCGATAGCGCCGCTTGTTGAAGAGTTTGAGGTCCACGGTGGGTATTTGATGGATGGAAAAGGAGTTCTCCTGGGACTTTTGTGCATCTGCATGCTGATTGGCTGCCCCCTGTGCTTGGGTGTGGCCAACCATGATGAGTGCAGCCTGGATGCTGATTAGGAAGAGCAGGACCAGCATCAATGACCTCATGGGCACTGGTCCTGCTAGAAATTAAACGTGCAAGAAAAATTACAACCACAGATCACAAGTGCAATGAACACTGATTTCAATGAAGAATCAACTTAAAGAACAAAATTGTAAAATTGTGTTTTTTCTTATACCGCATAGCGGCTTTGCGTTGAGAAAAGTGCTTTATAAATAAACTTAAACTTGAACTTGTATGCAAAATCAATTGAGGATTAAAAAAATTTAACGGAAGTATGAATAAGATAAAACAGCAACACACCAGTATGTGTTTTTTTTTTTATACATTGCATTACATTACAGATTTATTATTATGAAACTCAATAATAAGGAAATGTGCATATATATACACACATACACTAACACAATTGTGTGTGCATGTGCTTATCAACACTGAGTCTGAGCATAACGTATATAAAAAATAACATTTAATTTAGTATTTTTTAAATAAACGAAATAATATGTTTATTAGCATATACATTACCATGAATCAAATTAATGATCAAACTAAAAATCAGAAGGTAAACTCCTTTAAAATGTAAGGCCTATACTTTTGTATACGTATTTAGTTTTCACTAACCTGTGAAATGTTCTGAGTTGAATTGTGGCCCAGTGGGCTGCTAGAGCCAGAGTCCAGTGCAGGCGGACCCCCGAGCGCCTGCCATCAGGACCGGCCGGTCGGCTGGTATTAGTTCTGTGAGGAACACAAACCTCTATTTCTGTGAGGAACCACAAACTATACTTGCAGCACATTCCCTTTAGGGTTTTGAAACTTTCAACTGAATAATTCAAACTAAACGTTTCTGCACATTGCAGCATTATCGCTTCATTGTCACTTCATATGCTTGTACTAACACCTGAGTTGCAATTTGGATAAATGTGTGAGATTTTACACTTCATAAAATCCCTGGTCATTATTAAAAACCACAAGCTGCCAAGAAGAAAATGAAGTAGAAGAAGAAAATGAATGATAATAAATAATAAAATAACAAGAAAATAGAAGAAGATGCAGCTCGAAAACCAATAATTAAGGAAAACACCCCACAGTGTGGAAGATTTGTTTTGGAAGCATTTGAGATTGTTTAATGCTTGAATCAGAACCACACAAAGAAAAAAAATAAAAGTTTTACAAATATTGAACATACTTTTCAGGGAATCATTCATATTTTACTTTAGTTTTCTTTAAACATGTTTTGTTTGTTTGTTTGTTTGTTTGTTTTACATTAACTCCAACTTGAACTTTCTAGTGTTTGACATTCAGCCGCCACTAGATGGCAACAGTCCACCAATAGTTGCAACACATCTGGCTTGTAATTTATGGTATTTTTGAAGTCTTTTCCAAACAAAAAGGCACAAGCAGCCAGACTCACAGAAAATCAATAAAACAATATATCCACGCTTACAGTATAGTTTGCAGCTTCACATTCATTTCAGGACGTCTGCCATTGTTTGCATCTGGCTCTGCTCTCACGCGCATGACATTGGCCAGATGTTGACAACGCTCTGCTTTCAGTGAGATGTCTGACACCGAAGAGGAGGGGAAAGTCTTGAACAACTTCCTGTCTGGATTGCATTGTGTGTACAAACAGCAGTATTCTCATGATATGCACCTCATTCCATCGTCACAGCATTTTTCACTTCTGAACTACAGGGAGGTGGAGCAAATCTCTGCAACTCTGGCACTGAAGGCGGAGCACACGCCTTGGTTTGTTGTCCAACCAATCACTGAGTAGGACGTACACACATTCATACTCTCACTCACACCTATCGGCAAATTCCCACACTCCATGTTACTTTTACTCCATGATACTTTGCTTGAAATTGACTTTGGTAAAATTTGTCTATAGCTCCTGACCTAAACTTTACCTTCCAACACAATTTAACCACCTGGTAACGTCTTTTGTTTTTCAAATGGAAGCAAGTTCTCTTTAAAAGCGAGCGGCAGCTGAATCTCAGAAGGCCACAGCGGCACATGTGCTGCACGTATAAACACACACTCATCAAACTGATACACAAGGACTAGCGCTCAGTTTTCTAGGTCCATACTCGCTTTATACACCAATGCCACATAAATTTACTCTGACCTCTCTTTGGTAAAACCTTCATAAACATACCACAGTGGGTCAGAAACGGTTTACTGGAGACTCACACGAGTCTTTGGTCTTAAGATTAACACACTATATGACTAAAATGCACGTTTAGAAAGTCAAGCTGGTACCTGAAACGATCTGTGGTGACGACAGAGATGTTTCTGAAAGCTAGTTATCAACACTGTGCATTTGTAGATTAGAAATGACAGACAGGAAATTAACCGTCAGGTAGAACTAAAAACACTGAAAAGCTGTCTGGGCACATAATTGTCCAATGTAGGGTTTTTTTTGTGTCTATTTATGAAAGAGCTAAATTACCATTAATATAACGTTAAGCTATTAATGTCTAGCGACTCTAAAAATGAAAACCAAGATCATTTGTAGAATGGAAATATACAAGGTTTTTAAGATTAAAATTAAAATTTTAGAAGTTTAGAGAACTTTTTGCGACTCAAAAAGATTTTATTTGGCAATAGCTAAAACCTTATGTTGTTTGCTTATTACATATTGATTGTAGATTGGTATTACAAACAGGGTAATTCTTGAATAAAGATTTTAAATCCTAGAGAGATTAAATTAAACTAGGGGAAAATAGAATGAAAAAAATTCATCATCAACATCTCTCTCTCTCTCTCTCTCTCTCCCCCTCTCACTCTCTCTCTCTCACTCTCTCTCACTCTCTCTTTCTCTCTCTTTTTCCACCCTCTCTCACTTCCTCCTCACCTCTTTGTGTTCCTAGGTCTGTCTGTCTATCTCTCTTGCCTTTCTCTATCTCAGAGAAAATCTCTCATTTGAATACTATCACTTCTCTGTCTTTCTCTCTCACTATCTTTTTTCCTTTATCTATGTCTCTCTCACCCTTACTCTGTTTCTCTGTCTCTATGTGTCTCTGTCTCTCTTTTCTTTTTCTATAGGAATGTCTTTTTATTGTGTGTTTCTTTCTATCTGTCCCTGTTATGGGGAGTTGTGGTCCAGTGGTAGGGGTCATGGACTCGTGTAGATTAGAATCCCCCTATCACTGGATCTGCAACTAAGTGTCCTTGGGCAGACACTGAACCCCACTAGCCCCCCGGGCACCACGGCTTAGGCTGCCCACTGCTCTGGGTTTGTGTGTGTTCATTTCACTGTGTGTATGTGCACTTTCACTTGTATGGGTTAAATGAAGAGCACAAATGTTAATATGGTCCCTAGTGGCCACAATGACAATCACACTCACTTTCCCTTTACTGCCCCCCCCCCTCTATTTCTCTCTTTTGATTTTGTTTCTCTCTTTGTCTGTCAGCCTCTCTCTTTCTCTCTCTTTCTCTCTCTCTCTTTATTGTGTTTTATCTCTCTATCATCTGTATTGCTTCCCTCCCCTCCTATTCTTGCGCGTTTTTGATGTAGACAGCAGCGATGCATCTGTTTGTCACACTGTTTCATTATCGCTTGTGTTTTCATCACCGCAGAAGAGTCGTGCGCTGGTGACAAGCTGTGTTGACGCTCACAGACAGATCTTTTAACAGCATCATATACTTAATGACATCTCACACATCCAATATGTTTTTTTTTTTATGTTTTAACCTTGCTGTTCTATCAGCTTTTTAAATTGATGGTAACATTTTAGGTTGGTACTGAATGGTATTTATTTAAGCACTTTGTGTTCTATATATTTTGTATGATAAAGTAATATAATAATATAAATTAATAAAATAAATATAAAAATTATATTTGCAATATATATATATATATATATATATATATATATATATATATACATTTTTTAATAAACGTTGTAAAATAATAATAAACTAATTTAAATGAAAATAAATCAGCCATATATTTCCAAAAGTTACATATATGATTGACAGTTTTGGGTTAAAACATTCCCAAATAGCACTGCATTTATCCAAAAACGTATACCTGGTAACTAAATATAAGTAAACACTATCTAGAAATAACACTTTAGTTGTTTTATATAAAACTACACAAATAAATCAAAAATAATAAAAAGATGAGAACAAATTTAATTTTAGAGGCACAATTTTTAAATAAATGAGAGCATAATTGTCTATTCCATTTTAAATCAATAAAACATATTAAGTAACTCTGTGTTTTTTAACATTAAGCCAAAAGAAAATTCCATTTTTATTTTACGACCTTGGTTAATATGTTAAATAGATTGAGCTGGAATGATGATAGTGAATGTTACTTGTAGTTTGATCTGAAACATTTCCTAAAGTAAATCTTTCATGTACTCTTCAGGGAATATGCTGAAGGAAAATGCTTCAGCAGAGATTTTTAAAGCTGCACGGTAATTTGGAAATACCTGTTTGTTTAATACAATTCAGCAAGACAAAAAAAATTAAGTGTAAATGTATTTAGATATTGTAACATATCGCATCATTGTACGTGTTTACAAGTTGCTGCTTTGAACAATATGTCTAAGGATGACTTGTTAATGTTATTATTTTTTACAGAAAAAAAAATTGGGAATCAATATTTTGCAATCTGCTGTTTTGAAACCATATTTCTTTACAGTGAAGATACCCTCCATCACTATTTTAAATCTTCTTAAATTTCTTAACAAATATGGCTTTCTATAAATCTTATATGTATTAATCTTAAGAAAAATACTTCGCGCTCGCACAACAGCGAGACCTTATTTGCTATCAATCCACTAAGAGTGCGATTACATTCTTGTTACGTTATAAAGGCGATAATATGATTAGCAAATGCAACAGTGAAAACAAACACATTTGATCAATGGCTAAACAAGCTACTGCATTTGTTTGAATTTGAGAAATCACTGGAAGTGTTTCCCAAAAGCTCAAAGGACGAGCAGATGTTTCCCATACAAACCTGAAAGCTTGACAGAGCATTTCAAAGCTCATCTAAACCATTTCAACAGATGGAGGTCAGGAGCTGGAATTTAGCTTTAGCCATTAGCATATGTCCCCCTAGCTTGGGTCAGAATGAGATTTCAGAGCGAATTAAAAAATCCACCTTAGTTAAACTTTACCTTTTGATTTGATTAACACTTTTAATATAATCACTTTTGGCTTTATTTGATTCTAAACCGCATGTTTGGTGACGTCACTAATAACAGTGAGAAAGTTACTTATTATGTTTTCACGTCAGCCAAGCCAAAACTTCTTGTCAAAATATGAGTTCTCTGTCAATGATCCTTTTTAAATCCATCTAGAATTTTGTAGACCATTATGTAAATGCTAATGAATGAATTAAAACTATAGTCTGTGCTTGCCCATTTCCAGTCTGCATAAAAAATATCTAACCTTTTGTACTTGCTCATATTCACATTTGCACAGACATCTCTTTCAAAATGATAAGAAGAATGAGAACAAAAAGCAAGATAAAAATAGAAAACTCCAGTTCATGGCTTTTAGAAGGAGAGACATCTGAATTGGTTCTGATCTGACTGTTCCATTCACAAGATCTCTGAGCGGAAGCTGTAATTAGCAAAGCAGAAGCAGTGTGAACGCATAATGATAGACGTTTTAGCCCAAGGCAAGTGTTTTATCAGTTTGTTTCAAGAACTTTTGGCATGTAGAAGACTCGACAGCCACAAACTGAGGTAAGGTTGAGATGGAAGGGTGGGAGTAGGAATCATTTTAATTCATTTGAAATAAATCCTCAATTAAATTTTGTGAAAATGTTTTACTCGTTTTACAAAACTTGGATAATAGATACACTTTTGCATCAGACACTTTTCATTTCCTTATAGCACGTTTATGTTTATTATTTTTTAAAATCACTGAACCTGTGATTTCACACTGAAATCACTCTGAGTAGTAACACTACGTACCATATTGATTGCTTCATGCTTCATTGATGACATGCGTATATCATGCACTCCTATATTAATTTGTATATTAAAAAACATAACTTATATTAATTTTCCTTGCGTCAGCAAAACCTTGTTGCTGGTAATGCAACAGTCCTTACTTTACTTTACAGTCATTTATCAGCAAAGTTGTCAAGTAACGAAATTAAAATAGTTTTAAATAGGCCTATTTATACTTTACTAACTTTTAACTTTTTAAAATAACTATTTTTTTGTATTACTTTAAAATTAAGTTGTACTAGTTTAATATTTATGCTGTACTTTCTACTTGCAGATTTACTATACATATTTTGTATCGTTATAATACAATGAACCGTAATTGTATTTTACTGTATCTTTTTTATTGTATTGCATTTTTATGTTTACTTTTTACTGCTCATGTTCGCACTACTTGACCCAGCACTCCGCTTGTTCAAATGCTGGAGGGTTGTTAAAAGCATTTCACTGCATGTTGTACCATGTATGCATAGGTGTATGTGACAAATAAAAATTTGAATTTTGAATTTGATTTACTCCTAATTTATTTTGGTTAGTTTTATTTCCATGTTAATCTAAAACAAAAACTCCTAATAAATTGTGGCATCGGGTTACGGTAAACTTGATTCTGGTGGCATGAGACATATAAACACATATTATTCCAACACCCTATTGGTGGTCCGTCCAAGAAAAATGTCCATTCTTCATGTGAGTTCAGAAATTTTGGGGAAAAAAAGAGTCAGTTAAAAAGAAAAAAAAAATGTCCATTATTGTTCAGGCTATGGGCTATGACCAGAAGAGCAAGTTAGATTGCGGCAGTGGCTAGGAAAACAAAACCTCTCTGGCGTGGAAAGAGGAAAAAACCTAGGGAGAACCTGATTCTCTGGTGCCAGTCTCCTCTGGCAAACTTCTCAAAGAAGTTTGAGAACCAGCTGCATTTGCGCCTGAGCAAAGCATATACATTTTTGATACATGTTCTGTGCTTAAATTATTTTATTTTGTTACATCAGTCCAATAAAGTTCTTTGATGACATTCTTCTGAAGTATGACTTTTTGCACCATTACAATTCCAGTCATCATAATTTCACCCTGAAACACCTTAGTAGCGCACATCTTTAATGTGTTTGTATTGTAATAAAATGCATACATTTGTAATTACATACATAGTGTAACAATTTCAAACAATATACCGGTAGTCCTATACCACTAAAAATGTCATTTTTAATGGGTGTTCGTTCCTTCCATTACTTTTACTTTTATACTTCAAGTCGATAGCAAACCAGTACTTTTATTTGAGTAAAAATGTTGGGTTGATACTTTTACTTACACAGATGTATCTAGGCTTCTACTTGAGTCATGAATGTGACTACATTTGACAGCACTGTGTACCAGACACTTTTATCCAAAGCAATTTACAAAGGTAAAACAATTTTTACAAAGCATCAACATGAAAATGCTTTTCCCTGGGAATGGAATCCATGTTCTGGTGTTTCAAACGTCAGCGCTCTACTGACTGAGCTACTGGGAAAGCTACGTTCAACCAATTAACTTTGTACATAAAAAAAAACCTCAGCTGACCTTTAAAACAACGGAACAATTATTGTCAAGTAAAAAACAAAACGGTTAGAAATGGAAAAGTTGCTGGAAATTGGCATAATGATTTGAACTGTATTGGAAGCATATTACTGTTTTTTTTATTATTCAAAACTTCCCGAACCATCATTTTACAGTCGTTCTGTATCTTTGAGTGTCAGGATCTTGGCTCACGTTTCTTGGGAAAAAAAACCCAAATGAAAAAAAAACATGTTTTGTCTCAAGTTGTCCCACGAGTAGCATAACATCAAATGGCTTAGGAAATTCACCAGTGTGATGGCATCTAATGTTCTTCTTATGAGCTCTTCCAATCTGTTATTTCTCGAGAAAACCATGAGGCCTCGAGGGTGACAATAGCCAAAAAAAATCCCAAATCACTCCCAGCATATTTTCTGTCTTTTCCCAATTCCCGACGCACTGTTTGTGCTGCTGAGAACATTTTCCAATACACATGAGTTCTATTGCCTTGAAGTTTGACGTCTGGTGCATGCCACAAGCTATATTTAGTTAGTGCTATGCTAATATCCCCTTGGTTTATGAGAATGTAATTGTTCATGGTGAAATAAGAAACAAGCCAAGGAATGTCAAGCTGTTCGAAGAAGATATTCCCCCATTCTATTAATGAATTCAATGAATTTAACATCTTTCATTGTGGTCAATACTGCTCAAAACAGTTGCTTTAAACTTGACCTTCTGCTGTCAGCACTCTTCTTAGCACCATTTACTATTGCTGACAGCCAAAAAAGATAGATTGCCTTGCGCACAGACCGCCATCAGACTAGGGTTCCGGGATAAGATAAACAACTAGGATTGAAGCAGTCTTGGAAGGAGATTGGGTAGGAACGGTATTATAATACCATGTAAATCATTTCTCACTCCTTCACCTAGCTAGCTGGCTAAAGCTCAAATGTAATTTTTTCAAATGTAATGTGTGTAATTTGTTCATTTTTACATATCAATATACTAGACAAACTTAATCACATAGACCAAATACTTACATTCTCTCATAATTATGATATTTTATTGTACTGTAAAGTTAGTAAAGTCACTTTCACACACTGATTTTACCAATTCACACACACACAGACACACACACACAATAGGTAAGAAATTATTTGTGGTAATTTATGCTAGCTATTAAATGCATAATTTTCACAAGTTACAGTGGTCCTTAGTAATAAAACACTCTCAAACATAAAAAAAACAATCTCAAGCATCACACTCAACACTGCATAATCATCTCAGCATTACTCGAAATTTCTGCTTCCAGTGGAAGAGCCATATCACGTGAGTGCGATAACGGGGATGAAACCACTATCCAAAAGATTTGGGAGAACCTTGAAGAATGATTCCTCTTGTGATTTAGTCTTTCGTGCACATAGTATGTGGCATGTGTAACAACGGCATTGCCCATGTTATTGTTATTGGCATTGCAAGCCATGCAATGCCAATAACTTCAATAATTGTGCAATTTGTGACACACTTATAAATAAACGACTTATACATTAACATAAATGAACTTATAAATTCTTGAACAGAATTTTAGGGTAAAAAGGTGTAACTTTAAGGCACACCGGTTTTTGAGAAGCAACGTCTTTTTTCCTGATCTCTGTTCACATATAAAGCACACATTTTTTGGGTTTATACGGTGCACAGTCGACATTTAAACATTTTGTAGAATTTCAAGTGCGTCTTTATGTCCAACAATTACGATATGGTAAATTACCTGGAAAAAAAACAATGTGACAAATGACTGTACTTTCAATTGAATTCTTTTCAGTTGATTGATTTTACTGAGTATAAGGTGTACAGGTTTACAAGGCAAACATTTGTTTAACGTTTATTCCCTGATTTTTTTTCCACATACGTATAAAGCACACACTTTTTGTATTGAAAGGTGCACAGTCAATTGTAAACATTTGGTAGGATTTCAAGTGTGCCTTTATGTCCAAAAAATACCGTATCGGTATTTTAAATTAACTGGAATAAAACAAAGTAGAAGAGTTCTTTTTTTTAAATAAATCAATTAATATGTTATGGCTATCTGTTTATGCATTTGGAGAAGAACAGTGGTGTGGTGGGCCATAAAAAAAGTGAGCACCTCACGTTGAGAAGTTCGAGACTCAAGCTTGAGGCCCGGTCTGAGTCATTCTATATGAAATTGTATCAGAACTACGGTATATTAAATATTATTATTGTTATTATTATTGTTGTTGTTGTTATTTTATTAATAAACTACATAGTTGTGAGTGAGTGTTAATGTGAGCGTCTGAAAAAAGCAATCATAAAATGGATGGGTATGTTAATGCACATAACAAAGCTTTAAACAACCTATTTCAATCTTTTGCAGTTATCAGAATGAGCACCTACACGTGTTTGTAAGAGGTTATGACAGCAGGAAACTTCATACTCATTTAGTCATAAAGCATTCAGAATCAGCAGCTGTTAGTGCCAATGGCGTGACTCAGACTAAAAGGTTCAAGCAGACAGGACCAGCCTGACACTCAGAACTCTTTAAAGGTACGTGATAATTCTTCTTGGGCCACACACAGAGGGAATCTCGGGATTTGGAATGGATCCCACAGGAACATTGTTTCAATTCCAGGGTGGAATATGTTTTGTTAGATGCCACTTGCTCAAATTCTATGTTGCCAAATTCATTCTGACTGATGAAAAAATGACCAATCCGGGGTAAAGCACAGACAATTCATCCAACACAACTAGCTGAGCAGATGTTCAATGAATGGAAAGTTTATAAAAATAATCCATCTTAGCTACATTTCCAGTGAAACACAGCGCACGCACCTCTGATAGAATACAAACACGTAATGATTCAATATACAATCTACACATTGCAACTGAGCCATACATTAGTTGCCTCTCCGAATCATCTGTCAATCTCCGACATGAAGTGACATGTCTGCTCAACCACCTGCAATACTCAGACCAAAAACAACACACAAAAAAACTAACAAAAAAAAAGGGAAAGTGACTGCGGCAAGTTCTAAGCCACGGGAATGTGTGTGTTTGTTTAAGTGTATGTTTTTGGGGGAAATGTCGTGTAGAGACAAGCAGTTAGAAAAATGTCATCTATCTTTAAAACGAAAACAAGGATATGGTGGGTGGAACAGATGAAGTTGTCATGCTCGGGGATTTAGCGTCTATGTTATGCTAATTTTGATGTTATTCAGATTGTAATAACACAAGAAGAGATTTTATGTGTACGTTCAGATAAGTTCCTTGGATACTGTACACTGCAAAAATCAATTCTTGACAGGCTCAAAAATATTGAATATAGACAATAAATCTTATTTATTAAGTTATTTTTTCTTACAAAATAAATTAACTATGTTAGTATTAAGTTTGACAGATTTGCTTATTTCAAGAAAATAGGACTTGAGTTTTTTGCTTTCAAAAAAATTCAAATTTTGATGATGTTTTACACAATATTGAGACATTTATCAATGTAGACATTATGCTTTTACACCGAACTTCCTGAAACAAGAATTGTCAAGAAATATTTTCTTATTTTAAGAACACAATGTTTCTAAATTTAAGAAACTAGGTATTTTTATATATTAAAGCCAATGAAAACTAGAACTGAAATGCAGAAACAAATCTACCGTGTAACAACATTTTTTGTCTTGTTTTAATCTGTCTTACCAAGTCAAATTTTCTCACCCCACTGGGAGATGAGTTATCTTAATAAAATGTATTTTTACTTATTTTGTTTTGGATTTTTTGCAGTGTAAAAATAAATGAAATACTTGAATTGCCTTATATTTTTAATAATCTTGATATAGGCCAAAATGAATAATTTATAAAAATGAACGTAAGATACATTTTGCAAGTTATTCATTCTGTAAATCTAAAACAGAATATTATTGAGCTTTACTGGCACAATGCACTGAAATTGGTATAAATATGACCTGCGCATTGAATGCTGTTTATTAAATTAATTAAAAACATAGTTTAGGATCCAATTAAGTAAAAAGAGTACCGGTATTTATTTTTAAAAACATTTAATTGTAAAATGGACATTCGCACTATAAATGGTGATCTTTTTTCACATATCGAGTTTTAAATAAGCACTAAAATGTTTTTTTTTCATCATTGTGATTTAAAAAAATATATATATAGTAAATCACGTACTAGAAACAACTTTATTACATACGATTTTCAACTTTAGACACATTGTGGAGGTGTTACACTGTACTGATTCCAGATCAGCTCGATCCATTTCTGCAAGATCCAAAAACTGTTTTTCTGATAAAACATAGTGCTGTTGACGTGTTCACCTCAGTCACAAATTGTAGAGCAGTACACAGAGACTAAAGACATGTGCTACTTTAGTTATTCTCTCTCAATTTGTTTGTCCAAAATATTAAGCGTTAGTTCTGCCCAAATAATCGAAGTACATTGGGTTATGCATTGGCTCTTGTTGCAGGACTTTTAAAATTGTACCCACCTAAGTGGCTGATTCAATTATCTGGTGTCCATGTTAACCAATCGACTGTCATAGTCATTCAATTGCATTGTATAGTTGATGTCCAATGACATCAAAGGAAATTATTTAGAATTGTAGTCATTTAGTTAGATTGGGTCAATTGAATTTACTACTTTTTTTTTTTTTTTATAAAATCCTGTTGTTGTACAAACATGTTTTAATAATCGTTGTTTAACCCAGTTTAATTCGTTAAACAAATATTTCCTCCAACCTATGTTTCGTATTTGAAATATGTATTTTCATTACATCTTGTGTGCGTCATAATCTATCTGTATTGGCGTGGGAATAATATTCAAGCGCCTGTGTGGCCACCGAAGGTCTAACGTTTTATACTCTTTCAAAAAGAACTTGCTCTGTACACGTGTTTATCTTAAACAGAAGTACTTCAAAACAAGCTCAGATACTCATAAAAGTGTCTTGGCAGTCTGGACCAGAGCCCACTGCAGTCCAAACCCTGTATTCCAGATCGTTTCAACTGGGTGCTGAGGAGAGTCAGAGGACTACATGTTTGTGTCAAGTTTCCTGATATCGGTCTGCAGAAGTATTTTGTATGTGAACAGGGAATGCTGAGTACGTAACTCAATATATATAACTTAAATACCCAGGGGAGTTGCTGGCAGTGGCCCACCGGCCTCATTAGAAGCACTCATTACCTCTCATTACCACAGTAGCACGCTACGCTAGGTGAGCACAGATCTACAGAGAGAAACCTTTAATTCAGGCTCAATGGGGAACCTGACCCTGCTCATGAATAATAATAGCAACATCATTGTATGGAAGGAAAATAGCACTGTCCATCTGCCTCAGGACAAAAGAGCATCTGGGAATTTGCAAGGTTTCACTCACTCAATGTCAAAATATATGTTGAGCTTGTTCCAAACAGGGACGTACGGAGAAACCTAAACCCACTCAAGATGAGACAACAAACTCCTTTTGGTATTAGCACGTTCACATTTGAACTATATAGACATACATACATTTCACATTCAGTTTGTTTCATTAACATTCAGATTGGCTTTATTTTTTACATATGCTGACATTGTCTGCTATTTCACATACGGATTCGTATGCATTTAGCAGATTTTATAATCCAAAGAGACTTGCAATGTATTAGATTCTTACAAGCTTTCTCTGGGAGTCAAAACACAACTTTGGTGTTAACAGCACACACTACTGATCGAGCTACCAAAACTATTTTCTTGAGTTTGACTGCATCCAAAGCAGGACATTTTACCAATGTTCATTAAATCGTTCTCCCTTGGAAGAAAGAGAATTGTCCTTTTGCCCACTCAGAAAGTTTAAAAAAATAAATAAATAACATGCTGTGGTAATTCCAGCTCCTGCCCAGATGAAAATGATAAAAAAAAAAACCCCATAACATGTTCCATGTTTCTTAGAGGAATGAGGCAGTGATAGCGAGACGCATGTTGTGTAACACCAGAGGATAGGATGGATAGAAAAAGAAAAAGAGAAAGAGGTAACAGTTCTTATAGAACTTACCATTTTTCATCGAACTATCTCCTGAGGTCGAAGTTACGATGATCGAACTATGTTTACTGAACCACAAAAAAACAGTTCGAATCCCAGTTAAGCTGCCGTGTCTTTTTTAAAATCCATAAAAATAACAAGATTTGGTATTGATTGCAATGGTTTTTTTTCTGTCTTGAGACTTTATTGTAATCCACTAACGTTTGAAAATAAATTATCATTTTCTACTCTCAACAATACTGTCGGTCTGTCTCTATAAGTCAATGATTTGAGATCCAAAGCATCTTGAGTCCTACATTCATAAAACTCTGGAAGTTAAAACTGTCTCTGTTTTCTCTGTTTATGTGGATGATACAGCAATGTTGATCCTAATCCATAAAACCAATTTTTTGATGACAGATCCTTACCTCAAGAACGGTCTCCTCCTAAATGACAGAAATGTCAGGAACCTTAGTGTATTTTATTCCAGCTTCAAAAGGGTCCACAGGTTTATCCCCAATGCGCGATCCGTTTTCGTCTCCTAAAATATGATTATCCACATCCTATGCCATGCACTCCAACCCTGCTTCAGTCTTCCTTAAGGGAAATTGATTGTTCTGAAAGTTGGAGTCCCACAACTACTCCCCTGACCTCCACTGCAGGAGCCAACAGGTCCTAGTGCCTCCCCTTTCCCTCTTAACCCGCCCCTTCTTTCTCTCCCGACTTCTATAGGCTACAGACTCTGCTACGTAGAACTGAATCTCACAAGAAATGGAGCTTTGTTTGGACCCGGCTCACAAGATGATTCACTGTCTTGATTTGCTCGGTCCATGACACCCATTCAGATCTTGACAGGTCCCTAGTTCTGTTAGTAATTGTAGGAATAATTTAGCTCCATAGTTGTTTCAAACCTCCTTTCGAGACGTTCAATCATTGCTCTAGAAATGCTAAGCACCTCTGGTATTTGCATGAAAATATGAGGCAATTGTTTTGCTAATGGTGAAAATGAGAAGCAGAACAAAGGAAAATGACATTTCTTTCTTCAACATCCACAAACCCAACAGATGAAAATGTTTTAGTGGAGCTGCTGTTGAAGCTGCAGCCTGAGGCCTTGAGCAGAAATCTAGATTTTAGTAAAATGCTTCACTCTGAGAATACTGACCAATTTCACTAGGTGATTATGACATGGGAAGTTTTATAACACCAATCAAAGCCGGGAAATTGAAAATGTACCAGTGTCTACTTGTTCTTTTCGCTTGCTGAACTTTAAAAGCATATATTGTGGAATTGAATACTCCGCACACACCCATCTTCAAACTGGGCCAGTCTGCTCATATATCATAAGGGTCTTACATGGTCTATAATGCAACTAAATAGGCTTCACTAAGGGACACTATGAAGAAATCATTCTAAATGTAAATTTGCCCGAAAATTCATTTTCTGATCATGCACATCTTGATGATATAAAGCAAAATCGCACAATTGTATGATGAGTGACGCAGACGTGTTTTGTATGTGTGCAAAGCTCCTGAATGTATGATTCATGTTAATATGTGATGTTGAAAACATTACGTAAAAATTTTTTTTTTTACATTTTTCATAGTAAATTGAATGGGTAAAAATTGTTTCAATTGTACATTCAAATACATATGAGAATATGCTTTAGTTTTGTAAATACGTAGATTTTTTTAAAATTTAAAGAAAAAAAAAATCCCAAAAATAACCAAGAAAATGTCTTTTTCTGAGGAAAGCCCTGAATATTTTCATGAACTTGGTCCGTTTTTCAAACCCTTACTCTGATAGTTGAGTTAAAAATAAATGATTTGAAAATGTAAATCTGTCTTTTTTTCCCCTTCATTTTTTCTTCCATTCTTTCTTTCTTCAAAATTGAGTAAATAAAACTCCTTAATTCCTAAAAAAATGTCTTTAAAAAAAAACAGACAAACAAACAAATAAAAAACCAAAGCTCAAATGACTATGAAAAGGGGGACACTTACTGTCTAGAATTTATTTAACAACTAATCCACAAAGATGTCCACAATTGCAGTCGCAATTGGGCTGCGGTAATACAAGTGGTTGAACAGGTTTCTAAAAAAAAAAAAAAAAAAAAAGATGTGGGCGATGCTCATTAACAGTCTTCAGGGTATGTAGACCTGAATGCACCCTTTTCTCACTACGTAGTCAAGTATGTACATTTGACAGCCTGCCAATCATGTTTATTCTCAAGCCTAGAGCTCTTTCTAGAGCCGTGGGTTTACCCTACAAACGCAATGATTGTCTAATACAGTAACTCCTGCAGGGCCAAAAGGTGGAGCACTTTGTAACGTCAATGAGGCGTGGAGACACAAGCCCTTGAATTTAAGGAGCAGGGCAAGGAGAGGCCCAAGGTGTTTTCATGTTTATAGCTTTCTTGCACTGGCTTTATGCCCAGAGAGCTGAAGGCAAAGAAAGGGAGATTCTGAGAAAAGATGAATCAGTGATGAAGATCTTTCATGCCCTAGAAGGGCTTCTTCCTCCCTTACAACCATATAAATTATATTAATAAATGAATGAGACAAATACATATGGTTAGTTACTTGCATTAACTTCCCTTCTGCCATTGATCTACTGTAAACTCAGTGATGCTGGTACGACATATTCTCATGCTCCTCACCAATTTTATTTCACTTATGCCTGGATATTTTGTGAGTTTAGGATTTATCACAACTTTATATATTCAAAATTTGTTTTTCGCATTTCCAAGGAATAACACCCCAATAACATTTAATTGTCTAAATATCTGTGTTAGTCTAGCTACTTCTTTAAGATGTGTACGCACTTGCAAAAACAAATTAGTTTTAAATGTCATTTCATGTTCACACATTATTTTTTATAGACAATTCTTATAGTCAATTTTCTGTGACAATAGACACTAAAAGTTTTGACATCTTGTATTTATTGTTTGTTTTATATTTTTGTTTATGTCATCTTCATGTTTGTGTAATTGTGTAAGGAAAAAAAAATGCAAGCGAGCCATTTGACTCTTGGTCCCATGAACCTTAGCAACAGGAGCTGGTCACATGGTCAAACACGTCAATCTAATGTGTTGGGGAACACCAGTGAGGGATTAGGAGTGATTACGGGTTTTCTAATATCTACCAGTTTTTATTTATGAATGGTTTTTGCCAGACTCAAGCATTGCATTCTTTTTTGCACGATTTTGCAATAAACGTTCCTGTGTATGGTTCATGGCCAGAACTCAATTCATAACAGATCTGCAAAACTGTTTAGCATTTGAGCGCTATTAACTTGTGTTTTATTGGCAATTAGCAGTGTCAGGCACACGTACAAACAATTTCAATACCGTAAGCAAAGATTCTGCAATTGGTGCAAGCTGGCAAATGCACACTTCATGTAAAACACATTTTTGTTGATGATTTTGGCGATGGAGGAATGTGCTAGCTATGACGCTCATTTTTATCCTAAAAAAGGTCTGACACACGCAATTTCTAAAAATGTTTCACAAAATTAATCTCTTTACTTCAGGAAAGTCAGTGAAACCAACCCAAATGAAAAAACAGGCAAGGTACCTTAATTACCTTGAAAAATACTCAAGGTAATAATCAGAAAGCACCTAAGAGCATGAAACCTTATTTGATGAGTTTATCTATGCAAACGTTTTCAGCTTGTTTCTTTGAACGGAATCTCTCCTTTTGAGATTTTGATTGATCTACTCTTCTGCTTAGAGGAGAGAGTTTCAGTCATAAAATGAATTTGTTGAATTGGACAAATGGGCAGTTGAAACAAAAACAAATAATTTGAATGAAACCACAGTCAGGCACTTAATCATGGCAGCAAACAAAAATCAGAAAAATTCACAAAATGTACTCCAAAATGTACTCCAAACTTTTTACCCAACATGGTGTCAGGATGTTTAAAAGGTTTTAAGGATGAGCTGATGTCAGGATGGAAGTGAAAACTCAACTAATAAATGGGCAAAATAACCAGTGAGAAGAAAGTAGAAAGGGAGTGAGTTTAAAATTGTTCTCTTAACCATCTAGTGACGTTACACACACTCAGTGAAGTGTCCATGGGCATTACAAAATACAAGATTGGATACATGTCCAATTCTCTACCACTGGACCACAACTGCCTAGTGGAAAAGTAAAAAGTGTGTGGAAGACCTTCTTTGTGCTCAACAAGTCCAACCCACACATTTTCAGAAAACCAGTCTTCATCTGCCCTTCATCAAGGAAAATGATGACTGGATCCTGTATTAACATCTCGTTACCTTATACATTTTTAAATGCAATGGGATGTTGACAAAAAGTTAAGGGCATTATAATGATGACATGACTGTGTTCAAATGTCCCTGTAACTGTAGGGAAACAAGTAATCAAGTAAACAAGTGCCTCCAAGTAATGTCTACCAGTATTCATCCCGTTCCAGCCTTGAGCTCTGCTGTGTAATTGAGCTGAAACTCCTACACTTGTTGCTGGGTCAAGAGCTGACATCTCTCTGCCTCCTCTTCACTCATTGACTCCTCATCTTCTTCATCCCACCACTCTTCGCTTCAGAAGCTCGCTTTTGTCTGGCCAAGGACGATTGCAGCAAACAAACAACCTCCTCTACACACCCAACCAGCTCTTCACTTTTCACCAGACACTGCTGGATAGAAGGATTAACCAAAACCAACCATGCAAAAAACATACAGCTAAAATAAATTGTAGATTATTTTTTCCATAAACGTGGGTAAAAAAAAACTCTATATTTAGTGTATAATTGCTTTTTGTCTCTTTTTTGCCTAGTCTGTACCATACATACATACAGTACATGTACAGTATACATACGTTGTATTTTTTGTGCATAATACGAACCACGACCCATAACACAATAACTGTGTCTACTAACCAAATAAAGTCCTGAATATGTCTTGTCCAAGAGTCTTTATTATTGAACCCTGAAAGGTTTTTTACTTGGCAACACATTGTAATAAAAAAAAGGAATAAAAAAAAGTTATATTTAAACCGGACTGTATATTCACAGAAAGTAAGCAGCTTTTGCCATCTAGCTGTAATTCAACCTTTACAAGTTATTAATTGAAAATTCGGATACAAACCAAATTTTATGAACCGCATTGGTGCTGACAAGCCGAGTGAAAATGACGGCAATTAGACACATTCCTTAAATACTTCAACCAACCCACATTCACCAGAGGGCAAATGGGGAGTTCTGATTCAATGAGAGTTACACTGCCACCGTCTCAGGGTTTCAGTCATGAAAATAATTTTCATTTTACAGTAAAACAACAACAATTAACAACACACAGCACGTTTTCACCCTTTTCAACATGATCTCAAAAAGAAACCAAGTCAACACATTCTTTTATAATAAATGCAACATGTAACAGCATTGAATTACCCTCCAGAAATACAGATTCCAGTGGCATCTTGGGTGAACTTGTGGGTTGGACAAAATCCAAAAAGACAGCACTTCTTATAATTGTCAGTTGTATGTGTTTTAACAATGGAAACTTTATAAAACATGAATGGAATTTTACCAAAATGTTTCACAGAATCTTGCAAAACTTTGAAATCTAAAGTGATATGAGTTTGTCAATGGCCACTTGTGCTCTGCATTTAACCATCCAAGGAAGTTTCACACACAGTGAGGTGAACAAAGACAAAGCTGGAGCAGTGGGCAGTCTCTGATGGAGCACGGGGAGGGTGTGGGAGTCAGTGTCTTGCCCAAGGACCCTGAGTTGTGGGACCTACTGGACAGGAATTCAAAATGTACCTCTGTGGTCCAGTGTGTTTCCAGTGTATGTTTGTCCCGCTCTGTGAGTGGTTTGCCACCAATTCAGAGTGTGTATCCTGCCTCCGGCCCAGTGATGTTGAGTCAGAAGTCAGAAGTCAAAAGTCAGACTTCTGACTTCTGACTCAACATCACTCAGAAAGAGCTTTATTGCCAGGTTTTATAAAGAGCACTTTATGGAACTTGGAATGTGTCTTGGTGTAAATTGGTGCTTCATGACATACATTCAACATTCAGTTGCACAGACAGAACCGTGACATAAAGTGACAGTGCACATCAGGGGAAGGGGAGATATAAACATGTAACATAAACATAAACAAGTATAAACAAAGCTGAGTAGTGTGTTGGTCTAAGGCAGTAGAAGTCATTGTATTGAGGTGGGGGGGGGGGCGGGGGTCAGCTGGGGGAGTTGGGACACAGTTCCCACACAGAGATAGGTGCCAGCATAGGTGACACAGAGATAGGTGCCAGCTTTCCTCGACCCTGAAAAGGACTAACTGGCAGAAATGATGGAAGGTAAAACACAGATACAGCTACATTCTGGAATTTGTGCAAGGATTTTCAATTTGTGCTAATGATTTGTGAAAAAAAAAACTTGAGCATAATAAACCTTTTTTTCTGTTTGTATACATGTATATATTTCTATGCAGTATGTATATATATATATATATATATATGATACTGAAATGTTCATTGTAGGTATATGTCTACTGTGAGAATAATAATCTAAAAAGAAAGACCCAGAAATCGCAATGTATGATTTTTAACTGTACCTTTAGGGCATATTATCAATATTATTATTATTATTATTATTATTATTATTATTATTATTATTATTATTATTATTAGTAGTAGTAGTAGTAGTAGTAGTAGTGTAGTAGTAGTTGTTGTTGTTGTAGTAGTAGTAGTAATAGAAATGTTAAAATATTAATAATGTGTGTTAATAATAATAATGATGCTAATAATAATAACAAAACATCATAATACTCTTACTTACAAACACATGAATGCAAAATTTCCATTCACCAGTCAAAAGTATTGAATATTGATCAATTCAAACATGTTACAATATTTTTGTATAATTTGAGTGTGGCATATTTGACTTTCATGCCATTTCTCAGACCTTCACATAAACACACAGATAAAAAAAAAACACACAAGCAAAGCCCTACTGGAAAGATTTGCACAATGAAGCTTCTTTTCTGGGTCACAGCTGTTCCGAGAACAATGTTTGTGTTTGCAATCAGAACTATTCACCAGTGCCGAATGGAACCGGTCCACGGCCGGACTCTTGAACTGATCTGAAGCAGATCATAAAGCTTCAGTTGTGCAAACACCCATCCAGTCTGAAGGTTCACAGCTGGAAGGGCTTTAGACCTGGAAATGCTTATGCAAGGGGGTGAAAGGTTAAGCACACACAGACACACACACACACACACACACACACACCTCCATTATTATACGGTATACTGATTTAAACCTGCAACATTGCAGGTTAGAGGCATATAGAGGCACCTCTGTAACCATTAGGTTAAGAGTAAAACTTTAATTTCCACAATTCTTTGTTTGCAAGTGGCTTGTCCAAGGACAAATAATTCAAACTTGCGTCGTCTGGGTGGCAGGTCCAGTCCCTACCGCTGGTCCACAACTGCTACCACCAACTTGTGGGAATAGTTCATTTCTTGTAGTACATTCTAGTTCTTTCTTTTGCCTAAATGTCTTGTTGTAGATCAACAAGGTAGGCTGGAAAATGGTGGGGAAATGTAATCTAAACGTGTGTACTCGCTTTGTTTCTTGTAGATTTTTGCTGTTTACATGACGTACTAATTGGAATACCTTAGAAATCGCTAGTGAATGAACAATGTCTACAAACTGAGATGTTTTCAGCAGCATCTGTTATTCTTGTTTAAGGCTCCAAGGGAATATGGACCTTCAGAAGGAGGAAATACAGACCAGACTGAAGAACAAAACTGCCGTCTTCTTTCAGGACATCTAGTGAAACTTCTTTTCCTTCATGTCTGTTTCTTTTTTAAGCCTCGCTGCTTGAGTCATAAAGTGTCCACCCAGACTTCAGAGATCTTCTGCAGTTTAAGAACAGATGGCTATTGTTTCAGTCTTCATGGCGTCACCGAGCTCTGCATAATTTTTTACCAAGACACGATGAAGAACAGCATGTTGTGCTATTTGTTAAATGTCTATGAATCTTACAGCTTCAATAATGGATCAATAGAAGCACCATAGTGGCCGTATTGACAATCACACTCACTCACTCACTCACTCACTTTACTTTACTTTATCACTTAACAAACAACACAAATAAAAATTGTAATAGTATTATTTTTCATTTAATTGTAAAAATGTTTTTAATCTTTTTATTCCTGGTTTGTAACTCAGTTTGATTTTTTATTCCATATTCTTAACATTACTTTTACAAACAACACACATTATCCGAAAAAAATGCAATACAATTTAAAAAACACAAAGTAAAAAAATTACAATGTATTTTATTTGAATGATTGATTGATTTATTTTATTTATTTCTCATTTTCAACTTCTGGTGTTACGTTTTTTTTAATAACTGTATACTATATGTAATATTTTTTTTTTAAATAAAATGCTTTATTCCTTAAAAATGGTGGGGAAAACGGCCTTGTTTTTGCCAGAGACATGAATTGACATTACATTTTTTACTTTCAGCAATGTTTGGCTCAGACAGAGCAGAAAAAAAAACGCATTAGTCGTATTTACAAAAAATAATATATCAATTTTAACATTTAACACAATACTTGACATTTCTTAACACCTTCATCTCTCTAAATAATGTGTAAATAAAAATAAAACCTTCTTGATATACAGCAGGACAGTACACTGTTATTATGCTGATTACAGTAAATTTCAACCTACCAGTGCAACCAGCAGATCTATTTGGTTGTAATTTATACACACTCAGGCCTCTTTGCAAGGAGACACATTTTCATTCCAGGTTTTTTTTTTGCCAGATTATCCTTAATTGTTAAAGCCTTGTGGCAGATTGGCAGGGATAAGGCTGCCCGTGTTTCATTCTAAACTCTCAAGACATTTCATTCTAAAATTAGGCGGCCTCACATCATCGTGGGGAATCGCTCACTGCAGGTTTAATGTTTCCCCACAAATAATGGCTATGCAAAACCACCAGTCTGCTTCTACTTATTATCAATATTCTTTTGTCTCTGAAGAGAGAGGAGAAAATTGCGTGGCATACTATATAAGTATTTTCCTTCATTTCTTATGAGACACATTTTTAGTCACGTTTTGATTCACTCAAAATGACTTGAGCAGACTCTATCTGTCCATGCGTCCATCCATCCATCCTTCCATCTATCCATCCATCCATGCCTCTATTGATTTATCTACAGTATATATACACAGTATATACTCTGTGTAAATATGTATATACTATATGCCCACGCACACACACCACTTTTATATTGAAAATATAAAGAAAAATACATGTAAAGAAGTGATAAACATCTACCAATTTTACTACTACGATATTTTAATTACATATTAATTTTTTTTACATATTTTTATATTA
>MU204344.1:0-15395 GCA_017309775.1 Paedocypris sp. Pulau Singkep | reverse complement strand
TAATATAATCTATATTTTTTTTTATAAATTATAGCATAGTTTACCACAATTCTTTAATTACACACAAATAGGCAAATATCAGATTACCATTATTATTTCATTTCACAAGAATGTCTCAATTACTAAAATGAATAAAAATGAAACCACTGCAGGTCGAATTTTACATTTTGCGACCAAAAAAGTGGTTTCATTGGTTCAGTTTAATTGGCTTGTTAATATTTTTGTGCTGAGCATTTAAAGACCTTTAACATATGGTTGTCAAAGACGGTAAATCACGTGGTTGACCCCTGTTGACTTGCAAGCATGATTAGTGAATGCTTAGTCACTCAGAAATATCCCGTGGGCTCACTAGTAAACCACGGAATGTCGATCTGCTTCCTTGTGGATTCCTATGACTTAAGCCTCGTGTAAGTCTTCAAGTGACATTCTCTCCGGGATGTGCAGGATCACTCTGTATTTTCAGTCATTTTGATCATTAGGTCATTGACTTATAGAAATTTTATTTGTGAGTGCAACTGTGGTGTACTACTGTAGGTAGCGCTATCGCCTTTGTTAGACTCAATTTCAAGATGTGAAGGGTTTGCAGGTTCTTCCTATTGCGTAGTGTGTTTCTATCTGATCTCCAGTTTTTTCACTCAGTCCAAAACAGGTAGGAGAATTATATTCGTGGAAATTGGCAAAAGGTGGGGGTGAGAGAGTGTGTGTGTATTTATGTGCCTCTTTTTGATTGGCTACCAATCTTTCCCACCTTCAGACTCAGAGTAGCTGAGAATGACTCCAGTGTAAAAGGGACGGGAAATGAAAAAGAGGTTCAGGAAAAAGATAAAGGAAAATGATACATTTGCTAATACCAAATTTAGAGTTATTGAGCACTCTAAAATGATAAAACATCAAGGTGGTTAAGTAAGTTAAGTAAATATCTGTTAAGTCATTAAAAAAAGTTTCCTTGGATTCTTTTCAAAGTCTCTTATGCCTAAGAACCTTATTCGTAAAAAGGTAAAAAGGCACTGTGACAATGTTTCAAACATTAAAAGTAAAATATGATGATAAATGACGTTTAATGTACAGTATGTGCAGTTGCATGTTGAGGCCAGACTAAATGTGTTCTGGGGTAAATCAGGAATAATGAAGATGGTTGAATGTGCTTCAAAGCAGCTTTGGTTTTCTCTTTCACAGCTGCTGCCCAGCGTCTCACATGTGTGTAACACACATGTCAAGTGTGTGATTCTGCCTTCTATTAACACACTGTAACCATCATGGAAATATCCCTGCTGGCTGATTTTTTGTTTGAACTTCGCATTTGTCAACAAATTGCGTTTTTTTCTCAGACAGAAGATCAAAAACTTTTCTCATGCTTCGATATTTGATCATACAAACATCAAGAAATCCCAAATAGGTTTGACAAATACACAAAGTAAAAAGAAACGTTCAAGATTATGACAGTAACCCTTGTTTCCCTAGAGGAGAGACTTGTGAGTGAAATTTTAATAATAAAAAAAATCTTATTGTATTGTGAAACTACAATAGTAAAATACACTAGATTGATGCAATGCAAAATTTTGCTCTGTATTTCACCATATCCTGTGAAGTTGCACATACACACATTGAAGAGGACACACACAAACAAGACACAGAAGGGAACACAAGTTTGATAAGGTCCCTAGTGGCCAAATTGAGAATTTTATGCACTTTTTATTTTACCATGGTATTTAAAATTAAAATTTAATGTGCAAATCAAATTTGATACTAGTCTTTCATTTATACAACTACAGAATTC
The DNA here is from genome assembly GCA_017309775.1 of Paedocypris sp. Pulau Singkep. Lineage (NCBI taxonomy): Eukaryota > Metazoa > Chordata > Actinopteri > Cypriniformes > Paedocypris > Paedocypris sp. Pulau Singkep. Next base: position 13,618 of record MU204344.1, on the reverse strand, counting down.
ATACAACTTCATAAGGGTACATCGGGCTGATTATCAGTATAGTATTTCAGGTATTTAAAAAAAAATTAAATCTTTAAAACCTTCAAATATCTTTTATAAATCTTCAAATCTTTGTATAAAAAAAACTGAATAGCACAGTCAATTTCTTGAAGTTAAGAGTTTCTTCTTAAATCTGGACCAGAATTTGACAGTAATATTATACAGCTGTGGCCTGAACTTTTGCTAAGTAAGCATTGACTTTTTTTCCCTCTTTCGCAACATTCTAAAAAACACTGGTCTTTCAACTGAGTATCAAAAGCCTCACTAAAGGTTTTCTTTTCAGTAGTGACTTATCAGACATCATAAGGTACAGCTACATGGAAAATTACCCCAATTTCCACATTACAAAGGTAAAACACAAGCTCATTATTAGCTGTTGTGTATCAAATCTAAAGGTTAAAGGCATAAAAAGTTTGTAACAGAGTCATAAACGTGGTTAAATTGTCAACATGTGCCTAATTAGCTTCAGCGCAATTTGAACAAAAATCCTTTGATTATTATTTGTACCAAAATATAGTCATTAAATTATAATTGACAGATAGTATTAAACTGTGCTATTTCTCTATCAAAGCATTAATAAGTTAAGTGCATTAATAGAGTTTGTGATTAGCATCATTAGCTTAGCATTTAGAAGTGATTAGCATTTTGCAGTGAATGGCATATTTGTTTAAGACACCAAGACTTTACAATCCTCGTGCAAGCTATGCCTGGTAAAACATGAATTCCTTGTAGTGACAAATTATAAAACATGTCAGCTCATTTTCTACCTGCCTTCCACTTACTGCTAAAAGGGTAAACTGTTTACGGGAACTGTGCATTAGAAGGGTACATCCTGTGCCTTTGGTTTAAATTTCTATAAAACCAGTCATCCAAAACTAGCTGTATTTTATCACTGTCTTTATTCCAGACTTGATGAAGGGAAATTAATCTTGTGCGTTTATAAAATCTGCATGTAAAATTATTCTTCATTTGTCTATGAGATTTGCCAACACTAACAAGAACTTTTAATGGTTTGGGAAAAGTTGTGTAAGAAGCTTCTTGTTAATCCCATCACCGTAACTTTAACAGCGCTCTCTCTTGGAAGTGCACAGCTTTCTATCTCTATGAAGTCAGGCAAAAGTTACTACCTTACAGTGCAATGATCTGACAAATCTTTGGTCAGACTTCTGTCATTAAGAGTTTAAAAACGATACATTTTTCGATGGTGATTGTGAACGATTAAAGGAGTGTAGACAATTAATTGTTATTTTAAATTGTTTAGAGTTACACGGTGGCATAGAGAAAAGTTCAAGGCTTGGCTTTTCCCTGCGCTTGCGTGGGTTTCTGCTAGGTCTCCGATTTCCTCCCACAATCTAACAACATGTGTTCTTGATCCAGAAAATCATTTTGGAGTAATGCTTTCTATAGAAAAAGAATATTACTTTCATTCTTCTTTTGGATGTACACCACTGGATATCACTAACGTTTTAGATTCTATTAAAAAAAGTTAGCGTTGTTGACACTTGTCTTTAAAACCAGTGGACAGACTAAAATTTGGAATGAAAAAACATTGAAACCATGTTGAAACCATTATTTTTTCCCCTGAAATATGGGGCTTTGCATTAAACTGAATTTGAGTATCGACCTGTTTGCCTTTAGGACAAACATTAATTTCTGGCATTTATTTCACATGATTTTATTTGTGTATTTTGAGATTTCATTAGGCCGTGCTGAAATATAAATTTGTGTATCGTCTGCGTAACAAGCAGAGGGAGCTCAAGGACGAGCTCAAGAACTTCCTCTTGACTGTTCCTCTGCAGTGGCCATATTAGCCAGGGAGTCACACAGACACGGTGCAAACATTGCTGATTGTATTTTTCTTCATGTAAGAGTCTTCATTCCAAGAATCTGGGTGTATTGTACATTCTGAACAGGTTGTGGGAGAATTTATTTTGCCTAGAGTAATGAACAAATTAATATGTTAATACGTATGCATCTCTTCATTCTCATATTTCAGTTATCTACAAATTGAATTAAGCCAAGTTTGTCCTTGTTGACTCCAAATCACGTTCCAGAGTCACGCTAGCAGCATCTGTTCTAGAATCTCTGCCCGCAAATGAATCTGAATCTCCGTCTTGGATTCCTGATATTGGCTTGCTGGAACCACCACTGGCGTTTTCGGGCACATCGCTTCTTCACCAGTTTTTCATTATTTTATGTTGTGAGGTGTAAGTACCACACTACACCACCAGTGGAGGCGCTGTCGCCAGTTCTGATAGTGGTCTCCCTCTCCTTCAGTGGTAACTTCCTGTATGAAAACTACTTTCTTTGAAGAACACACCAAGAAGTCGATTTTCCAAACTTTTTGGTGCATTTTGTGCACTCTTCATGTTCATGCCCTGAGTTTGTTGTCATGTTGATGACTTTCATGTATGTTCTATGGATGACGCTTTCTGGCTTACTGTTTTTTAAGTTGCTAAAGTAATTTCAAATGTGCCATAATGTATCATTATCCTGCTACAAGTTTTGCCTGCTATCATTATTCACGTTTGCCATTGATTAAAAAGACCATCTCCAGCACATAATAATAATAAATAATAATAATAATGAGTATTTGTAAGGCGCTTTTCACAGTTTTAACTGTCTCAAAGCGCACATGAATTTCACGTTTAAATTAAGAAGATCTACAATTTGTAACATCGATCCCTGGCTCTTCTTCTCGTCACCCTCATCCGTCCCGGATCGTAACATAAGAAGAGTATGGCAAACCTTAACTTTTAAAATAATTATTTATAATGAAGGCATAAAAAAGATTTTTTCCCCCAAAATTAATTTAAAGCTGCACATGACATTTAAAGTTAAATACTATTTTAGAATAAAGTTTGTGCAGAATGCCAAATCAGTTGGCACTGTTTTGCGATGCAAAAACAGTGGGCATTAAAATAATGAAAACTATCAATATTGGTTACTCTAAATCGATGTTTTAAATGCAAATGTTTTTTTTTTGTTACTTTCTAAGCTTTTAAAGATGTTTTATTTTTTTTTTGTTTATTAGTAGTTTTTTTGTTTTTTCATGCCTACTCCTGTCATGACTCAATGCTTTGAAGACTTTCAGAGGAACTCTCAGACCCAGATTAATCTGAAAAGTAGGTGCAAACAATTCATTTTACTGTACACCAATCTTGACAAACGTCACACTTTTCTCTCTCATGGAACTAAATCTGGCGCCGACTGCTAAATTTCTATACCATGTTGACACATACCATCATCGAGTGTTTATCGGTTTCATGGTCTTTTTACAATGATGCGTCTCACAACCAACCGAGTGAATCTACCTGATAGTCAAAAGACTCAAAACATTGGGAGATAGTTCTGCCAAAGACAGATGTTGTGCGTTTTCCTTTTATGAGCAGTCGTGAATTCCAGCTCTTTTCCTTCATGCAGGAAGTTGAAAGGTGAATAGATGGTTAGTGTCCAAAATTGGATTACAGTTTTAGATTGTTTGGAGGGGTCCCTGCTCGGTCACAATTCTTGACTTTAAGTCAAGAACAACAGCTTCGGCATATAATCCAAACATTTCAAAGCGTTATTGTAGGAAAACTCACTCTTTAGTTTACTATTACATTTACAATACCTTGTAGGAGGTCTTCGACTACTCTATTGTAAGAACTCCCTTTCCCATGATCCTCCTGGTCTCAGCATTCTTTTCTGACGGGACAGGTGATTATTAATTTCCAGTTTACACCTAGTGTTTTTCAGCGATTGTTTGCTTAAATGTTTTTGTTCTTTTGTGAGTTTTGTGAGGGAAAAAAAAACATTTATATCAATTAAAAGGTTTTTTAGACAAATATGAAAGCTTTATTTCTACGACAGGAAAATCCGAAAGCCCTTTACGGGGGCTTTCTCTTTTCAAGCTGCATCTATCTCTTTCACAGATCTATGAAATCAGATACAGGTATTACATGTTGTGCTCAAGCAGCCTGGAGAAGTTAACGGGGGGTGTTGGGAGGGTCAGGTCTCCTGGTCGACCACCCCTCTTCCTGATTGGGTACCAGAGCTTCCGAAGACATGAACCTAGCTACCTCTCTCTATCCATCTCATCGCTGCGGATCAGGTGTCGCTCTCTTTGAAACTAGGGACGGGATCAAACGGTCCACAGCCACTTATGAAGACAGCTCAACTAGTACAATGTCTGCTAATAAGGGCCCGTCTGACTCCACAGACCAGATGGAGAACTGAGAGTCAGGCCATTGTGTGAAAACTAGCTCAGTCTTTGGGGATCGGATTGTGTTTTTGCGTAGCACAGTACAGGAAATAATGCTGTGAGTTGTAGCAACCAGTTTGAAATCATAATCATGGCGTGAATGTTTAAGTCTACTTAAATGGGCTATAATGATGCTATCAGAGTTGTCCAAACAATTAAATACAATTTAATCACCTGTTATTGTCTGATATGATACATACAAACTGAAAATGTTTTTTTTATATATTTGTATTTAAAAAATTGTTTTTTTTAATTTATCACACAATATTTATTTATCACACAATATTATTTGGCAATGTACGGTACTCAATTTTAAATTGAATTTGTGTGGTTTTTAAAGGAACCACTGCGTAATACAGTATTTGGCTGTGTTCTTTTTAAAATACCTGAGTTGTCTAAAGTCTACTCTATAATTGTTCACTTCTGTGGCTTCTGGGTTGATTGAATCCTGTCACATATGGAATGTTCCGCTTGTATGCAAATGTCAGTCTTCATGAATTGTGTTCTTTCACTTATCTGTGAGACTCTCTCTTCACTCTTTATGAAATTATGTGTTCATTTTACTACTGTTCTCTAAAATACAATTATAGCATCTTTGGACTCGTACAATGTGGCCAACCAATCACAAGGCTGGAATTACAGTACACACATACATTAACACACACCTTTGGGAAATTATCCACGATTCTCCTGCATGTTTTTGGATTGTCAGAGGAAACTGGAGACACGGAGGAAACACACACAAGCGGGGAGGACATTTTTTTCTTGAGAACTGTGAGCACTGTGAGAGAACTGTGCAGCAGTTATATCTCTACATCAGCCATTAGTTCTTCTGCGCTAGTGTTTGGCGGGAGCTCAACCAACACCTCAGAAATCCTCAAACTTTCTCTGGGGCTTCACCTGCTGAAAGTTTGAAGGAATCATCACAGTTCTAGAATTCAATAACTACGAGCTTGTCACGCTATGCAAGCTCCTGTTTGTTGAGCCGTAAGAAAACATATTTCCAGCTTGTCTTCAGGATTTCCCAATGTTTTATTCTCACTTAATTTAATTGGCGATACTTGCTCAGGCTTGACTGTTAATATTCCCCAAAACATCTCGGGATACTTTTTCGTAGCACTTGGGAGGAACCTGAGCCTGGATTTAGAAGCAATTTTTGTGATTCATAATTGTTTAATTGTTTATTTTCTTGATATTAATCTGTATATGAAAGGTCAATTTAGCAGTTTCATTCATCGTGATGTTCTGATGTTCCTCTCAATTGACCCTGAAAGGATCCGGCAGCCGGCGACATGACACCAAACAAAAGACTGACAGCGAGAAAAAGTGGATCTTTCAACGTCCTCTCATAATCCATAACATCGTTTTGAATTTGCAACTCAATTTACTGCTGTGTGACTCATTCAAGTGTCGACTTGTTTGTGGTTGGAATATTGCATGGAAACAACGTTCTTTTCCTTCCGCAGAGCCAGAAAAATGTGGCTTACGGTAAATGACATTAGAGCCATTAAGAGATGTTTCCTCGTGAATGTGTTTGTTTTGACAGCTAAGCAGATCTAGTAGCGAGAGGATGTTTACTGAGCGCGGGCACAACCTCGGGTATTCAGACCTCATCACTTTTTATTTGTTAAGGCAACTGTTGCAGAACAGATGGTCACAGAATACACACGGACAAGCTGAGGGCCAATGCTGAGCAGCATTTACATACCGGTACTAAAGATGGATGGATGGATGGATGTAAAGATGGATGTATTGGTGGAGGTATGTATAGCAAAATTGAGGAATGGGTGAAAAATTGAAAAATTGGACAAACAGATAGAAAGACACATGGGTGGAAAGATAGATGGAAGCAAGGATAAAAAAAAAATCGATGAATGTAAAAATGGAAGATTGGACAGTCAGGCAGACAGACAGACTAAATGATAATGACTGAAAGGATGCTTTACAGTTGCACATCAACTCAAACTCTTGCTTACATCACATCATTGGATAGTAAATTCAAAATAATAAATAATATAATGTAATTTAAATTTATTAATCTCTCAATAGGAAAATCTTTCTCTGCATTTAACCCCTCTGAAATGATTTCAGAGCAGTGAATATAAGGCCAAAAGTAATTCTTAAATCTAATATTAGGCAAAGCTTTAGATTCCGATTCAACTGTTTAAATCAATCAAGTTATTTACTAAGTAATAAATAAGGAGTAATTTCTCCATACCACTACAGTAGGACAAAAAATTGAAACTATATAATTTTATAAAAAATAAAATGGTTTTAAGTATAATATGCTTAAGTGTTGTGAATTTTGCGAATTATCAGAATTCATAACAAACCAGGCATATTTACATTTAATAAAATTGTAATTAGGCATCAAATTGGCATATTTTTCAATTCAATTCAATTCAAGATAAGCAAACAAATCAAATGTGATCTTTAATTTGCTGCCCCCCTCTGGTGACTTTATATATTGCCCTCAGGTTTGTTGTTATTGTGGTAAATCAGCGCTTACTTCCAGTAGGCCCTCAAATACTTGGACAACACTTTGCCTAAGGATGAATTACTGTTTTCATTGCACACAACATGCTATATTTCAGAGTGATAGGAACCGTCCAGCCACCCTGGGTCAGCGCAGAGCCCCTCGCACCACCGGGGTCTGTGAGTCTGGGGACTGGCCCGGGGTGCGGAGTTTTGGAAACAGGAGCTCTCATAAATGCAGCAACAAAAGCGGCCTTGTTCCGCTCGGCCTGCGAATCTCACAGGCAGGTGTATAGAATGTCTTTGCTGCTTTGTTCTACCTTTTGTTTGACCAGAGAATGAATATCATTTCACTCCCCTCCTCAATTGAGATGAATGAAAGACTTTCTTTGAGCCAAAAATATGTCAGGGACTTGAGGAACTCTCCAGCAGCACTGGAATGGTGAGTGGCTTTAACCTTGGGTGAATTGATTTATTTTATTAGCTCAGTAGGATGGCTTGGTTTATAGATTACCCGCTAGGGGGCAGTAGAGGCTTGTTGTCAAGTTTTTTTGTGCCATCAACGTGATATGAAGACCGTCCATCCATTTTCGGAACCGGATTGATGTTTCTGGGTCTCATGGAGCTGAAGACAATCCCAGCAATGTCTTACCAATAAGAGACTAACCAAACACATTAGTATTATTGATGATGTTGATGTTCATTATTGATTTTTGGTCATTATAACAGATAAAAAAATACATACGTATTGAAGATCTTTCGAGTTTTCAGTGTCTGTCTGCCACAATTCCAGCCAATCCAGCTTTAACACGCACCACTATATGTGTTAATCAATACATCACCTACTGTAATAGCCACAATGGTTTCTGGTTTCAAACATAGTGTTATTACACTTGGGGTTTTTTTGTGTACTCCTTGATTTTTCCGTTTCGATTCTGTGAAATCGAATGTGAAAGGATCAGGACCCATACACTTGGATTATTCATTTCACCGTCTCCCTCTTTCTCTTCTCTCCAGCTCTCTTGCTGTCTAATCAGAGCAAGGAGTGAATAATTCACATTGGCTTGTTGAATAAAATCCTTTAATTGTCAATTTTGTTGTCTGGCCTGTTGTATTATTGAGAACCCAGTCGTAAGTGTCTGTCGGCATGACCGAGTGTTCCCACCCGTGCCCTCACTCCCACCGCCCAGATCCTGCTCTTTCACATTCTGTGGATGGTTCAAGGTCACCCTCAGGGGGCCGCACATCATAGTGGGGGCAGACATTTTCTGCTTTTAGACAGGAAGGGGCAGATTAATGTCGCGGTTCAAACCATCTCTGGGCTGGAAGGAACAGATTTAAAAGAAGCGCAGGTAGAATCACATTTTTTTCCACAATTCACACATTTTTTTTGGGTCACAAAAGAACATTTTCAGTTAATTGAGAAAAGTAAGAACATAAGAAATCACAGAAACCTGCAGTCGTACTGTATGCACACTCACTCACAAGCACATTTTTTGTTTTTGTTTGCCAAATTATTTTAATTTAATGAATTTTTAATTTATGTATTAATTTCATGCGTATCAATCAAAGGTGACAATTCACATTAATTCTTAACTTAATTAATGTATTTTATGTTGTATTAACATGTTCAATTTATGTTGTATACAGAATGCGTATAGATAAATATTCGTTTATGGCGCATGCAACAAATTAACGCAATTACCGTATTTACGCAAAAAATAAGCACCCCCTATTTTCAAATTTTCGAGACTAAAAAACTTGAAGGGTGCTTATAATCGGCGATTTCAAAAATTCGCATAATTTAAGGCGCTCATTTTTTGATATTTCAAATCCGGAGTTTAATAACGGCGCGAGTGCAGCAGGCTCAGCCACGGCTGGCGTGCCGTTCTTACAAGGACAACAAATAAATGGAAACATGTAGACTTTCCTTGTATTATATATTATCAATTTTCAACTACAAAAGCGTTGAAGTGAACGATGCAAAGGAGGAACACGCGTAGATCTTTCAGATGGCCAGATAAAAACGTTTGACACCGGCGAATTAACATTCGTCCTTCCTAATACTTTTTATCCATTTAATTATTTTTTATCCAAAGTGAATGGTGCGAACGAGGAACATGCATAGATGTTTCAGGTGGCGTGTTTTAAACTTGACACCTGCGAAAAAAAGAAATGAAAGCGCGGATGAGGGTGCGTGACGGCACGTTTCAGATGCTCCAAAACAGGAAAATGCGCGCGCCTGCTCACCTGAGCAGCACGTTTATGTGCAACAAAAGCGATCGATTTATTAAACAAGTGATTTCGCGAGGCTGTGAAGCTCCGCAGACCAGACGATTTAAAATGATAACAACAAACTCACCAGAGTGACAGAATCCATTGCAGTGAAAGCGCCGCTCTTCCTGTTCATCTTGAAACCGTTGCACCATAATAATTGTTTTGTCCCCATTTATATGCTTAATAACATATACATTTGAACTCATTTGGATTCCAAGAAAACGCACGAACCTCTTTTGATTTCGTTCATATTTTTACTAACCTTTCCAACATTATATCAGTGACAAAGCATGATGAAAACCTACGACATCTACCGGCAACTACTAGTGTTACTTAATACATCGCAACGTAAGCATACTGAAGTGCGACCGCCAAAACCTGATGAGAGTGCGGGCCAGGGGGAGTAGAGAGGGGGGACAATCGTACCGAAGCACGGATCGAGCAATGTGAGTACACCCTAAGATCCACTGGCAGATTGTGTCCAAGTTTGGCTTCTTGATATTGCCAGCTTTTGTCATCTCGTGATTAGCTCCGGCCATCCAGTTGTTGTAAAACCAACACAGATGGTCTTTAAACAGCTTGTTTATTGACACATCCAATAGTTGAAGCATCTTTGTTAACCCTCCGGGTATGATGGCCAGATCGGTTTGAGTTAAAAGTCCCGTAATAATAATAATAAAAACATTTTAAAAATTAATTTTGTAATTTGTTTTTATGATCGAAAAATCAGTGGGGTGCTTATATTCGCGTAAATACGGCAAATAAAATAGCTATGCATTTAATTTGAACAACTGTATGACAATTTGTAATAAAAAATTGCTTTAAATTATTTTTCACATGACTTATTTGTAAGAGGCATTCTATTCTATTTAAAAAAGCCTCAAATGAAAATAACAAAAATATGTCTACTGCAAAATGGTTTTAGATCCTATGTTTAACTTTATTACAGCATTTTGAAATAAAATACTATGGTGTAAAAAACAATATGGTTTTTTTATTTTACTGTACTGAAACTAATAGATTACCACATTTACAGTAATAATACTGTACATTGTTCAAATGATCTTTTTTCAGATCTGTGCCTTTACATTTGATTAAAATATATACGTCTACAAATGTGCTCTTAATTTATCCACTGATCAATATGCTTTTAGTAGATGAGGGGAAGCTCATTGTGAAGGTTTTTATCAAATTGCCCGGATGTGCTGTCATGTGGACATGTTGTTTCAGGATTATTTACTTGAGGGAAGTAGAAGCTTCTTTTGATTTATATGCAGTGGGAGGATGAGCTCCTCATGCTTCCTTATGGAGGGAAGTGATGCTTCTCTTTTAGAGTCTGACCTTGTATATGTCATGTGGCATACAATACATGAAGCTAACCCATAAATTATGCGCTAGTTTGTAAATACAGTTTCCGGTTAGGACCAGAGTTTTTAAAATGTTCTACTAGACTAGAGTCTAAATTGAGTCTTAAAGCAGCACTTTTGGATGTCTAAGTAAGATCCATTTCAGAGTAGCCGTAAATATCTTTCAACTTAGGGATATTCTGAAATGGGTTTCTAATCAGTTGTAATCTAAAATATATTAATAAAAACATGTGAATTTAATTGTAATAAAAACATATTAAAGGTATTTCTTGACTAGAATATTTCAGATTTTGTTTTGAATGAAATCATGAATACTGTAATCTAAAATATGTTTGCAACAGGTAAATGACTATATTAAAATCCAAGGAAGAAACACAATAAAAATGCTTGGTCTGCTAAACAGGGGATAATAATAATCCGTTACGATCCTCTTCACACAGCATCAGATAAACAGAGTTAGGTTTGTTAAATAAAGAATAAACAGTATACTTGGGTGAATATTGTGCACTCAGCGTCCAAGATGGCTTACCGTTAAATATGTCGGTAGGGGACTTGGACTTGTTGTGGGTTCAAATTCCCCTACAGCTAGTTCAGCAACTGACTTTCACTTGGCTCCTTAAACTCTCCACTGCTCCGGGTTTGTGCGTGTTCACTTCACCATGTGTTTGTGCTCTTCACTTGGATAAGTTAAATGCAGAGCACAATTAACATTCACCTCAATTTATTTTCTTTCTTTCTTTAATATGGTACATTTTTACAATTTATTTCCAATTAAGAGAATCTCATGAAATAAAAACATTTAGTTGTGGCAAAATATATATTTAAAGTTCTGCCTAAATACTACCAAAATGAAAAATTGCCATTTTAATTATATTTAAAGAGATATTAAGTGAACACAAATACAAAAACCAAGTTGTGCTTTGTAATACAACTGAATGCAATGCAACTGAATGAAAAATGCAACTGGATAAGTGCCATTACAAGCACTCGGTCTAGTCAATAAATATGAACGTCAATAAAAAGTATGAACGAAATGGGCAAATGACTCGAAATTATTCGTTCACTTTATTGTTCAAGAGGTAAACATTTGAGTAAAAATTATGTGCTTTTTTCTTAACTGTAATTATAGTTAACAAAGGGGGTTATAATAAACAGATTTTTATTCTTTAACTTTAGTACCACTGTACTCATTTTTAATGTTTCAACAACTGTTATGTATCAGTTTATACACCAATCCCAAACATTAAAATAATTAACATAAACATATACATTTTTAAATTATTTAAATATTTCTGTGATGTATATCTACGTCGTGATGCCCTGTATTTGTATTATATATATTAAGACACAACAGCAACTTTTAATCTTATTCTTCAGAGGTTAAGTGGGCTTCATGATGATATTATTTCATACTCCTTGTTGTGGCGACACAAAGCTGTCAATAAGGTGAACAGCAGGGCATTTGTTTCCCGGGCCTTATTATTAAAGCTGTATATCACTAGAAAAGGAGCTAAATCAGGGATTTTAGCACAGGCCGGATGATGCCATCTCAACTGTATGTTCATTAAGTCAGCGGAGCTCTTAAAAAATATAGTTGAACACCTTTACGACACCTGTCCCGCGGGAACACGTGAAGGTCACACACTAACAGAAATTGGATTGATTCTGTTCAAGACTGATTTATATTCAGCATTAAAACACTCAAATTCTCAGTGGACACAGCGGGCGGTTATTGTGGACGTTAATCACCCTATAAATAACAAATCAGCCTTCATGCAGAATTTAATATTCTGAACATAATATCAGCAGTTAAGATTAGTAGTGGGGAACATAGGATTGTCATAGGATTGAATCCCGAGCCAGAAGATTCGACAACTGACTGGATCCTTTAGTAAGACACTGAACCCGCATGTTTTATACAGAATTTTTCTATAAAATCGTTTTCTTTTCATTTAAACAACTGAAATGCTGAGATGACAAGGCCTGAGACTGTAGCCATCGTTTTAGTATGTCAATGTTGGGTCAATGATTTTTGCATCCTCAATTGAATAGCAGTTCAATCGATCAAGACACTACGACTTCATGCAACAGTACCATAAATCTGCTTAAGGTTAAAGCTGAATGCTGTAGAAACTGCACAGCTACACTTCTCAAGGGCAAACCAAGGAGTTCACAGCGTAAGAGAAATGTGTGGAACAAAAAGCAGGTATTAGATAACAGGACTTGTCTTTGAACACAACACAATGACTGTGGCCAAGTAAATTAATTCTTATTCATGCCTTTTTTAATGTTGTTTTTCTTTCTTGTGTGGAACTACAAAGCAGCATCACAATGTCTTTATTAAATGAAGTTTATTATAATAGTTGTGGGAAGATTGACTGTAGATAATCATGTAACGCTGTCACTTGTATCATCATAAAAACGATATAGATTGATCTCAGTCGGAATCATTGAGCTCAAATTATCATGTCCGATTGCAATAATCATTGATTAATTACTTGTTTCTGGGGCATCGAACCAAAACCTGTGCTATTTAATCATACAAATCAAGTGTTTGTCTGCAGAAGTTGACAGCGGATTTGCTCTGGTTCTATAATTGATGCTCAGGGAGAATCAGGGTGAAGATGAAATGAATGTTCAAATGACTGTTCTTTTCTAAATTAACAGCAACCCGGACAATACCAAGAGATTATGTAAATGTCATTCAGCTTCAGCCAAAGTTTAATCACATGCATTTAAATTTGAAGCTTTTATTAACAAGATATGAGTGTTATAAAAAGTGTTCCCAACTTCTGGTGTGTCAGATTTCCTGGCTTGAAAACGTGTTGGCTAGTTGGCTAGCAATTTTAAAAATCCTTATTTATCTATACTGTGTGCATGTTTGTGTGAGTGCGTTTTGTGTGTATGTGTGTGCGTGTGTGTGTGTGTTAGATTGTGTTTCATTTTAAATTATAAATGTACCCCTGTAAATTTACAAGAGCAGTTAACAAATGTTGTTTTAACAGTTTTGCTGTTTTTTCAAAGAAGCTTTATTGTCATTTCAACCACATATAGCAGAGCAATACACAGTGAAACGAGACAACGTTTCTTCAGGACCCTGGTGCTACACAGAACAGAACACAGTCCACACAGAACAGAGACCTGTACAGCAAGGGGAGGGGCACGTAAAATAAATAGGGGTACACAAGTGCAACGACAGAACAGGACACGAAGACAG
>JABUMW010015463.1:0-34367 GCA_017309775.1 Paedocypris sp. Pulau Singkep | reverse complement strand
ATTCAGCCCATCCTACCTCCAGGGTTTTTTGTTGAGAACAAAAGCTTGTTGAGAACACAAAAAAATGTGTTGACCCCACACATTTAAGATGGCCGCCATTGAACCTAAGGATATAGGACAAGAGGATGTTGCTTGGAAGCCACGTGGGCATACTGTAACCGAAAAAGCAATTTCCCCCTCGGAATTAATAAAGTTTTTTTAAATGAATTGAATTGAATTTAATACAATTCTTTACGAGAAAACAGAGCAAACAGAACAAAGCAGAGCAAAGCAAAGGCAAAAGCATTTGAAAGATCTCTGTTTCTCAGTTTGGATTTACTTGGAATTTGTTTGTTTTTTTTTAACCATTCACCACCTGCTAAAATGCTACTTTTATCTGGAATTCATCTACTCTTATGATTTACAATAAATATATAAACATTTCATTGTGGAAAGCTTTTTTGAAGAACACACCTGGCTAAACCATAAAAACTGCAACAACAGACACTCTTCAGTCTCTCAGTTCAGAAACATCAAGATAATAAAGAACAAATTACTGACACTTCAAGACTGAAACTATTTTGTGCTGCAACTGAAGCTAAAATTATAAAAATAAAAAAAAATTATCACCATTTCTACATTTAAAATATTTAAATTTTAAGCAATTAAATGTCTTATGGTAACTACACAAATAAAAACACGTATTTTGTACATTATACATTTAAAACAATTGCTAGTTATTTTAATAGATTTGTTAATGCTTGTTCTCATATTTGTGTATTTTCTGAGAGCAGAATTACCTGAGTTTGTGTAGATTACAGTGAGAATCCGTCAGTGAGTCAGAGAGAATATTCACTCCAGAGTCTCTCAGATGATTATAAGACAGATCTAGTTCAGTCAGACGTGAGTTTGATCTCAGAGCTGAAGTCAGAGCAGAACAACCTTCTTCTGTCACTCCACAACCACTCAAACTGTGAAGAACGACACTCTTCAGTCTCTCAGTTCAGAAACATCAAGATAATAAACAACAAATCACTGACACTTCAAGACTGAAACTATTTTCTGCTGAAACTAAAACTTTAAATTAAAAATGTGTGTTGTTTTTTCCACCTTAAAATAAACAGATTTGAAATAAATATCCAATTGTATTTCCTTTATTTGAATTTTCTTTCTTGTTTTTAAAACATTTTTACTTTGGGCAATAGGCATTAAAAAGTACATTTTATGAAGTGTCATGCTCTGTTACCAACCGTTACTGTTTTATCTGGTTTTGCTTTGCATTAACAGCTCGCCACCTGCCGGGCTGTCAGTGACATTTTTATCGCTTAAAGGATATTAAAAGGATAATTACTGGCACAGGCCGGCTTCTAAGAAGGCGAAATACAGGGTGTATTTTTTAAACTCGCATACCCAAACCGCGACAGGATTAGGACGCCGGGGCTGAATTTAGATGTTTCCATTTCAAAAAACACTACGCATGCGTGAGCTCTACAGTAGATTCCCGATTATTGGATGCGTTTCAGAATTCGCCCGACGAAGAGTGTTGACATCGGTGAACACTGCACACAGAAGCCAGGTGTGCTCTTGCTCTGCAGTGAGGTAAGAGGCCATGTGTTTCTGTCTCAGTTTGTGGTTATGTTATCTCGGTTCGCGCAAGCGTTCGGACTTGTCAGTAGTCTGTTGACGTCACGTTTTTTAGCGTTAGTTCCTTGGAGAGCAGTCCAGCTATGGCAGCCCCAATGTTGATCCCGAGATTTCCAGAGACAGCTGTTGAGAACGTTGCGCCCTGTCAGTTTGCACTCCAGCTAATGTTCCTTACTTTCCAAGTACGGTGGGCTGAGTTCCCAAGTGGTAAGTATCTGCCGCGGTAGTGGACAGACCGAACATTGGTAGCTTAGCCGGCCAGGGTGAGTAGCGTGAGTCTTTTCCCACTCACCAGTCAGACCACCACCAAACTTTATGCTATGGCCTCTATCTTCTTACAGGCAAGCTATGGAGGGATAGGTGAGGGAAGTGAGCTCCTCTAGCTGGCAAGGCCCGATGTCGACCATGGTGGCCAGGAGCACCACCAATGGTTATGGCGACTGTGGAGTTTTCGGTTTCCGCGGGCTCCGCATCAGTTCGTCTGTCGCCTGTTTGGGCCTTCTGCTGAACACACTGAGGACGCCCGGAGATGGCGACTGAGACCCGTCCACCGGTTCCGCGCCGCTGTAGGGAGACTCGTCGCATGAGGATGTCACTCTTCGCTACTAGACTCCGTTGGTCTGGCTAGACGTAGCGGAGGGAGAGAGAAGGAGTGGGCGCTGTTGTTGAGCACTCTAGTTAAGCTAATGGTGAGTACAGGGCCTCCCTCTGCTCCCATGCGGGTCAAGACTGCCCAGTGTCTCCATGCCAAGACCAGCCAAGGACGCCTGTGGCCTTCACGCATGTGGCCTCCAAGGCGGTCTTGTCTAGCTCAGAGTGGAAGGAGCTCCAACAGACAAGCTCCCACTGTTGATGTCCATCTCAGTGGGCGCAGAAGGGGGCTACCACCTTGGTGCTAGCCAACTTGACTGCACAAAGACAGACACTCCACGCTCCCTCCCTTCACCCCGACCAGCTCCCTCTTAGATGTCCGCTAACACCAGACTCTCCCTGCGCAGCTGAGAAGTGTGCTTCGGCCCACCGGAGTCTCAGGCATGGGGTCACTCTTCCCTCAACGCTAAGCGCCTGGAGAAAGAGACCCCGCCCCCATCTACGTTGGTGCTCCGAGCTGAGACTTGGCTACGCACTGCAGTTCGCCCGCCTGCATTTGGGCCGAAGTCTGTGATTTCAACCCAGACTCTAAGTCCCCAAAAAATCTTGAAATATTATTTACCAAACTACTAGTATAGTAAGATTCACTAAAGCTTTTCCCTAAATAAAATGAAATGCTTTAGAGCTACTTTATCATTAAAATATTTTTTATTTTATACCACAATACTACATTTAAAACAATAGAAATGTATTATCTTTGTTTTATTTATTACATGTTTTGTACGCATTTATTTATTACATGTTTTGTACGCATTATCTTTTATTTGTTTATTTTCTGAGAGCCGAATTACCTGAGTTTGAGTAGATTACAGTGAGAATCCTTCAGTGAATCGCAAAGATTCTTCACTCCAGAGTCTCTCAGCTTATTATCAGTCAGATCTAGTTCAGTCAGATGTGAGTTTGATCTCAGAGCTGAAGTCAGAGCAGAACAACCTTCTTCTGTCACTCCACACCATCTTAAACTGTGAAGAACAACGACACTTTAGTCTATCAGAAAATAAACAACAAATTACTGACATTTCAAGACAAACTATTTTCAGATTGAACTGGAACTATGACTGTAAATGAAAATTTTAGTTCCCTTTCATTTTAGTCACTTTGACGTCAGTCAGTTACCTGACTATGGGATATTGGATGCTCTGCCATTCGCATTCACTCTAACAACCGGCCAATGAATGGTCAAGTTCAATGGCTGCACGAATTTGCATGCCACCTTTGACCTGTACCAGCTGGTATAAAAGGGCGTTGTCGAGCTACATGCAAGTACCTTTCTGATGATTGAAGCATTCGGCGGTTTCATCTCTTCAACCAAACTCGATAAGGCTCTTCATTGGATCATTGCAGTACTCCAGGCTGGTTTCTCCCTTCCGAAAAGAGCCGGAAGCAGTGAAAAACTCCCTGTTATTTCTGAGAGAGCTCCGAAGCGTTCGACACGTCCTTTTAAGAATGGAGTCACGCTTATGCAAATCTTCTGATTGCGGTAAGTGATTGTCGCCGTCGGATGAGCGCAAGTGCTGCATTCGCTGTTTGGGTGCGGCGCATGCGAATGCGACGCTTCTATCGAGTTCGTCTTCGGTGTGCGAGTGCATGCCGATTGTGACACTGCATAAGAGACGGGATTTTCTCCGGGAAACCCCGTCTGAAGCCACAGTGCCCTCCTGTGGCGAGGATCGGGACGCCGCTGGAGCCGGTGAAGCGCACTTGTGGGGAGATAGGGTAGATGCCGATCTCGGGTCTCCATCCCGTAGTCACTGGCTGCGTTAGGACGCGCGGGGCCTAGTGCCAGCAATGACCCCGCACACGGGGGCGGGGCCAGAGTACTAGTAAAGATTGCTAAGTTTTCTTTGTTCTATAAACAACGGTTTATTCTTATCGAAAAATGACGTGCCGGTTACGACGTGATTTAATGTTGATATCGTACAGAGAAATCACTTTGATGACGCTAATTAATGTTTCCGATCGCACCACTACCGAGACACTTCTCAAAAATGCACTCAAGAAACTGACTGGATGGATTAAGAAACGGTGGTACACTCTCCAGCACAGGAGTATCTGCACTCGACTGAAGTGACTCACGTCACCGTCGTCACGTGGGCATGTATAGCCTATTAACCCGGACGCGAGACATGTTCAGGACCAAAACAAAAAAAAATGTAAATAAAAAAAAAATGTTCAGGACCGAAACGCGGGCCCTACCTTAGCACGGGGCCTGGGGCAGTCGCCCCAGTTGCCACCCCCTAACGTCGCTACTGCCCGTAGTATCCACTACCGAATCCAGTCACTTAAACTTTCCGGCGAAGCATGAGATTCTGATGCTTTGCTGGATTCATCCGACGACAAACAGTCGCTTGAGTTTCCATCGAAGGATGACTCACTCTCGGTGTTAGAGGATATGGTGGTGGCGCCTGCAGAGATGCCGGCGCTATCACGTTCCGATAACCCTTTTGTGGTAGTGCTAGCGCGGGCCGCGAGTAAGGTAAGATTAGAGGTGGACACTCCACCGCAGCCTGCCCCCTCGCGGTTGGATGATTGGTGTCCGGCTCGTCCATCGGTTAAGCAACCGGGGACGGGCCTGGTTCCTTTCTTCCCCGAGCTACATGAGGAGCTGACCAAGACATGGCAGGCCCCCCTAGTGGCATGCTCTTGTTTTGGAAGCGACTCCTTCCTCACTTCCCTCACAGGCGTTTTTTCCTGGGGCTATTTGGACTTTCCGGAATGGGCTATCGCGACCGTTTTGTGTCAGAAGACAGCCGCTTCCTGGAGGAATCGTCCAAAGCTTCTAGGCAGGTCGATGAAGTTCCTGTAAGCGCTAAGCGCTAAAGGCTGCACCTTCAATGGCCAGACCGCATCCGCGCGCCACTCACTATCGGCTATAGTCGTTTACCAAGCATAGTTGCTGGCAGAGCTCGGAGGAGAAGCAGCGCCCCCTGATTTGGTTCAGGAAGTGCGAGTCATCTGCTGACACCTTATACTCCCTGCGCGGTAGAAGACCGGCGCTCCGGAGGGTCTCGGCCCGACGGAGATCCAGGTCGGGGGTCGCGCTCTCCTCTGTGGTGGGGGAGAGAGACCCCCAGCTCACCAAGTCGGTCGAGAAGCAGACTCCGGCCGGCACGTCCCGACCTGGCGAGAGGTCGGTTGTGAGGCGGCTCTCCGCAGCCTGTAAGCTCAGACGGGATGCGGAACTCTCTCGCCTCACGGCTACGAGTCATCTGCCCCAAGTTCTCCCTAGGGGAGACTTCCGTCAGAGCGTCGGCCTCCCCAGACCCAGTTGATCCCCCTCAGACGGTACTTGATGGAATGGAGCGCCCTTCCTTGTCGGTCCCCTTGGGTGATCCGAACTGTAAGACTCGGCTACGCTCTACAGTTTGCCCGCAGGCCTCCGGTATTCCGAGGCGTCCTCACCACTCATGTAAGAGCGAGAGACGCACTCGTATTAAGGGCAGAGGTCTCCTCGCTGCTAGTGAAGGGCGACATTGAGATGGTGCCCCCAGCCGAGATGAGGAGCGGGCTTTACTACCGTACTTCGTGGCCAGATTGCAGAGTCAGTTAATCGCTCAGAGAGACGCAGTGCTCAGGCAATTAAGCCGGCTGGGGTTACGCGTCAACCGAAAGTTGAGTGCTGTGACCCCGTGTCAGCAGATCTCCTTTCTCGGGCTTGACCTAGACTCTGTTCTGATGTGCGGCAGGCTGTCCTCTCAGAGTCAGCTGGAAGTTTTCACCCCCGGGGTCCGGGTTCAGTGCAAACACTTCCAGAGGATCCTAGGCCACATGGCGTCTGCCTCCGCGGTGACTCCGCTAGGCAAGTTACACATGCGGCCTTCAGTTCTGGATCCGGGACAAGGTCCCAAAACGAGCTTGGTCAGAGACGAACTTCCTACAGGCAGGCGTCCCATTGGGAACCGTCTCCCGTCGTGTTGTGGTATCTACGGATGCATCCTCATCCTCACAGGCATCCTCAACACAACCGTGGATGCACTGTCGAGGCAGGGCCCTGCCCCTGGCGAATGGAGGCTGAACCCTCAAGTGGTGACAGAGGTGTGGAAGGAATTCGGTCTGGCACAGATAGATCTCTTTGCTTCAGACGAATCGACCCACTGTCCACTCTGGTTTGCACTAACCGTAGTGCCACTTGGTGTAGACGCGTTTGCCCACCCATGGCCTCACCACACGAGGAAGCACGCCTTCCCGCCAGTTACCCTGATTCCCCAGCTACTGGATCGAGTCAGGAAGGAGGGTCATCAGGTTATTTTGATCGCCCCTTACTGGCCCGACAAGACCTGGACGTCAGTTCTCATGGATCTGGTCACGTCCCCTTCGAGGCAGTTACCACTGAGAGCGGACCTTCTCTCAAAAGAGAAGGTTGTACGACCTGAAGTGGCAGACCTTCGTCACCTGGTGCCGCCAGAAAAACGAAAACCCACTGAGTTGCAACCAGGCTCTCTCGTTTCTCCAGAAGAAACTTGAGGAAAGCGTGGCCCCTTCCACTCTGAGAGTCTATGTGGCCGCAATATCTGCTTCACATGACCTGATCAAAGGGAAAACAGTCGGCCGGCACAACATGACGACTTGGTTTCTAAGAGGTGCGAGAAGGGTTCGCCCTTCCAGACCTCCCCCGACCCCGGTGTGGGATTTGAGATTAGTGTTGGCGACCCTCCGCTCTACCCCCTTCGAGCCAATCAAGCGCAAGGGTGGGTTCCCTGGTGCCATCAAGTCCAGACTAGTAGACCTAGTTCTGGCTGTGTTTTTCCTCAGGAGATACCAAGTTATTACGCCTGTGTTTCCCGAAGAGATGAGGTCGAGTAGTAGGGCTATGCTCTCCTCCCTCTCCCGAGCCAACTTTGTTCTCAACAGACAATGGGCTTCCTTGATGAGTGGCGTTTTTGCGCCATCTCTACGCAACACGTCGCATTATGTGAGAGGTGTTCTCCGTCAACCGTGGCTAGGGTCCCGCACGCACGGGTCGAGTGTCAGAACCACGGACTACGTTTCCCATGTTCCTCTGTTCCCGTGTTTCCTGTCGTGTGTAGTCACGTGGTTCATCTGTCTCACCTGTTGTGTATTGTACCTCGTTTGTAATCAGTATTTAAGTTTCACCTGTCTCAGTTCTCCTTGTCGGTTATTGTCGTCACACCTGCGTGTTTCAGTGTCATGTTTTCCCGAGTTCTTTCCGAGTTGTTTGTAAGTTATCGTCGTTGTGTTATTAGTAAAGTCCTGTTTTATGTTCAACACGCTCTCCGGCTCCTTTCTGCACCCCGAGCGTGACATCGAGAGCCAACAAGTTTCTTGGTTGCCCCGGTGAAGGTGAGTGCTATTACCATTTGGGCTAGGCCCACCTATAGATGCTGTGGAAGATCCACTAAAGGTTCCTCGGCTAATGAGCTGGAGGGGTCTTTTCGGTAGGATACTGCCCTGGATGTGAAGTGTTGTATTATCCCATAGTCAGGTCTCCGACTGACGTCGAAGTGACATGATTATGAAAGGGAACGTCGACGGTTATTTGCAAAACCTCAGTTCCCTGAATAGGTCAAGGAACAAGACGTCCCTTTCCACAGCCACATTTAGGGTATGCCGCTGAAAGTCTGCGTTGGCCCGACCGGCTTCAGTCAGCGAAAGGTATTTGCATGTGGCACGCCACCGCCCTTTTATACCAACTGGTACGGGTCAAAAGTGGCATGCAAACTCATGTAGCCATTGAACTTGACCGTTCATTGGCCGGTTGTTGAACGCGAATGACAGAGCATCCGATAGCCAAGTCTCCGATCCGACGTCTCGTTCCCCGACCTATTCAGGGAACAGAGGTTACGCAAGTAACCGTAGACGTTTTTAACCACCTGCAAATAATGCAGATTTAATTAAAAAAAAACAATAAAAACATTTTAAAATGGTATTCCCTGTCTTGTCAGTTTTCACGAGCGTGAATGAGAAATTGACCAGGGGAATTCTATGGAATCAGATAAGTGTCAAAAATATCAAACGTAAATTTCAAAGAAACGAACGAAAATGCTTCACATTTACGTTTTTATTTTTTGCTTGGATTTAGGTTTTTTTTTTCCCTCACTTTTTTCTTGAGCATGGATTATTGACCCAAGCTTGACATGGGGGCGGCCCTTCTCTGATTTGATGGTGAACATGTGATGTCTCCACAAAAAAAAAGTGAGTTTCAAACGAAAATGTGAAGTAAAAAAGATCCAAACGTAATTGCAAGCAAAAAAAAACTAAATTGTAAATGTTTCGGGGGCTTTTGGTTAGCACGCAATGGAGTAGGACGTGACTGAGAAGCTTCGCAAATATATAACAGTAATATTGGCATCTGAGCCACCTACAATAGTCAAAACAGGAGGACTGATAAACGAACACTTGCACATAAGGACTGGAAAATGAGAAAAAACTCTCGTAAAGGAAAGACGACGCATATTCAACAAACGCTGACGCCGTTTACAACCGACAAACTGAACATGGCGGAATCCACCACGAGCACGCCGGATTGCGGTTTAACAATCAGCACGCTGAGAAAGGAGTTACAGGCTTCCAGAGAAACAGTCCTTTTGCAACTCAAATCAGAAATCGCGACATCATTTCAAGACATTAAGACAAGTATTTCAACTCTGCGCGAAGAAACGAAAACCGACATACGCGCAATACACGAGAAACTGACTGGGGAGCTGGCGCGCTTGAACACGGCACACACAGACACGGCGAATGAAGTCAGCGAAATAGGAAACGCGGTCAGCGAAACGATGGACCGAGTGACGGCATTGGAACAAGCCCAAAAAACTATCGAGAAGGACTATAAGAAGTTGCAGGAAAAATGCCTTGACTTGGAAAATAGAAGCCGAAGACAGAATCTGCGACTCGTGGGAATAAAAGAGGGAGCTGAAGGAGGAAACATGATCAGATTCCTGACCGAACTCTTCCCTGAAGTACTTGGGGCTGAAAACTTTGATTCACCGGTGGTGATAGAAAGAGCGCATCGAACCCTGGCCCCGAAACCGACCCCCGCGGAGAGACCGCGCACCATACTCGTCCGTCTGCACTACTACGCGGACAAACTCAAGATCCTCGATCTCGGCAAGGCACGGGGAAAACTTTCATTTCGGGGAACGCAGATCCACATTTTCCCTGATATGAGTCCAGAGGTCAGCAAATTGCGCGCAACTTACAACCCAGTGAAAAGAAAACTGCGCGAAGCTAACATCACTTCTACCCAGCCTCTTCTACCCAGCCAGACTGGCCATCACCGTGGACAGCGTCAGACACTCCTTTGACACTGCACAAGCTGCGGAAGAGTTCTTCAAACAGAAGATCGCAAAAGAACACTAGCCTTAACACAGGCGCAAACCTATATCCAGCAAGGATCACTCGTTCAGCAAGTGCGGTAAACTTGTTTACATAATCATTTACCGTTTTCTTATGTGCAAAATCTCCGTTTCGGTTTCAATACTTAACTTATACGTAGAGGCTCAGATGTACAAATATATATAGCTGTAAAAGAGGAGCAAAAAGTGTTGAATTGTTTAGGTTTTTCTTTTTAGTATTGGCCCTCAAAGCTGTGATGAGCAGCAATGCTCTTTTTGGTTAAAAAACGTTTCCCCTGCAACTTGTTTGGGAAGTTAAAGGGGGTAGGGGGGGATATTTCAACAGTTAAAATGTTCAGTGTTCATTCAAGGTTCGACAGGTTTTTCATTACACATGTTTTTCATTACTCTATTCTGGATTTAGTTTGTCTTCTGCTTTTTGTTTTTCTTTGCTTTGGTTGGTATTTGTCTATTCTTATTTCTGTTTTGTATTATTACTTGCCTCTAGATGGACATTTGCTTATTTACTTTATTCCACATCTAGATAAAAACTAACAAAAACATGACAGAATCACCATCAGGTAATACACTTGAGAAAATAAACGTACAATTGGTCACTTGGAACTGTAAAGGTCTAAACGGAGCAATAAAAAGAGGTAATATTCTCACTTATCTTCAGAAAATGGGTACAGAAATAGCATTTCTACAGGAGACACACCTTAAAAATCAGGCACATAAACAACTTAATAGAAAATGGGTGGGCCAAGTGTTTCATTCAAACTTTAATTCAAAATCACGCGGCACAGCAATTATTATCAAGAAAAACGTTCCCTTTGTGGCCACTGACATAATATCTGACTCAAATGGAAGATATATAATAGTATCAGGGACACTGTACAACACTCCCATAACCATGGCAAATGTATATGCTCCCAACTATGATGATGAAAAATTTATAAAATCAATCTTAGCAACCCTCCCCAACCTTCACAGTCACAGATTAATTCTAGCTGGAGACTTTAATTTCGTAATGAATGCAGGACTCGACAGATCATCACCTAGACAACAGAACACATCTAAATCAGCTAAACAACTCCAAAACTTTATGAGATCAACAAATACGCTAGATATCTGGAGACATTTAAACACAACAAAAATAAAATATTCATTCTTCTCACAACCACACAACTCATACTCCAGAATACACTACTTTTTTCCTGGATTCCAGATTGCTCACTTTTGTTAAAGACATTGATTATGAGACCATAGTTCTCTATCCGACCACGCCCCGTTAAAATTACAAATGACCTTTCCATACAAACACTCATGCAGAACTTGGCAATTAGATAATAGCTTGCTGGCAAATGAAACATTTGTTAACGTTATAAAACTCAAATAGACTTTTATCTACAAACCAACAGGAATCCAGACACTTCTAAGAGCACTTTATGGGAAGCATTGAAAGCCTACCTCAGGGGCCAACTTATCTCACATCAAGGCTATCAGAGAGGATTACAAAGAAGCGAGCAGGAAAAGCTAACACGACGGCTCTCTGAAATTGACCATCAATATGCAGCAGCTCCCACCAACGAACTTCTGACAGAACGAATCTCACTGCAAACAGAATTTAATCTTCTATCAACACATGAAACCGTTAAATTAATAAACCGTTCTAGACATGAATATTACGAACATGGTGAAAAAATAGGGAAACAGCTGGCTCATCAGATAAAAATACTGGAGTCATCAAGATTAATAAAAGAAATCTGCACAAGTTTAGGAGAAATAACAAAAGACCAATTAGAAATCAACCAAGTATTTGAACATTTCTACACTAAGCTTTACACAGCCGAATCCTCAAAAGATGCCAAACTAATGAACAACCTTTTCGACCACTTAAACATTCCTACTGTTTCAGAAAAGGATGTGAAACTACTTGAGTAACCTATAACATTGGATGAGATCAGAACCGCGATATGTAGCTTGCAATCTTCTAAAGCACCCGGCCCAGACGGATATACTACAGAGTTTTACAAAATGTTTATTGCAGACACCACTCCCCTGCTTCTAGAAATGTTCAATGAGTCTCTGGAGAGAGGTCACCTTCCACCCACCCTCTACCAAGCACTGATATCGGTGATTCACAAGAAAGATAAAGACCCACTTGATCCAGCCTCATACAGACCAATAAGTCTACTAAATGTGGACAACAAAATAATAGCTAAAGTTCTGGCAAATCGCTTAGAAAACGTGCTCCCCATGGTAATTAACGAAGACCAGACAGGCTTCATTAAAAATCGGCAAATGGTCCACAACATCCGTAGACTGCTCGATATAATCTATTCTTCTCGTACTGGACCCCACTCCGAAATACTATTGAGCCTAGACGCAGAAAAAGCCTTTGATAGGGTTGAATGGGATTATCTATTCTATACTCTGTCAAGATTCGGTTTCGGCCCCACATTTATTTCTTGGATAAAACTTCTTTACGTATCGCCGGTGTCATCAGTACAAACAAACAATTTCAGATCTAAATACTTCAAGCTGTCTCGCTCCACCAGACAAGGCTGCCCGCTTTCTCCGTTACTATTTGCATTAGCTATAGAACCTTTGGCAATTTTACTGCGAAACTCGGAAACCTACAGCGGAATCCTACGGGGAGAAAGGATACACAAAGTGTCATTATACGCAGATGACTTACTACTATACATTTCCGACCCAGCTAAATCCTTGCCCACAATCCTCTCTGCTCTAAAAACATTTGGACAAATTTCAGGGTATAAACTCAACCTCGAGAAAAGTGTTCTATCCCCAATTAACAAAATTGCAGGACCAAACATTTTAAAAAATTTACCATTTCAAATCTCAAAGCAGTTTAAATACCTGGGAATCAACATCACTCAAAAATTTACAGACCTATACAAAGAGAATTTTTCCAAGTTAATTGATCACACTATACAAGACTTGCAAAAATGGGTTCATATTCCAATCTCATTGGCGGGAAGAATTAACATAATTAAAATGACGATCCTACCCAAATTCCTGTTTTTGTTTCAATGCTTACCAATTTGCTTAAAGAAGCGATTCTTCAAAGATTTAGACAAAACTATTGCAGATTTTATCTGGAATGGGAAGATCCCCAGAATAAGAAAAATGTTTCTACAAAAACCCAAATCGATCGGGGGAATGGGCCTACCAAACTTTCAACTTTACTACTGGGCAAGTAATATAAAACTGATTACCTTTTGGTTACAAAAGGAACCGCCACAATGGGTTAATATAGAGGAAACGTGCTGGGGCCCATCCTCACTCCCCGCATATTTGTTTGAACCTTAGGCACTGACCAATCCCGCTCAGTTCGATAACCCTGTCGTTGCTCATAAAATTAAGATTTGGTCGCAGATTCGCAGATCTTTTGGTTGGCATGCAGGTTCTCTTCAGGGACCCATCACCAAGAACCATTTCTTTGCACCCTCATTCAAAAACAAAATATTTAATGATTGGGTGAAAAAAGGGATCAACAACTTCTCAGATATCTTCATAAATAAAACATTTCCATCATTTGCACAGTTACAAAACAATTACAATCTCCCTCAGTCTGATTTTTTCAAATACTTACAGATTCGACATTTTGTTAAGGAAAACAGCCCATCATATCCTATTTCATCAAATACTTCCGAACAGGAACTAATATTAGCCAGAAATCCAAACCGGCGTGGAGACATCTCACATCTATATGAAACGATTCTCCAGATAACTGATGTAACAACCCAAGAACACCTACTATCTGCCTGGAAAGATGATCTACAAGTAGAAATCACCAAAGAGCAATGGGACGAAGCCCTTAAACAGATTCATAACATATTCATATGTGCGAGACACAGCCTTATTCAATTTAAAATAGTCCATCGCTTGCACTGGTCTAAACAAAAGCTCAGCAAAATATTCCCAAACACGGACCCTTCGTGCGATCGCTGTGGGCTTACACCAGCTTCTTTGGCCCACATGTTCTGGAGCGGCCCAAAGTTGGTACCATTTTGGAACAGTATCTCTCTTTTGCTGTCAGAACTATTTCAAAGGCCTACTGACGTAGACCCGCTTATGGCAGTTTTGGGAATATCGAACGCTGAAACAACGAAAAACAGTACAGAACATAGAATAGCATCATTTATCAGTTTACTTGCACGAAGATTAATATTACTGAACTGGAAACAAAATTGCCCCCTAACACCTATAAATTTATTGAGAGACATAATGAAACACCTGGAATTAGAAAAAATAAGATTCTCCCTCAAACAAAAACAGAACATATTCTACAAGACCTGGCAACCTTTTATTGATTATTTCAAATCTCATAAGTGTTAACCGAATGAATGTACAATGGTGAATACATGTATACGTAATATGTATATATCTATATGTGGATCTGTAGGTATGTGCATGTATACGTATGTATAAATAGAGAGTGTATATGTACGACCGCGGAGAGACATAGGCTCATGTGAAGTTGTGTGAATATATGTATATATGTGTAGTAGTTTAACACATTTTCTCTACCAGAAATCCATCTCGAGGATTTTTTTTTTCTTTTCTCCTCTGTTGTTATGTTTCCTGTGAATTTTGTTGTTACTGTGTTTTAAAAATGAAGATAAATCAATAAAAAGATTTACAAAAAAAAAATTGTAAATGTTTCTATTACGTTTCTATGAAATAGAATAGTACGTTTGATATTTTTGACAGTAATCTGATTCCATAGAATTTGGGTGATCCGATTTGCAGCTACAGCTTAACAAAAAACACCAATGAAAAGAGTTTTCTGACAGACGTCTCATCAATATGTTTTCTTTATTTTCTAAATTTATTTTTATTTATTATTAGCTTATATATTATAATATATTTTATCATATTTTCTTTTATACACTTAATACTTATTCATGTTGTCCTGTTTGTGTCTGTAGTCACGAAGTTGATTGGTTTCAGCTGTGCCACATGTGTCGTTAATTAAGGGCTTACTCACACTAGGTGCTCAAGTCCGTGCCCGGGCACCAAAGCAGGGTTGGTCTGACAGTGTGAGTGCTCCTGGCCTCTTCTAACCGGGCCACGGCCGGCCAGAAGTGCCGCGGCCAGGCACGGCCCGCAGGACTGCGCTTGTGGTGTGAGTGTGCGAGTGCCCGTGCACGGACCAGGGGGCGTGACGTCACGTTTCAGCCGCTCCAAAATGGCAAAATGCGCGCACTCCTCACACGAGCAGCAAGTTTATGTGCAACAAAAGCGAGTGCAGCATAAGCAAAAACTCTCCACATCTCGTGCTGTTCTCCCTCTCTCTCTGAAACGCGCGCGCACGCACACACACACACACACACACACCGGCTGCGCGTGTGTGTGCCGCGCTGCTAACAAGTGATTTTGCGAGGCTGTGAAGCTCCGCAGAAACAAACGATTTAAAATGATAAGCTACAAACTCACCAGCGACAGAATCAATGCTTCAGTGAAAGCGCCGCTCTTCCCGTTTATATTGAAACCGTTGCGCCATAATAATGTTTTGTCCCCATCTATATGCTTAATAACATTTACATTTCGACTCATTTGGATTCCAAGAAAAACGCACGAACCTGTTTTGATTTCGTTGGTATTTTTACTAACTGTTCCAACATTATATCAGTGACAAAGCATGATGAGAACTTACTACCGGTAAATACTAGTATTACTTATTACATCGCCGCGTAAGCGTCCTTATTTCTGGTCCTTCTTCCATCTCTTCAGCGTGGGCTTCTTTAATAAATGCTTCTTTAATAAAATCATCACACGACTAGATTCAGAACGACTTGTTTATTTCCACACAACGCAGCATTCACGGTCCGCTTTTCCGGGAGTATTTCTCGTTACTCCAAGTTCGCCTTAAAGGGACAGGGACTTTTTTTCCACAATTAACTTAAATTAATATTTCAAGTTAAAAAATATTATGCCAATCACAAATTAAACAGTAAAATAAATCAACAATAACTTAAAATAGATTTATACTTAATTAAATAAAATGTATATGAACTTAAATAAACAGGGTTACAATTATATCAGTGACAAAGCATGATGAAAACCTACGCCATCTACCGGCAACTTTGAATTGATTTTCGAACATTGAACATTGAATTTTCATCATGTAGCTGAGTTACCGAGTAAGTTCAGGGGTGTATTCCAGCTGGTCGATTCAGCGTTCAGTTACAGAGTCAGTATGTGGTTAACCTCGGATTTTAGTTCCGTTGGAGTAGTTCGGGTTCACAGCAATGTTATGAGAATTTATGTAAAGTAAACTTGATTGCTCGGGAGTTCAGTTCTTTGTAGGATCGCTTCTGAGCACAGCGTGTCCTTTCGACAACTATCTTGTGGAGAAGGAGACGCAGATTATCTGACTTTTCTCTCTCTGTGACAGGGTTATAAAGCCACTTCCTGACATTTAATTATGTTGGGAAGAATTTTAACTATATATATCAAGATGATATATATATATATATATATATATATATATCATATTAAGAATGAAGACAAAAAGTGAAGACACGGTTTTAGTGAACAATATATTTGGTTAATTATTTGTATACCTTTTAACGTGTTCTTGTTGTAGTAGTATTTTTTGGGATGGTTTGGTCTTGTGCTTTACGGACTTTGTTTTGTATAAAATTTCTTTAAAAAATGATAAAAGAATTGCTCGTTTGTAACAAACTTTGTGTAGCATTTTCTTCCAACCATAACAAATTGCAGGTGTGTAATAAAGATGCTAAATCACACAGAAAACTGTAAATCTTGTGTTGTAGCATTGCCACATAAGGGGTTAAAAGCAATGTGAAATAAGGAAAGATTTAATTGTTTTCACTGTCTGTGTTGCCTGGGTGTTCAATGTACTGGTAACGAAGTATGCATGCTTAGAGGTGGAAAAGGATTCTTTTTTTAGGTGTAGACGGCTGCGAAATAAAGAATTGTTAATGTTGATGTTACACGGGTAACACAGGAGTTTGTCGTTAGCTGGGACTCAGGAAATGTGGAAGTATATGTGAGTGGTGTTGTGTTAATGGCGGGAAGCAAATCAGCTGTGGAAATAAGCATGTGATGTCTGTGCTGTGGCATGGGGAATGACTAGTTTTTCTCAGACTAGGATTCCAGGGCCACAGGATATTTGCGATCATTCGAGTAACAGACTCTAGGACAAAAACCGGTGAGGTCGAAACTTTTTATTGTGCGGTGTTTCAATTGCCGAGAACTTAATGTACTTCGGAAATAGCCGCTTCCGCTACTCGTTTTTCCGGGATATAATCCCTTATACTTAAAGACTTGGACTTAGAGAGCTTTATTGTCATTTCCCCTTTTCACACATACAGACATTCTGTCATGGATCAGGAGTCACGTGATAACGAACTTTAATTTTGAAACCTCTCATGGGACTCTTATGTTGAAGTGTACCGGTCTGCCGCCATTTTGGTCAATCCTTATGTTTGTACGATTGTTTGTAACTCAGGTGTGTGTGATTCATGATTATCGGTCATTATCCTGTGTATTTAAGCCAGAGTGAATTCCAGTGTCATTTGCCAGATTGTTAGTGCTCATGCCTACTCTCCAGCGTTTCTTGTATTTTGCCTCGTCTCGACCCCTGTATCCCGTCTTGGATTATTGTTATTGCCTGCCGATTTGGATTTGTCTTGCTGATCTCGTTGCCAACTCTTGCCTGTTCCTCCGTATTACGCTGTCTGCCTTGCCTCTGCCATTACTGTTTGTCGTTGCTGATTTTCTCTGTCTGCCCGACCACGATTAAACGCCTTGTGAATTTTACCCTCAGTCTAACTCCATTTGTGCATGTGGGTCCAACGCTTACGGACTGTGTCACATTCCTTACAAAATATTGGTATCTTGCCTTTATGAACGTATGTGTGAACAGACGAATGCCGGGGAATTCGTTCCGGGAATATTCCGACAATGATAGTAGTAATGTTGCCGGTATCTTGCCTACATTCTTCTCTGTGTGAAAGTGAAACGAAGAGTCCCGGGAAAGCGTGCCGAAGGTAATGGCAGCGCTTGTGTGAACAGTCTTTACCAGTAAAGTTGTTATTCTATTTTTCCTGCATTTTACCGGCATTGCTGTGTGAAAGGGGCTATTGTCAGAACAATTAAACTCTGTTTGGCAACTCAGCACTAGCAGCAAAGGAAACAGTCAACATGTAACAAATTCAACATCACCATATTGACTTAACAACAATAACATGCATCAGAAATCAACATCACAACATCGACGTAACAACAAGAACGTGCTTCACAAGACAAAATCCCAACATCAACGTAACAACAATAATGTGCAAACAGCATCACAACAGAGTGAAGTGAACAGTAAACATGTACAAATGGCAAGTGTAAAAAACTGAGGCATTAGAGTAGTGCAAAAAGGCTAAGACATTGAATAGTGCAAAAGGTCTTGAGGTAGAAGTGAATGCACACTGAGTGTACTAGAATGTGCTGGTGAGCATGGTGCTCATGTATTCAGGCGTTTAATTGCCTGCGGATAAAAGCTGTTTTTAGTCTGTTTGTCCTGGTTTTTATTAATCTGAATCTCCGTCCAGAGGGCAGAACAGAGAATAAGTGGTGTCCAGGGTGTGTGGCATCAGCAGTGATGGACAGGAACTTCTTGTGGAGACGGCTGCGATATGTCACTGAGGGTGGGAAGTGATGTGCCGATGACACGCTCGGCAGCCCTCAGAACCCACTGGAGGTCTTTCTTGTTCTCCTCTGTGCAGCTGGAGAACCACACTGTGCAGCAGTAGGCCAGGAGGCTCTCAATGGCTGATCTGTAGAAATTGACCTGCAGATTCTGAGGGAGATTAGCGTGTTTCAGCTTCCTGATAAAGTACAGTCTCTGTTGTGCTTTCCCCACCTGGTGTGAGACGTGTGCAGTCCAGGTGAGGTCAGCTGTGATGTGCAGGCCAAGAATTTGAAGCTCTCCACCCTCTTAACCTCTTCTCCGTGGATGCAGAGTGTTGAGTTCTTTTTGGACTTTCTGAAGTCCAGGATGATTTCATTTGTTTTGGTTGTGTTTAAGTCCAGGTTGTTGCGTCTGCACCAGTTTGAGAACTCCTTCCTGTAGGCCCTCTTGTTGTTCTGTGAGATCAGTCCCACTATGGTGGTGTCGTCCTCAAACGTAAGAAAAGAGTTGGTTGCGTGGATGGGAGAACAGTCTGTTGTGGACAGCGAGTAAAGAAGAGGACGTAGAAAGTGCTGGTACTCAGGATGAGAGTGGATGATGTGAGATCTCCCATCTTGACGTGCTGGGGTCTGTTGCTCAGAAAGTCCAGAATCCAGGCACACAACGATTCGTCCAAGCCCAGGGTATGCAGCTTCTGAACCAGTTTGTGGTGAAAAACTGTGTTGAATGCTGGACTGAAATCCATAAACAGCATCCTGACATAGCTGTTCCCCTGGTCAAAGTGGGTGAGGGCGCTGTGTAGAGCTGTAATGGATGCGTCGTCTGTTGACCAGTTTGATCTGTAGGCAAACTGGTGTTGGTTGAGGTCAGCAGGGATGGAGGATTTGATATGAGAAAGGATGAGTCTCTCAAAGCATAGTCATTAAAACAGCTCACTGCATTCTTCTAGGGGACTGGGATAACGGTGGCTGATTTCAGACAGGTGGGGACATGCAGAAGCGAGAGATTAAAGATGGTGGTGAACACTTCAGCTAGCTGGTCTGCAAAAGACTTGAGGATCCTTCCTGTGACTCTGGCAGGACCGGCTGCTTTCTTCTCGTTTATTCTGCGCAGAGCAGATCTCACCTGAGATGTTTGGAGTTGTAGTGTGTTAGCTCCGTCTGATGATGGGGAGTTAGTCCTTGTTTCTGTGTTCATGCGGTCAAAACGAGCATAGAAATTGTTCAGGGTATCTGGCAGAGTGACATCAGTGCGGATGCGGCACTGTTCTTGTAGCCAGTGAGGGTTTTGATCCCCCGCCACATGTTCCTGGGGCTGTTGTTTTTGAAGTGCTCCTCTATTCGCTGTTTGTATTATGGGGTCGACCGATATTGGTTTTTCTATAGTCGATGTCAATATCGATTTTTAGAGGTCATGGTCGGTCCATGGTCGATACTCTATATGATGTCGATTTTTTGGGTGGCCGATATTTTTTTGAGTTTTACCTTCATTTGCATGCTGATATGTCACGCTAATAATAAGAAGATTCACAACATTTCCAAAAGTAACATTTATTGGAAAAAAAAAAAAAGAATTAAACACACACTCACATATATATACAACGAAGTTTTATTAGTAACTTTATTTTTGCCTCCTTGATTGATGCGGGCCTCTCTGTAGGCCTCCAGGTCACCAGATTTAAATGCTGCGTCTCGTGGTTTTAGTAGAGGCTTGACTTCGCGGTTGAACCATAGTTTCTAGTGGGGGAAAATCGTCGTTGTTTTTGTTTCACTGACATTCTCCGCGCAGAAGAGTATCTTTGACAGAACGAATGATGTGTGGTTCTCCAGGTTTGTTCTATCGGTAAAGATTTCCCAATCTGTGTTTTCAAAGCAGTCCTGCAGCGCTGATGTGGCTTCTGTGGTCCATATTTTGTTGGTTTTTGCGTGCAGATGATGGGTTTGTATGCTGGAGTCAGTGACAGAGAGAGGTGATCTGAGAGTCCCAAGAGTGGCAGAGAGATGGCTTTGTACGCACCTTGAATGTTGCAGTAAACCTGATCCAAAGTGTTGTTTCCTCTTGTGGGAAAGACCGCATATTTGTGAAATTTTTGAAGAACGGATTTTAAATTGACCTGATTAAAGTCTGCGGCGGCTATGACTATACTGTCCGGTTGAGTCATGAGATGTTTGCAGATGGCTTGATGAAGTTTGTCCATGGCTAGCTTAACCTGCGGCTAGATTAACCTGTGGCGGTACTTACACAGTTGTTATAAGTACCGATGTAATCTCGCGGGGGAGGTGGAAAGGTTTGTATTGCAGCATCAAATATTCGATGTTTGTAACACAGTATTTGTCCTTAACTGTGTTGTTTGTGTAAATGCAGAGACCTCTACCTTTGTTCTAACAGGACTCTATCGGCTCTGAAAATGTTATGGCCTGCTAGCTCGATAGCATAGTCCGGTGTGTTATGATCCATCCAGGTCTCTGTTATTATTAATGCACATTGCCCAGAGTGATTCGATGTAATCCGCAGTTGATGCTGAGCAATCTTGCATTTGAAAGAAAAAGACTCGGGATGGCCGGTTTGAACGGGTTAGCTTTTAGCTTAGCTTGCAGGCTGGCCTGTTTGCCCTGCTTTTGCTTCCTATGTGGTGAGTTTGCAGCTCAGATGAGAGCGCCGTAACTACGGAGGAATGGAATCCCAGTTGTCTTAGTCCGAAGAAGAGCAATAGTTGTCTAAAATCCGTAACAGTTCCAACTTAGAGTACTGTATGTACCCTTGACGGGTGTAAGCATATAAAACAACAAAAAAATGTCAAAAGAAAACCGGGTCGCAGTGTCTGTGGAATAAAAAATTGAAAGTTTTATCTCGGTATGCGCGTAAACAAAGTCCGAATTCTGACTGTAAAACAAGACCTTATGAGAAAACAATTAGAAATATCTTTTCCCAGCTGTATTGTTTTTTTATTGTACGATAAACATTTGAATTTCTTGGGGGGGGGGCATCAGGAGAAAAAAAAAGTCCGGACCAACTGAACAGAATCTTAGGTGTGATCTACTTCTCTTTCGGCTTTTCCCTTCTCCCTATCTCCTCCTTGATCGTCCTCTTGCCCTCTTCCCTGGCAGCTCCATCTCCAACATCCTTCTACCAGTATATTTACTATCCCTCCTCTGCACGTGTCTAAACCATCTCAGTCTGGCCTCTCTGACTTTATTGCTAACACAGGAGACGTGAGCTGTTCCTCTGATGTGCTCGTTCCTTATTCTGTCCAACCTTGTCACTCCCAAGGAGAACCTCAACATCTTCTGCCTCCATCTCTGCCTCTTGTCTCTTTCTCACTGCCACTGTCTCTAAGCCGTAGAGCATAGCTGGTCTCACCACGGTCTTGTACACCTTTCCCTTGAGTCTAGCTGATACTCTGTCACACAACACTCCTGACACTTTCCTCCACCCGCTCCACCCTGCCTGCACTCGCCTCTTAACCTCTTTTCCACACTCCCCATCACACTGCACTGTTGATCCCAAGTACTTAAACTCCTGCACCTTCTTCACCTCCACCCGTTGTAACTTCACTCCTCCACCCTGTCCCCTCTCGTTTAGACACATGTATTCTGTCTTACTACGACTGACTTTCATGCCTCTTCTTTCCAGAGCAAACCTCCACTTCTCTAGCTCTTCCTCCACCTGCTCTCTACTCTCGCTGCAAATAACAATGTCATTGTCCAGGGAGATTTCTGTCTGACCTCATCTGTCAACCTGTCCATCAGCATAACAAAAAAAGGGACTCAAAGCTGATCCTTGGTGTAGTCCCACCTCCACCCTGAACTCTTCTGTCTGGCCTACAGCACATCTCACCACCGTCATACTCCTCTCGTACATGTCCTGGACTACTCTGACGTACTTCTCTGCTACTCTCGACAACCTCATACAGTACCACAGCTCCTCCCTCGGCACCCTGTCGTATGCCTTTTCTAAATCCACAAAGACAATGCAGCTCCTTCTGACCCTCTCTGTACTTTTCCATCAACATTCTCAAAGCAAAAATGGCATCAGTGGTACTCTTGCGGGGCATGAAACCATACTGCTGCTCACAAATCTCTACCTCCTTCCTAAGCCTGGCTTCCACTACAGCTTCATCGTGTGGCTCATCAGCTTTATTCCCCTGTAGTTGTTGGAGTTCTGCGTATCACCCTTGTTCTTGAAAATCGGCACCAGAACGCTTTTCCTCCACTCCTCAGGCATCTTCTCGCTCTCTAGAAACCTGTTAAACAAACTGGTTAAGAACTCTACTGCTGACTCTCCTAGACACCCACCCCTCTCATCTTCTCTTCAGTCTCCTGCCGTCTGGTAAGAGGTACCGCAGCATTCGGACCCTCACGACCAGACTGTGCAACAGTTTCTTCCCCC
The DNA here is from genome assembly GCA_017309775.1 of Paedocypris sp. Pulau Singkep. NCBI lineage: Eukaryota > Metazoa > Chordata > Actinopteri > Cypriniformes > Paedocypris > Paedocypris sp. Pulau Singkep. Next base: position 11,729 of record JABUMW010015463.1, on the reverse strand, counting down.
AGGCCATCCGACTGCTCAACACCGCACGGAGCTGAGGAAGACCTGGACCTCTTCACACACAGGGCTGTTTCTCACAACATATATCTACATAGATTGGTTATCTGTCTCACCCATTCTGTTCTGGCTTCTCTTGCAGTGGTACCCTGAGGAACATCTGTCCACTTAAGATGAGGGAAGCTTGGACACCCTGACTTGTCTTCTCTCCCTGTGCACTAGTCGGGTGCACCTCGTCTCGTCAGTCTGTCCTGTCTTCGTGTCCTGTTCTGTCGTTGCACTTGTGTACCCCTATTTATTCTGCGTGCCCCTCCCCTTGCTGTACAGGTCTCTGTTCTGTGTGGACTGTGTTCTGTTCTGTGTAGCACCAGGGTCCTGAAGAAACGTTGTCTCGTTTCACTGTGTATTGCTCTGCTATATGTAGTTGAAATGACAATAAAGCTTCTTTGACTTTGACTTGACTTGACACTTCCACACCTCTACAGGTACATCATCTGGACCAACAGCCTTTCCGCTCATCATCCTATTCAGAGCCTTCCTCACCTCATCCCTACTAATCTCTGCTATTTCCTGCTTCTCATCATTCACATCCTCCTCCCTGTTTTCCCTATCATTTTCCTCATTCATCAGCTCCTCAAAACACTCCTTCCATCTTCTCTGCACACTCTCTGTCTGGCTAGCCTGTACAAGTCCTTCTCTTCTTCCTTTGTGTCTAACCTGTCATACAGCTCATCATATGCTTTCTGTTTGGCCTTTGCTACCTCTCTCTTCACTCTGTGCTGCACTTCTTTGTACTCCTGTCTACTTTCCTCAATCCTTTCCAGATCCCACTTCTTTACCAACCTCTTCATCTGGATGCAGTCCTGTACTTCCTTATTCTACCATCAAGTGTCCTTATCTTCTATCTGCCTACCAGATGAAACACCCAGCACCTTCCTACCTGTTTCCCTGATAACCTCTGCTGTAGTTTCCCAGTCCTCAGGAAGCTCTTCCTGATCTCCCAGAGCCTGTCTCAATCTCTGCCTGAATTCCTCGCAAGCTCCTTCATCCTTTAACTTCCACCACTTGGTCTTCTGTTCTGTCTTCCCTCTATTCTTCTTCCTCCTGACCACTAGCGTCATCTTACACACCACCATGCGGTGCTGTCTGGCAACACTCTCTCCTACCACCACTTTGCAGTCACTAACCTCTCTCAAATGGCCTCGTCTACATAAGGTGTAGTCCACCTGTGTACTCCTTCCTCCACTCTTGTATGTCACTCTGTGTTTCTCTCTTTTCTGGAAGTAAGTGTTGACTACAGCCATTTCCATCCTCTTAGCAAAGTCTACCACCATCTGTCCTTCTAGGTTCCTTTCCTTCACACCAAACCTGCCCATCACATCCTCATTACCTCTGTTCCCCTCACCAACATGACCATTGAAGTCTGCTCCAACAATCAGTCTCTCCCTTCTGGGAATACTCTCTATGACCTCATCAAACTCACTCCAGAAACTCTCCTTCTCTTCTAACTCACAGCCCACTTGTGGAGCATACCCACTGACTACATTCACCAAACCCCCCTTTCAACTTCAAGTCATCACCCTGTCTGAGACTCTTTTCACCTCTAGCACATTGCTCCCCAGCTCCCTCTTCAGGATCACTCCTACCCCGTTTCTCTTCCCATCCACACCATGGTAGTACAGTTTGTATCCTCCTCCAATACTACGTGCTTTGCTGCCCTTCCACCTTGTCTCTTGCGCACACACAGTACATCTACCCTCCTTCTCTCCATCATGTCTGCCAGCTCTCTGCCTTTCCCTGTCATTGTGCCAACATTAAGTCCCTATTCCCAGGTCTATGTTCCTGCCCTTTCTCTTCTCTCTCTGTTCACGCACCCTTCTGCCTCCTCTCCTTCTTTGACCAACAGTAGCCCAATTTCCACCGGCACCCTATAAGTCAACAGTACCGGTGGCGGTCGTTGTTAACCCGGGCCTCGACCGATCCGGTATGAAGTTTCTTAGAACGACTCGGTTCTAGATTCAATCTAATTTATTCACAGGTGTGAAAGCAGCCTAAAATTTAAGAGATAAGTCACTGATATCGGACAGACTCAGGCAGGCCATTCAAAAGTTAATTACGGAATATCTTGCTCTTGCCTTCACTGAGGAAGAAAGACCAATGTGTTTCCTGAGCCTTAAAACGCTGGCAGCGGACAGAATGACACCCACAAAATTAGGAAGTTACATCAAGGCACTTTTCAAGTGATGCAGGTGTTTTTATTTACCGCTAGTTTAAAAAAAAAAAAAATAATTAATTTGTTTATATGTGTAGTAGAAAAATTGTTTGGTAGTCTGAGGTGAATTGTTTTTCTGTGTGTGGGTGAGGGATGTTGGGGGGGCGTGAGATTTTCCTATAGGTTAAAAGGGGGAGAGATCCAAACTCGTACCAGGTGCTACGGAACCGGCGTCACCAGATTCAGCTGGTTCAAGTTTCGTTTACAAACAAACCCGAAGGTACGCTGAACCGGCCTGCTGGAACACACCCCAGTTCTAGTGTTGTCATTAAGGGTGTAGGCCATCTGTGCTTGGGTACGAATGTACTCCCAACTCCCCTACTGGCTTGCGCTCACACTTCAGATTCTGCAATTGCTCTTCACTACGCTTACTTTGGAATGTATTAAGTAATACTGGTAGTGGTCGGTAGATGGCGTAGGTTTTCATGATACTTTGTCACAGATATAATGTTGGAAAAGTTAGTAAAAATATGAAAGAAACAAAAACATATTCATGCATTTTCTTGGAATCCAAATGAGTCAAAATGTTAATGTTATTAATCATATAGATGCGGAAATAACATTCAATATTGTAATGCAACGGTTTCAAGATAAACGGGACGAGTGGCGCTTTCACTGAAGCAATAGATTCTGTCGCTCTGGTGAGTTTGTGGCTGATGATTTTAAATCGTTTGGTCTGTGGAGCTTCACAGCCTTGCAAAATCACTTGTTTAAAAGATCGATCGATTTTGTTGCACGAAAATGTGCTGCTTGGGTGAGGAGGCTCACGAATTTCCCCGTTGTGGAGCACCTGAAACATGATGTCACGCCCCACACTACACACTCACATTACACGCACCAGGGTACACCACTACCTGGGCATGGATCAGAGTACCCAGTGTGAGTGTGCCCTAATTGTACGTTTAGTGTCAATACAATCCCTGGCTCAGCATCTCTGCACATCGCTCTGCAGGGATCATCATCATAACGATTCACTTCTACTTTCTAAACTTTTTACAGTTTACCTTTTATTTGTGCATTTTCTGAGAGCTGAATTACCTGAGTTTGTGTAGATTACAGTGAGAATCCTTCAGTGAATCAGAGAGAATCTTCACTCCAGAGTCGCTCAGATCATAATTATAAGTCAGATCTAGTTCAGTCAGATGTGAGTTTGATCTCAGAGCTGATGTCAGAGCAGAACAACCTTCTTTTGTCACTCCACAACGACTCAAACTGTGAAGAACAACGACACTCTTCAGTCTCTCAGTTCAGAAACATCAAGATAATAAAGAACAATTCATTGACATTTCAAGATTGTCAACTATTTTCAGCTACAGTAAAACTGCAAAATACCACCTATAAAATATGCAGATTTTATTTTAAAAATACATTTAAAATGGAATTTTCTTTATTTTATTTGCTTTAATTGTTTTGACCTTGCTCTAAAATAATAAAAAAATGTTTTAGTGTTAACTTCACAAATAATTATGTTTTATAAAATAAAACTAAATCTATTAAAATCAAAAGTTCCTATGCACTTTGGTTTTTCAATAAATATTTTAATGCTTTACATGATTTGTGTATTTTCTGAGAGCAGAATTACCTGAGTTTGAGTAGATTACAGTGGGAATCCTTCAGTAAATCAGAGAGAATCTTCACTCCAGAGTCTCTCAGATCATAATTATCAGACAGATCTAGTTCAGTCAGACGTGAGTTAGATCTCAGAGCTGAAGTCAGAGCAGAACAACCTTCTTTTGTCACTCCACAACGACTCAAACTGTGAAGAACAATGACACTCTTCAGTTTCTCAGTTCAGAAACATCAAGATAATAGAACAAATCACTGACACTTCAAGACTATTATCACCTTCAACCGGAACTAATACTGAAAATTTAAAATTTAGTTTTTAACCTCCTGTAAAATATGCATATTTTATATAAAAACATTTTAAAATGATAATCTCTTTCTTGTCAGTTTTCAGGAGCGTGAGGGAGAAACTGACAAGGGGAATTTGGGTGATCCAATTTGCATCTACAGCTTAACAAAAAGCGCCAATGAACAGTTTTCTGACTGACGTCTCGTCAAGACATTTTCTTTATTTTTGTAGCTTTATTCACTTTTAAGAAGTTTTTACTTAAGACAATAAAATGTACATTTTATGGAGCACCAAAGAATCTTGAAATGTTTATTTTAAACTAGTGTGAGATTGCACTAAAATAAAAAAAAAAAACAACATTAGCTTGACATGTGAAATACTTAAGTCGTAACAATTCGTAACAATTCACTTTTATTTCCTAAACATTTTTTTTTTCGGTTTATCTGATCTTTGTGTAATTGGAGGCGAGTATACAATAAATGATATTTGTGTATTTTCTGAGAGCAGAATTACCTGAGTTTGTGTAGATTACAATGAGAATCCTTCAGTGAATCAGAGAGAATCTTCACTCCAGAGTCGAACAGATTATTATAAGACAGATCTAGTTCAGTCAGACGTGAGTTTGATCTCAGAGCTGAAGTCAGAGCAGAACAATCTTCTTCTGTCATAAGACAACAACTCAAACTGTGAATAACAATGACACTCTTCAGTCTCGCAGTTCAGAAAAAAATAATAAAAAGCATCACATGACACTTCAAGTCTTTCAACTATTTTCAGCTTCAACTGAAACAAAAGGTCTAAGGTTACTTGTGCAACCTCGGTTTCCTGAATTGTCAGGGAACAAGACGTCTGTCAGATGGACTGATGATGGGAGATGGGATGGAAGCCGATTTGATGCTTCAACCTCTACAACATTTAGTTCATTGCTGCATAAATTTGCATACGTCACCATTGATCCCGGTACAGGTGTATAAAACGAACGCACGTTGTCATGCACATTACTCTTCGCTGATTGAAGCCGGTCGGGCAAAACAGACTTCCAGTGGCTTGTCCTGATGTGACACCAGAAGGGACGTCTCGTTCTCTTTAGGGAACCGAGGTTACGCAAGTAATCATAAAGGTTTCCTTTCATCATCAGTTCACCTCGACTTCTGTCAGATGGACTGACAATGGGAGCGATGCAAAAGGCCACATCTGGACAGCATCCGACTCACTACCTCTCAGGCTCTTAACCGAGAGGCAGGAGTGCAGATCTTCCAAAACTTGCAATGGTGAGTCTAGCCCGAAAGTGGTAGTGCTACACACTTCACCAGGAGCAACCAGAGATCTTGCTGGCTCTCAACCCTTGTCACAGGGTCCCTCGCCAGGGTTGACGGAGACACCACTTACTGGTAGCTTGCGGTGTGCGTTGAGTCGACACGAGACGCAGACCCATTACTCTCATTAGGCTCGGGAGAGGGAGGAGAGTCAATGTAATTGTAAGTTTATTGTAAGTTTAAAAGAGTTTAAATAAATGCGTACAGCACACGCAAGCTTCTCATTGGCCAATCCAAGAAACGTTTATGGTTACTTAATCTCTTGCGTATTCTCTGTTCTCTGAATAGGTCAGGGAACGAGACGTCGGTCAGTTACCTGACTATGGGATATCGGATGGCCAGCCATTCGCGTTCACTCTTAACTAGCGGCCAATGAACAGTCAAGTTCAATGGCTGCATGAATTTGCATGCCACCTTTGACCTGTACCAGCTGGTATTAAAGGCAGGTGCGTGCAACATGCAATTACCTTTCGCTGATGGAAGCCGGTCGGGCCAACGCAGACTTCCAGCGGCATACCCTGAATGTGGCTGCGGGAAGTGACGTCTCGTTCCCTGACCTATTCAGGGAACAGAGATTACGCAAGTAACCATAGACGTTTCTTGGATTGGTTACATAAGTAACCATAGACGTTCCCTTTCATAGTCAAGTCACTTCGACGTCAGTCAGTTACCTGACTATGGGATAGTGCAACAGGCCACATCCAGGGCAGCATCCTACCGAAAAGACCCCTCCGGCTCATTAGCCGAGGAACCTTTAGTGGATCTTCCACAGCATCTAGAGGTGGGCCTAGCCCGAAGGCTAATAGCACTCACCTCTAACGGGGCAACCAAGGAACTTGTTGGCTCTCGACCCGTGCGTGGGGGGACCCTCACCAGGGTAAACGGAGAACATCTCTCACATGGTGTAAAGTGTTGCGTTGAGATGGCCCGAAACATCACTCTTCGAAGGAAGCCCAGTGTCTGTCGAGAACAGAGTAGGCTCGGGAGAGGGAGGAGAGCACAGCTCTACTACTCGACTCCATCCCTTCGGGAAACACAGGCGTCATACTCTGCGAGTATCGCTCTTGAGGAGAAACACAGCCAGAACTAGGTCACTAGTCCGGACTCGATGGCACCAGGGACGAGCCCAAGAAAGGAGATCTGCTGACTCGGGGTCAGAGCACTCTTCTTTCAATTGACGCGCAGCCCCAGCCGGCCTAAGTGCCTGAGCACTGCATCCCTCTGTGCGATCAACTGACTCCGCAATTTGGCTAACAGAAGCCAATCGTCCAGGTAGTTCAGGATCCTGTAGAGGGCAGGTAGAGGGCAGCCTGCACTATCTTCGTAAAGACTCGCGGCGACAGAGAGAAGCCAAAGGGCAGGACCTTGTACTGATACGATCAGCCCTCAAAGGCAAAGCGCAGAAAGGGCTCGTGCCGAGGCAGAATCGAGACGTGAAAGTACGCGTCTTGAAGGTCGATAGTGGCGAACCTATCCTGGGGCTGAACTGCCCTCAGAATGTCCCTCTGAGTCAGCATCCTGAACGAGAACCTGTGAAGGTAACTGTTCAGGTATCTCAGATCCAAAATGGGCCACATACCACTGGTCTTCTTGGGGACCACAAAGTATGGGTGGTAAAGACCGCTCCTCATCTCGGCCGGGTTCGCTAGCAGCGAGGAAACCTCTGCCCTTAATACGAGTGCGTCTCCTGACCCCACATGAGTGGTGAGAACGCCTCGGAACACTGGAGGCCGGCGGGCGAACTGCAGTGCGTAGCCGAGTCTCACAGTTCGGATCACCCAAGGGGACGGACGAGGAAGGGCGCACCATTCCATCAAGTACCTCTGAAGGGGCTCAACGAAGCCGTGGAGTCCCCGAGACTGGGGTCTGGGGAGGCCGACGTTCTGACGGGAGTCTCTCCGGTGCAACCCAGGGTGAACTTGGGGCAGGTGACTCCTGGCCGTGAGACAAGAAAGTTTTGAATCCCGTCTGAGCTTACAGGCTGCTGAGGGCCGCCTGGAAACCGGCCTCTCACCAGGGCAGGAGGTGCCAGTCGGAGCCTGAACCTCGACCGTCCTAGTGGGAGGGGGGGTCTCTCTTCCCCGCCATGGAGGGAAACGTGACCCTCGATCTGGAACTCCGGGGGGCTGGAGCCTTTGGAGTTCCCGTCTTCTACCACGCAGGGAGTATCGGGTGTTAGCGGATGTCTCGACCCGCGAGGGAAAAGGGTGAGTGTGGGTGTATCTGTCTTTTACAGTCAAGTTGGCTGACACAATAGGTGATAGCCCCACTTCTGCGTCCACTTGTGGATGGACTTCGACAGTGGTAGCTCAATCATCGGAGCTCAACCGTACTCCCTGCTCTGCTCCCTTCACTCCGACCACATCAGGATCGCAAGGGAGGTCGTTTGGCATCCCTTGCTGATCTGGATTTGGAGGGCGCCGGCCTCTTGCGGGGAGAACTGCTCCACTGCTGCGGCGGTGTAGGTGCCTGGAGTTGAGGGACCTCAGCCGCAGTCACTGGGCGTCGCCGGCGTCTTCCTGCTCAATGCTTTTGCCATGGGCTTAGAAAAGACATGCAAAAAAGCTAAGTCTGCAGCTGGAGGGTGGAGGACTGTTGCACAGTTGATCCACCGTATCGCCGAAAAGGCCCGACCGAGAGAAGGCGCGTGCAGGAACTGGTTCCTGTCCTGGAAGCCTGTTCCGGGTCTTTTCGGAAGATCGAAGCCAGCCAGAAGTACTGCAAAGTTCCAACGAAGAGCCTTATCGAGTTGGTTGAAGAGATGAAACCGCCGAACGCTTCAATCATCAGAAAGGTAATTGCATGTAGCACGCACCTGCCTTTTATACCAGCTGGTACAAGTCAAAGGTGGCATGCAAATTCATGCAGCCATTGAACTTGACCGTTCATTGGCCGGTTGTTAAGAGTGAACGCAAATGCCTCGCCATCCAATATCCCTGTAACTGATTGACGTCGAAGTGACCTGACTATGAAAGGGTCATCTCATCGCCATCTGGCTCCAAAGCACATTTTTACTTTATTTCAAAGAAATATATTTACTTTACACTAAAAAGACTTACTTTTAATTTGGATGATACACAAATTTTACATTAAACTGATGGTTAGACAGAAAATTAAATGCTTTGAGTTAGATCAGGTATAAAAATGTATTCAATGTAACGACACGCCTTTGGCACTTATTACAGTGTAGTTTGAGTTAGATCAAGTATCAAAACTTATTTAAAGTAACGACACCCCTTTGACACTTTTTACAGTGTAAGAAAAAAAAACACTAATGTATACTTTGTGTCGAGTATTGTACGTGTGTAAATGTTACTATTTTCCTGAATTTGAAAAGATTCACTGGCAAAGTGGTCAAGTCACTGGAAACTGAGACTGGACTGGGTTTTCTCTGCAGGCTTACATCGTGTTGGTATTGCCCTCCAGTGCAGAGTATCTGCGTGGATACCGACCGTTTATCCAACTTAGTGGTGCCCAACCGGCAGCTCTACATATGTCTGTTAGAGAGACTCCTCTTGCCACCGCATACAATGAGGCCAAGCTCCTGGTGAAGTGGGCTCTCACGTCTAGCGGGCAAGGCAACTTACAAATATGATAAGCGATCCTGATTGCGTCAACAATCCAGTGCGAGAGTCTCTGCTTAGTGATGGCATTTTCCTTCTGCCGGCCACCATATCAGACAAAGAGCTGTTGCGAGTGTCTGAAGCTGTCAGTTCGTTGCAAGTAGGCACAGATGACAGGCACTGGACACAAGTGACACCTGGTCTGGCAATGTCACTATCTGGTTCTTGAACAGAACCAGTTTCCACCATGCCTGGATCTCAGCACGACATGCGAGTCACCAAGGCCAAAGCTTAGACACTGAAGATCTGCAGAGAACTCCTCTAGGTCCCCTAAGCAGAAGCCGCTGGGAGTACTGCTGATCGAATGAAGAGCTTTCAGAAAAGGATTGAAGAGTGATCATTGACCGGGCTTCAATCAGAAAGAGTGGAAAGTGGAAAGTTATCTGACGGCAATATGATGATAAGTGATGTGCATGACGAACGCTTTTATACACCTGTTCCGGGTTCAAAGGTGACGTATGCAAATTTATGCAGCAAAGAACTTGACGTTCAGTTTCTGCAGATTTTGCATCGTCAGTTCCTCTGACAGACGTTGAAGGGAACCGATAATGAAACGGGAACTGTAAATTAAAATGTGTATTATTAATAATAATGTGTAATAATTAAATGTGTATTCTTATAAAATATGCATATTTTATTAACTATCCAATTGTATTTAATTTATTTTTGTTAGTTTTTTAGTTTTAGTTTATCTTATATTTAGCTTATATTTGTGTATTTTCTGACAGCAGAATTACCTGAGTTTGTGTAGATTACAGTGAGAATTCTTCAGTAAATCGGAAAGAATCTTCACTCCAGAGTCTCTCAGTTTATTCACAGACAGATCTAGTTCAGTCAGACGTGAGTTTGATCTCAGAGCTGAAGTCAGAGCAGAAAAACCTTCTTCTGTCACTCCACAACGACTCAAACTGTGAAGAACAACGACACTCTTCAGTCTCTCAATAAAGACACTCAATAAAGAACAAATCACTGACACTTGTTGCCATACGTCACATATATTACAACATTACACACACACACACACACACACACACATATATATATATACACATACAAATATATATATAAAATAAATACATACAAATATATATATATATATATATATATATATATATATATACTCTGTAGTCTATGGGTAGGAGGTGGTTAACATTAAAATAATAATTGTAGCTAAGTAAATTAAAGTAAAACCAGAGATTCACGTACTCAGGAGTTTTAAGGTGGCAACTTACAACAGCAAGATTATAAATAAAGAGCGGTATTTATTGATTTAACAAGTAAAAGAAAAACAACCGGAACCAATACCTCGAGAAGGGCAGGCAAGAAAACAACAAACAAAAATACCCTTTACCTACTCGGGCAAACCTCTAACTAAGCTCACAAAGAAAAAGGGTAGCACTTTAGAATAACTACACCTTATTTAGCATTAACTAAGCATGAACAAGACATATATTAATTGTTAACAAAGTATGAGTAGGGCATAACATATACTTAATAACACGTTTGTTAATGATGAACATCTAATGAATAAACTCATGAACAAGCTGCGTTGTCATTGTTATTTAATACCTATCAACGCATGAAAATATGATTACCTCATACTTTAATTCCTGAAGAGTTCAGAAGCTTGTTAATAGTTAGTTAAGGTTTTCTGTGACCTCTTCTAAAGTGAAAGCTGTTTATGGTTTATTAAGTATTAACTAATGATGAAGAAGACACCGAAAGGGTCTCGTGTCCTGCTGAGCTGTGGAAAGATCAAAACCAAGACACCGATATTGAACATAATCCATTTATTAATACTTTTACACTGTAAACAAAACGAAAGATGAAACATGGCTCACTGTATATTATAGTCAACACAAAATGAACAATGACTAAAGTACCAGATCAAATACGGTGCATTTTAAATGCGCAAAAAAAAAAAGATTTACAAATTACAAATAGTACCAAACCGAACCGACAGTGAAAGTACTGTAACGCGGTGCTGCATTTGAAGCGCAGAGAATAAGAAGCACAGATATATATATATATATATATATATATATATATATATATATATATATATATATATATATATATATATATATATATATATATAATTAAATTGTGTCATGCACAGTATGAAACCAAGATAAAAAAAACTGTGGTGTTGCTTGAATAAATACACAACAATCCAATATAACTGATGTTTTTGAAAAATGTTGTATTGAACTTAAATCATAAATAAAACAAAAGATATACTTATATATATCACTACAAACAAAAATAATTAACCCACCCACATAAAAAGAACAAAACAACCCTCAACAACAAAATACAATCAATAACCCAAGATAATTCACGTCAAAACACGGTTATATACAATTTAACAATTAGATTAATAAATTCCCCTACAGGCGAACCCGGAAATTGCACCGTAACTCCACCAGAGTCCTGGAAATCCTTTTCTGGCGGAAAGCGGAAACAAATCAGTCCGGTGAAACAACTCCCAACGGAAAAAAAAAATCCGTTGGGAGAAGGAAATCCCCGTCCACAACCTATTAAAACAAAAGTGTTCTGGCATAAATCAGTCGTCCAGACACGATGACAACGACTTTGACAACACCGCGATCTTCCAGCTCTCGTCAGACCATGCGGGTAGCAAAGAGCGACGTACACTACGTGCGTCA
>MU204343.1:1061270-1074321 GCA_017309775.1 Paedocypris sp. Pulau Singkep | reverse complement strand
GAGAGAGAGAGAGAGAGATGGAGAGAGAGAGAGAGATGGAGAGGTGAAGACCCGCTGGCTTGTTGATTTGTGAAACCCTCTGGACGTGGTTGTGGCCTCTGGGTCGAGACTGAAGTGTGGAGTGAGATTTGCTCAGTGTGTCTGAATCAATAAACTGTGACAGATCGTGATTCAACACTGAAGAGTCAATCCAGCGGCGTCTCCGTGTGCAGAGAAAATCAAACCCGCGTTTGTGCCGTTTCAGGGCCGATCGATACGTGCCGAGATTATTCGGAGAATGTTCAGAGCTCCGTCTGCAGGGGAGGGATGATCGGAGCCCCGCCCCTCGTCTGTCAGCCGACCAATCACACATCAGAAGCGGTGTGATGTCACGACACTAACATCTGGTTTGTCTGTCATGTTAGGTACGATTACATCAATATGACATAGAAACACTGTCCCTGTATTATTCGATAATAACCACAGTAATAACCTTAATATGCTTTATATTTCATATAATGCAACTCACCGTACAATAATTACAGCAATCGGAGGAGAGGAGTGAGGAGAAGTGATGAGATGTGAGGAGGAGTGAAGAGTAATGAGGAGAAGTGAAGAGGAGTGAGAAGAAGTGATGAGATGTGAGGAGGAGTGAAGAGTAATGAGGAGAAGTGAAGAGGAGTGAGGAGAAGTGATGAGATGTGAGTAGGAGTGAGTAGGAGTAAAGCTCAGTGATACGTCAGAAGCTGAATCTCTTCCAGTGTTTATATTCTGAGAGTGAACCTGACATTCAGGTCCATCAGGCAGAAGACGTCTGCACTAATCACTCACAGAAAAGCTCCGGTCAAGTGTTTCAGCGTTCGCCCGCGGCGTTATTGACCGGCCGAGTTCAACCTGCGGCCAGAAAACCTGAAGCGAACAGGATGAGAAGGAGGCCTCGGACCTCAAGGAGAAGATCTCCAGGACACGCCTCACTCTCCTGTTCTCTACGTCTAACTCTCTACTCACTCCAGCTTTACTCTCATGTCTCACCCTCGTCACTGTCCCTCTCCTGTTCTCCACATCTCACTCTTTCTATATGTCTCACTCTTCTGTTCTTCACATTTCTCTCTCTCTTTGTCTCACTCTTCTTCAGCTTCACTAGGGCTTATTTTCAGGTCCGGTCTGACATCTCCTCTCAGTCTGAGCTTTCTTGATCAGATCTTTTCAGTCCGTCTGGGTTCAGAGTCTCAGGCCTGTGAGGGAAGAACTCACTCACCTCTGGAGAAGTTTCCTGTCTTCTGCTTTGGAAAAGCCTCAGAAACGCCTGGCGCGGGATTAAACGCATCTCCGGTCTTTTCTTCTCTTCTCATCTCGCTGCTGTGAAAATCACAGAAAACCGGTGTTCAAACATTCAGCAGAAACAAAACAAGCCCACGAGCTCCATCCAGATTTAGCCAGCAGAACCAGCGGCTCAAGCCCAACACACCACACACACACACACACACACGCACACACACACACAGATTCACACACACTGGAATCAAACACACCAGCCACGTTCAAACACACACGATGAATAAATGCGCATTTACAAGCGCAGGAGATTCTTTCAACCAACTTTAAAAACACAGTAAACATCTACAGACGCCGTAGTGAAAATAAAGTGACTTTCATTTCAGAGGGACGGAAAAAGTGTAAACACTATTCTACATTGAGACTGATGAATATGCATCAGTTTGCTGACACGCCCCCTGATCCCAACTCATTTACATATGCATGAGATGCAAAACGCTTCGATCACATTTTTATCCTTTCCCACGACACTCGGATCAACAGAACATAAAACTCATCAATAACGCAAGATACGCTCGGCTAAATAACTGAATATCAATAATATGTCAGCGGTCATGTGACTGACATGTGACGCGAGTAATCGGCATGAACTTATAGCTGATTCAAGTTTATTGATGTAGCGTTTTTCCAACGCGAAGCCGCAAATTGACACCTTAATGTCATTGTAATTTGCGCGTACTTGATGCTACTAATCGAGTAGAGTTTTTACTCTTTGCAGTTTACTTGCGACAAAAGTAAACGTGTCATTAAGGCTCAAAAAATAAACTATCCTTCTAGCAGTTTATTCACATTTTTCAAATTCACAAGTCGTGCAGTGACATGTATTTTACAATCGTCCAGCAATAAAATACAGATCAAATATGAATAAAACATAAAAGACAAAAATACAATATAGAGAGAAAAATACAAGATAAAATGTGACAAAAATCTAAAAGAGAAAAATACAAAAGCACAGCAAAAGTGACTGAAGTGAAGCACATAAGTAATGGAGATGTTCTCCAGCGCTGTCCATTAGCGTCAAGGACGTTTTCTCCAGCGCTTCCGGAAGGTTCCGAGGTGGAGCACGTGGCTCTGCGTTCCACATGTGAGCGGAATCTGTTCAACAGCTGTAATCTGCAGGAGGTGAAGGAGCCGCCCGCAGCACCACGCCATTATATTTAGCCGTGTCATGAATATGAATGATTCTGGGGAGTAAATGAGGAGCCGGTGTCACGTGACTCGCAGCATCGTCTGGCTTTCTAATGCCTCCTTTAAACACTGACCTGCTCTTCTGGGGCAGATACAGACAGATTCGTATTTTCAGGGAACCATGAATTAGAAATGAAAAGATAAGACCTTTCCATTAAAGCAGATGTCAAAACATCCAAATAATCTGTTCCAGACGGTGAACGTCTCCTTCCTCGGCACGTCCTCCGTGAATGATGTCATCCTCATGGTCCTAGTGATGGGCGGAGCCACGTGTACACCTATGACTATACTCCATCATGGGCGAAGCCACGCACACACTTATGACTATACTGCATCGTGGGCGGAGCCAAGTGCACCCTTACGGCTACGTATACTCCATCGTGGGCGGAGCCATGCGCACACTTACGACTATACTCCATCATGGGTGGAGCCAAGAGTGCGCTGCCTCGAGAGCCGAGTGAAAGTGGATCTAGAAATTGGAAGAACCATTTGGTTTTTATTTTCCCGTCCGATTGGGTGAAGCCCATCGGCTCTTTGCGGCAACAATTTCAAGCTCCGGAGAGCCACAAAGCCCAGCAGAAAATAAACTAGTTAGTCGGTCATGGGTGTGTGAAGCTTTAATAGAAGGTTTGGAGCAGAAACATGGCGCCCACAGCTGCAATCTGAGATACAGCACAACACTTCCACTCGCCCCACACGCTCTTTTCATCCTCGGCTCCTGTTTACCGCCTTCAAATGAGAAACGAAGCGATTGCTCAGCTTTTCAGTCGGAGGGATTTCTGCAGGCTCTAAATGCTCTTTTAACTGGAATTAAAGGCACCCGACACCTGACAGAGAGACCACCAGCCGCTGGAGAGCCTGGCAGCCTCTATTAGAAGGACACGCTATTCACAGACGCTCAGCAGCGCGGAACAAGCACGCAACGCCACAATAAAGACGGCACGGATCTTCACTCGGGGAGAGTTCTGAACCGCCGTCTCCTTGAGAAAGAAAGAGCGCCACTGTCAAAAACAAAACACCGACTCCGACAGAAGAAAGACGGGATTGAGAACAGAGAGACACATGTGAGGAACATCAACCCTCCTCGCAACATCAGCACCAGCATCTTTCACTTTCCCCTTTGTGAGATGAATAAAGTCTCATTCGTCGTGAAAGCAAAGCGAGTTACACTGCCAATAGTTCAGTGTGTGTGTGTGAGTGAGATGGGAAATGCATTATTGACTCAGCAGGAGTTTAATCATGATGTCATCCTCTGAGTGATGGGCGGAGCCACGTGTACACCTACGACTATACTCCATCAAGGGTGGAGCAACGTGTAGAATGGGTGGAGCCACATGTACACCTACGACTATACTGCATCATGGGCGGAGCCACATGTACAACTACGACTATACTCGATTATGGGAGGAGCCATGCGCACACTTACAACTATACTCCATGGGCGGAGCCACGTGCACCCTTATCACTACCACATCATGGGCGGAGCCACGAGCACACTTATGACTATACTGCATCTTGGGCGGAGCCACGAGCACACTTAGTTTTCCCCTTTATATGGGGGATAAATAAAGTCTCATTCATTCTGAAAGCGCAGCGCGTTATACTGCAAAAAGTGTGTGTGTGTGTGTGTGTGTGTGTGTGTGTGTGTGTGTGTGTGTGTGTGTGTGTGCGTGAGCTGGGAACTGCATTATTGACTCAGCAGGAGTTTAATCAGCAGGGTTGTTGGTCTGGAGTGGTTTTTATATTACACCGCTGTCGTTTTAAATGAAGTGCGTGCGGTGTTGGAGCGGTCAGGCGTCCACCTCAGAAGTGCCCGAGGACAGTCATCTGCAGCTCTAATGCTGTGTGGCAGAAGGATGGAAATGAACGGAATGTGGAGCGGATCTGCAGTCTGGCCTGAAGGCGGGAAAACAGTTCCGAAGTGAAGCGCAGACAACGCCCTGATGACCTCACGACCTTTACTGGACGCTCACTAGAGGCGTGTCTGCGTCTGCCCATCACGTGACACACCTACCAGTGGTTCGTCTGAATCGTTTGACACACACACACACACACACACACAGTGTACATCTGTTGTTACGCTTTGGATCCCAAAAAACGAGATGAACGTGAGTCTGGAACTGTTCTACTGTACACCAAGCAGGAATATATGTCAGGCAGAAGGCATTTAACCGCTACTTCATCTGTTTCTGGGTCATGGGGAGCTGGATCAGTTTCAGAATCACACACACACACACTTGCATTTATATCATAGTGGGGCCGCACCATTAACTTACATGCAAAACAACACGTTCTCTCTCTCCTCACTGTAACCCGAAGCATCACAACACACAGTCCTTAAAACACCATTAATAACTTAATACAGCTGCTACATATGATCACTAGAAATATGATCACAATATCAGTCACATTTACCCTATACGGAGACTGAACAGCCGGATTGTGAAGAATAGAATAGAATAGAATAGAATAGAATAGAATAGAATGCCTTTATTGTCATTGTATCACAGGGTTACAATGAAATTAGTATTGCTACTCCGTTTGGTGCAAGTTCAAGTTCATGTTTATTTATATAGCACTTTTCTTGGTTCAAGACCAACGCAAAGTCGCTATGTGAATCAGGGAAAAATTAAGTCTTTAAAAAAGAAGCTGTGTTATAGGGATTAGGGAAAAATTAGGGAAAGAGGGAAAAAAAAAAAAGAAAAATGTCCATTGTCCATAGTTGGTGCAAAAAGAAAGACGAGATCATTGTGAAATACTGAATAACCTTTATTAATAACTACAATGTATCAAAATATGGTCCAAAATACAAAAGGCAAGAAACGGTTTAAATAAAACACAAGATACAAGAGGACAAGATAATGGTATTGACAAATTATACACAGTGCAAAAAGGCAAATGTAAATAACCGAATTAGAGGCGGGTGCAAGTTAAAGTTTATTTATAGCACTTTTCTTAGCTCTCGAGTCACTTTAAGTCCCGCGAATTAGGGAAAAATAGTATTTAAAGTAGAAAAATAGAAATATGGGGGGGGGGTGAGTAGTGGTGTAGTGCACGGGTTAGAACGTGTGTGTGATATTAACACCTGAAGGTGGCAAACGTGAGTCTCAGCTAATATCGTCAGCGAGAGTTTTAGAGCATTTCAAAAGAAACGCCGCGCACGCGCACACACACGAGCGCGCGCACACTTGACGAAGACGCCGCAACTACGCGGAGCACAAATCAACTCTCCGCGGTGGAATTCCTCCTTAGCGTCTCCGTGATCAGCGCGGACGGGCGGGAGAAGATCCCGAGGACCGGCGGCTCCTGCAAGTCCGTCTGCTCTCCTGAAGTGTCCGCGCGGAATAAACGCCACCAACTGACTCAGAAGTCCAATCCCGAGCGGCGGCGGAGCGGCTCCAGATTAGCCTGGAAACTTCGTGTCTTCAGCATCATCATCATCACCATCATCAGCATCAGCATCAGCACCGGCGGAGCGGAACTATGAGGTCGCGCGGCTCCGCGGAGCGTCTGGTCGGTTCCCTGATCGGAACCTAGTGTGTGGCGGGAGATCTGACGCTTCCGTGTCCGGCAGCCCGCACCTGCACTCGGCGTCTGGAGGTAAGACGTGACGCGGGAGTCTCCATCATCTCGCCTCAAAGCATCAAGTGATCAGAGATGAGAGAGCCGCTAAAGTTAGTTTATTATTATTATCATCTGTGTTATTTATACGCGGAACGGACGCGCGCGCGCCAGTTGTTTGCGTTTTGAACGTGCTGGATCAGATTTACACGCGCGATCGTGTCAAGAACAGAAGAGACACACGCGACTGATGTCATGATTAGTGTCGCTTACTCAATAGTGTTCGGGAACACTTGGAAATACAAATCGGGAAAATTGGAAAAAATTGGAAAAAAAAAAAAATCGGAAATAGAGAGAGAGAGAGAGTGAGACACACACACGTTTGTCATTTCACTCTCTCTCTCTCTCTCTCTCTCTCTCTCTCTCTCTCTCTCACACACACACACACACACACACACACGTGCGTGCGTGAGACTATTTTAGGCACAATTAAAATCAGTCAGACAGACACATAAACAAGAGATGGAGCCAGAAGGAAAACGCGAAAGGATGAGCAAATAGATCTCTCACTCAATCTCTCTCTATCACACACACACACACACACACACACAGACACACACCATAATTCCAAACATAGTGATTTGCCGTGAAACGCGGGTGTTTTTCGGGCTCCTGGGTTCCCCCTTCACCCTTGTTTTCTCCAAAAGCAGAAGTTTCAATTAGCGCTTCAGCCGCCGCAGCCGTTAGCGTGGCCTAAGCGTGTCGGCCTCGTGCTATCGGAATGCAGGAGGGCAGCGACTGGCGCGGCTTCATTGACCGAGAGGCTTGATGGCGGTGTAATCGATGAGGAAGCGAGTCTGCTGAGGCGTCTTCATAAACGCGTCTGAACGATTATCGCGAGCGGACCGCGGCTCGTCTGAAGCTCCTCAGGGACGCTCCGCCGTGATGGCGAAGTCGCGTAATTAAATTAAGCGCAGGACGCGAGCGGATCCGCTGCTCACGCCGTGGACGAGTCTCGTGGCGAATGGAAATTTAAAGCTAATTAGAAAGTAACGCGGCGTGACGGGCATCATTTGCTTCTTCCCTAAACACGTAATCCATTAGAGAGGAAGATCAGCACCTTCACGTTCACCGCGGGGTGAATATAAGCCCTAGTGTGAGAGGAGAGAGTGCTGCCGCTCTGCAGATTATTCCGTTTCTGTGCAAGTGAAGCGTCAGTTTTAGGAGTAAAATGTCAGGGTTGTGAGGAAGGAGCCGCTTCCAGAGTGACACGTAAAGAGAGAGTGATACATGAAGAACAGGAAAGTGAGATGTGAAAAACAGAAGAGTGAGACATAAAAAACAGAAGTGTGATGTGGAGAGTGAGACGTGAAGAGAGAGCGAGCTGTGAAAGAAAAAAGAGTGAAACAGGAAGAACAGGAGAGTGAGAGTGAAGAGAGAGTGAGACATGAAGGACAGGAGAGTGAGAGTGAAGAGAGAGTGAGACATGAAGAACAGGAGAGTGAGAGTGAAGAGAGAGTGAGACATGAAGAACAGGAGAGTGAGAGTGAAGAGAGAGTGAGACATGAAGGACAGGAGAGTGAGGGTGAAGAGAGAGTGAGACATGAAGGACAGGAGAGTGAGAGTGAAGAGAGAGTGAGACATGAAGAACAGGAGAGTGAGAGTGAAGAGAGAGTGAGACATGAAGGACAGGAGAGAGAAGAGAAGGGAATTAAGTAACCTAATAACAAACGCTAGGGTACGTCATCACGCGTCTCACTCTTGCAGCACTCCAGAACGCATCTAGTTTTACATTTAGTTGAAAACACTGCTAATCCGCAGCGGAGGAGTGATACAGGAAGCATCAGATGACAAACTCACTCCATCAGCGTCTCCCAGAGCGCCGCAGTAATGGAGGAGAAGAACGCCGCCCGTCTCACTCGTCTCCGCGTCACTCCAGCCACTCAGACTAATTACAGCCGCTCACAGGAGAGTGAACCAGACGTGTCACTCCTGGTGAGGAAGTTACGAATAGAGTGACGCCTCATTATCAACTACATGATGATGATCACTAGTGTGTAGCTGGAACACACACACACACACGCAGTTAGAAAGCAAAGGACTGTGGTAAATCTCTGAGGTAAAATCCTCCTCCTCACACTGCAGGAGTGATGACACACCGGTGGTCTGGTGCTGGTGGTCTCTCAGCATTCGGGAAACACACGCCAAAAACGCTGGTCACGACTCGTTTCTCCACAACAGGAAGTGGATCCTCTCGATCCAATCAGCAGCTCAGAAACCATCAGCTCTCTGTGTGATTGCGTTTCAATCGGGACTGTTGGCGGGTTTAGCCGAGGCGCTGAGGCGACAGAGATGTTCCGTCACGCTCTCGTATCGTCACGTCCTCCGAGAACCACATTAAACGCTTTTCACCATCGTCCTCGTCTAACGCGGTCACTCCATCACAGCAGCACACCTCCGCCGGACAGTGTGACCCCGTGACCCCGCCTCGTTTACAGCGGCGAAAACAAGCCGTCACACAGCAGCGACGCACTCGACTGAAGACGCTGATTATTCCCTTTAATCTTCCAGCGCCGCTGACGTTCCGACACTATTTATATCTGCCATGAATAATAATGTCACAAACTTGACGGTTGTTTTTTTACACAGCCACACGTCCCATTATTTTATAGCTGAAAACTCTTTTTTCACTAACAGTGATCTCTGTGGTCACCGAGAGTCATTTAATAATCGTTCACTGAACAAACTGTGTTGAGCATTAATTGGTTCAATTAACTGTGGATCGACGAGGTTAAACAGACCGACTTGAGCCGATTTACCGAAGACAGCAAGCAGAAAGAGTGAGCAGCGGTGTGAGGGTCAGTCCATCAAGACGTGTTGCTGCCATCAAGTGGACAATAAAACTCACTACAGAAAAGTGTGCGTTCTCAGGTCTGGACCCTTATTGTCCTCATGGTGGCACTGCTGCAGACTTTTCCATTTTGTGATGGTATCTGATTCTTGAAGAAATCATGTGGGAGAACATGGAATAGATTAGTGCCAAAAATATCAAACTAATTTGTAAGAAACGAACAAAAATGCTTCACATTTACGTTTTTTTTTTTGCCTGCAATCTTCACATTTTCGTTTAAACCTTTTTTTTTCGCTTCTGATTTTTTGTTTGTGCGTTCATTTATTTTATTTTCTCATTTGGATTTCTGGCCCAAGTTTCACATGGGGGCGGACCTTAAATGTAAATGAGAATGTAAAGCATTTTCATTCTTTTTTTTTTTTTTTTAGAAACGTATGATACTTTCATATAAAAATGTCACCTAACTGTACGGCATGTGATATTTTTGGCACTAATCTCGGAGAAACTGACCATCCTTTACTTCCTTAGTAAAGGTCGGAGAGCAAACCTAAAAAAACTAAATTCATTCGCGTTATCTGCGAGAAATCCAAGTAACACTTCCTGTCCGCCGAACGCGGCACCACTGATGAAGCTAAAGCAATTAGCGCAATAAAACGCAGCGGAAAGACGCGGCTAATCTGATCCCGAGCGGGAACGGAAGCGGCGGGGAGCAAACGTCCTGAAAGACGGATAAACGCAGCGGCGGCGCATCATTAACGCCGCGGTCTGACTGAAGCGTCTCGTCCCCTCACGCTCTTCTCTTCAAGGTCATCGCCGTCACAAGATGGAAAGCCTCAGCGAGCTTCAGAACCCTCTACTGGACAAGACCAGCAAGCACATGGTGATGCCCGACTACGGCTACCAGGAGAACATCATCAACTACTTTGTGGCTGGAGGAGGAGGAGGAGGAGGAAGGGTGGCGAAGGCTAAAGCTCAGCTCCTGGACGCCACCTCGCTCCACCTCGCCGTGGAGGCCTTCTACAAGCCCAACTTCATCCTCTACGCCAGCGACGCCTGCGAGACCACCTTCACCGAGAAGAAGGAGAAGGAGGCGGTGACGGACACGCCGAGCGCTGAGGAGCCGCAGGCCAGACTGATGGAGGACAGCGAGGTGAAGATACAGACGGTGTCATACGAGGTGGAGGAGGAGGAGTACGTGGAGTACGAGGTGAGTCACGGCGAGAGAAGCAAACCAGCAGACACGCCAACGTACCTGTAGACATTTACTCACTGGAATATACATGTGGGAAAGGAAGGATTGAGTGAAGGAGAAAGGGAGAGAAAAGAAGAGAGACAGAGAGAAAAGAAGAGAGAGAGAGAGAGAGAGAGAGGAGCACGGAGAGGAAATTAAGTGAGAGAAAGACAAAGAGAAAGGAAGAGAAAAAGAGGGTGAGTACAGCAAAGGACATATAAGAAGAGATGCAGTGTGGACAGAGAGGGAGAGAAAGATAGATAGATAGAGAGAGAGAGAGAGAGAGAGAGAGAGAGAGAGAGAGGGAAACGAAAAGACTCAGACTCGCAAGACAGAGAAAGAAATAAGAGACAGAGAAATGGAGAGAGACAGAGAGAGAGAAAGAAAGAGAGAGATATATGAAGAGAGAGAAAGAGAGAGAGGGAGAGAAAGACAAAGAGAGAAAGAAAGAGAGACAGAGAGAGAGAGAGACGAAGAGAGAGAGAGAGAGAGGGGAAAGTGGGTAACATAACAACAAAGAGAAAGAGAGGGTGAGTACTGCGAAGGACAGATAAGAAAGATGAAGAGATGGAGTGGGGACAGAGAGCGAGAGAGAGAGAGATGGGGGGATGGGCTGGTCCTGTAATGCTTGACTAAAGTCATGAAGAGAAGTGCAGATGCACCGGCTGCGGTTTCTCGCGCTAATAGGAATGGCGGCGTCTCCCGAGACTCTCCACACGTCAGTGTTTAAAGCGAATCTGTTCCACAGCTGGAGAGCGTTAGGGGGCGGGGCTTGAGGCACAACAGCTCCGAATCCCAGTGAAACCACTAACTGATCGACTCCGGTTAAGATCAGGTCTGCTGATTGGCTGGAGGGTTAACTCCGCCCCCGTCTGGAGGTTTCATGATTCGTTAACAGATTTTACCACAAATCCACTCACATTTCACCGCTGATGGTTTCACTGCGCTGCTTCTCTCCTGAGCCAATCAAACGGCACCTGGTGACCTTTGACCCCGACGTATGGCCGACAGAAGCAGCTCCCGCGGCGTAATTACCGCGCAGCGCAGGATTATCGTTCCACACGAAGCGGCGCCTGATTATTTTCCGATAGAGGATCCGCCGAGCGGCGAGTGTGAGGCTCGATAAATCACAGCGGCTCATTAGCGACTCCGCCCGCGTCTGTTCTGGGCGGCGCCACAGCACCTGGTGGGGCGTGACCTTGGCGCTCTGGTATAATAATGACAACTAGTCGAGCTACAGGAAGACAATCAGCTGAAGAAGTTGTTCATACACCAACCAAACAAAATAGAGATTAGAAGATAAAACGTACCGACCTGAAGAGTGACGGAGCGCTAGAACTTCAAGTTCAGAACATTTGTAAGGCGCTTTTCACAGTTTTAACTGTCTCAAAGTGCAACAACAACAACAACAACAACAAAAACAAACAGCACCTTATGTTTTGTTAAGCATAAGTAGAAGAATAATTATTAGCTCATTATTTAAGAGCTTGCAAAAACAAAAAACAAAAAACAAAAAAAAACAAAAATGAATTAGTACGGAGGTACGGGTGCAGAAAGAGAATTTAAATTTCAGTTACATTTCGAAATCAAATTTTTCAAAATCATCAAATGTACGCAAAAAGGACAAATCATTTCAATGGTGTGAAAATATCGCATGAGCGAACCTTGCTAGCTAGAAGCTAACGCGGATTAGCCAAGACGACAACGACAAAACCTTAGCACCTCAGACGAATCGCGCTGGTTTGTCGTGAGGATGCGGAGGACCTGATTCGCTGAACGAGTTTTTGTTTCAAACGTCTCAAACGACTTTTTTTGTCGTTAATTTGTCGTCTGATGTGGAAGTGTCACCGTGAAGAGCAGCTAATGCCATCGGGTGTGGCCTGTGTGTGTGTGTGTGTGTGTGTTCTCCAGACGGACGCGTCCAGCGACAGCGAGAGTGAGGACAACTTCCTGGTGGTTCCTCCGCGAGATCATCTGGGTCTGGCCATCTTCTCCATGCTCTGCTGCTTCTGGCCGCTGGGCATCGCCGCCTTCTACTTCTCTCAGGGGGTGAGACGCGCGTGTGTGTGTGTGTGTGTGTGTGTGTGTGTGTGAGGCGCTGAGGTGACGTCCCTCTCTCCAGACCAGTAAAGCCGTGACTAAAGGAGACTTTCCTCTGGCCAGCATCGCCTCCAGACGAGCCCTGTTCCTCGCCGCCCTGGCCATCACCATCGGGACGGGGGTCTACGTGGGCGTGGTGGTGGCCCTGATCGCCTACCTGTCCAAGCCCGGCCACACCTAGCGGGGCGGAGCCAAGACACAAACGCTTGCGCGGAGAGTCCAGCGCGGCTTTCACCTTCTGACCCGCTGGACCGAGTGAAGGAAGCATCTCCAAACAAACAAAAAAAAAAAAAAAAGAGTCGCTGCAGAAGTTTGAAATAAGATGGTGGAGGAAGTAAAGCTGCACGCAGCAATAACGGTGTTAAAGCCCATGAGGCACGACACTGCCATCAAGTGGACAATGACATCACTACAGGAAACAGGAAGTGGTCTAGTTGTCGTCTGTGAGCGGTGGCACTCTTCGTCTCACTCTTCCTCTTCCTCTTCTCTTTCTTTCCCTCCTCGTTCATCCACGAGTCGCATAGTTTCCGTGACTGTGTATCTGTTTCCATGGTGACGCGCGCTTGACCGCGACTGTAGAAACGCTTGATGTTTTTTGTAAAGACTGTACAGATATTTTTATCCTTCGGCGGAAAGAATTGGCGACGGATCAGACGACGAGGAGACGATGTAAATATCAGCAGCGTGAAATAAACTACAGAGAGAAACAGCAGCGCCGCCAGTCTGATCTGCACTGAGAGAGAGAGAGAGACAGAGAGAGAGAGAGAGAGAGACAGAGAGGAGAGAGAGACAGAGAGAGAGAGAGA
>MU204343.1:992653-1013108 GCA_017309775.1 Paedocypris sp. Pulau Singkep | reverse complement strand
CTCTCTCTCTCTCTCTCTCTCTCTCTGTCTCTCTATGTCTCTCTATGTCTCTCTCTCTCTGTCTCCAATACCGTGATAAAGTACAGATACGGTCTGTACAGTAGAAAGTACCGTGATATGAACTGTAGCTGATATGGCCCGCCCCCACAAGGACACGGACACGCCCGGCCGCTGCTACATCAAGCGCACGCTGGACCTGCTGCAGATGGAGTTCCAGTGCTGTGGGAACCAGGATCACCGGGACTGGTTTCACGTGCAGTGGATCAGTCAGCGCTACCTGGACATGAGCAGCGGAGACGTGCTGGAGTAAGTCACGCCCCAGTACCACTGCCCCGCCCCCTGCCCCGCCCCGCTGTTTGCACCCGCCTTTCTCCACAAGCTCGGATTATGATTGGACGTCGTCACGAAAGGCATTTTTGTTTCGTTTTTTATTAGTTGAGATAAATGTAGTTGTAGTTTTCGTCCCTGAGCAGGAGTTTTTATATAGTTCTCGTTTTGTTTTCGTCAGGAAAAAAAAAAAAAAAAAGAGTCGTTGACGAAGGCGATGACGAAAATATTTCCTCAACGAATTTAACACTGATCCGCATGTCACTCGGCAAACAAACCTGAAAGTCGCCTGAAAGTCAAACGTCTAGAAAATTACATTACGTGTGTATAATTTCCGTCATATTTTATATTCTATATTCCATATTTTTTTTAACTGTAATCTCTAAGATGTATATTCTTTTTACTAGCTACTGCTAGTGTTTTTCTTAGTGCTGCTGTAACAAGGAACACTGTGGGACGAATAAACGACTTTCGTATCTTCTTAAACAGCTGATTCTGTTCGTTCTCCGTCATATCGGCTCAATGTTCTCCAGTAACGGCAGATTTCCTCCGGTTAGGAGTGTTAGTGAGGGAAAGTCACCAGGAGCTCCTGTCATGTAGATTTCCTCAAGCGTCCCGCTCTGAGCGTCTGTAAAGCGCTCTTCACAGCTGTAACTGAGGTGTGGAATCCTCTCAGGCGGCTGCGCAGTAACGTGGAGGGCCGGTATCTGCTGGACGGCGTCCCCTTCAGCTGCTGTGGTCTGCACTCGCCACGCCCCTGCATCCAGCGCCAGGTCTCCAACAGCTCCGCCCACTTCAACTACGACTACCAGAGGGAGGAGCTAAACCTCAACCAGAGGGGCTGCAGACAGGCTCTGCTGGAGCACTACACTCACATCATGCAGTCCATCGGCCTGATCGTGCTCGTCATCTGGCTCTTCGAGGTGCGTGAGACGCCGTGCAGAGGTGTAAAGTACTTGAGTAGATGTATGTTTTGGTTACTTTGTACTTGAGTATCAGAAATACAGCATGAGCAACTTTTACTCTCTACTCCGCTGCATTTCTGATTGAGTAACTGTACTTTTTACTCCACTACATTTGAATTGACGCTTACCGCTACTCGTTGTGCGTACACATTGTGATTGCGTGTGACAAACCATAATCGGTTTTTATCGTGGTTAATTTCTTGGGCGAACGAGGCGGTTTTGTCTCCTGTAGTCTGATGAAGATACTGGAAGCTAATTGTGAATTAGAAACCACATGAACGTGAATTAGACGGTCAAATTTGAGGAAAGAGTCTATTTAATGTTAATTTAAAGTGAATTTATTGTTAGATCTTCCCTGACTTTACCGATTGTAATGTTACCAAGCCTAACATGGAAAAAACACTGTGATATAACTTTTAGCTTCATTTTTTTGTGTAACGTGAATAAAATACTCGAGTTCTTTTAAAACTCTCTACTTTGCTACTTTGACTCAAGTCTTTTGGTATAGTGGAGTAACTTATACAGTACGTATCTGTACTTTTACTCAAGTACTTGTGTGGTTCGCCCACTGGTGTGACTAGGCGTGTCCCCGCAGGTGTCGGTGCTGACCGGGGTCAGATACCTCCAGACCTGCATGGAGAACCTGCTGCTCTCAGGAGACCCCGACTCCGAGTCTGACGGCTGGCTGCTGGAGAACAGCATCGCTGACACGGCCCGATACAACTTCAACATCATCAAGAACCTGGGCAAGTGCTACCAGGTGGACGACGACCCCAACATCGACGTGCCCCGCCCGCAGGAGAAGCGCCTGGTGTAGCCGCGCCCGTGCCTCCTCCCAGTAATGAAGCCGTGGTTCTGGCCTTTCTTCTCGCTCCACCTTTAAATGCCTTCTGGGATCTGCGCTCACCTCTTCAGTCTCTCTACACACGTGTGAAGGAGTTTGGCAGAACCTGTCCATCAGTGGGAGGGGCTAGTGCACAGTGGGCGGAGACTTTGAGTTGCAGGAGATGCTGCAGAAGCTGATTGGCGAGTGAGTTTTGACGCTCCACCATCTCGCACGACGCAACTGGGACTTCACTCTCTCTTCTGATTCGTCGGCGAGGTGGATGTGGGGGCGGGGCCTTTCTTCACTGTAACCCATGAGGTGTTCCGTCCTCCGATGCGAATGTTTATGTTTACGTCACGTGCGGCGATGAAGATGATGAGGATGATGATGCTGATCTACCTGCAGTCTAACGGTTTCGTCTCACTAATTCTCCCTATTAAAAACTGTTCAAAAGCCCTAAATCTGTTCCAAACCTCGTTTTGTGACGTTCACGACCTCAAATGTTGAGATAAAAAAGTGATTAACCGATCAATAACTCACATCTCAAAAACTTGCACATCAGTTTATTCACTCAACATTAAACCAGTGTGTGTGTGTGTGTGTGTGTGTGTGTGTGTGTGTGTGTGTGTGTGTGTGTGTCAGCAGTTATAATCGATCAGCAAATATATTCTTTTTGCTGTATATAATCTCTGAAACAACGAATAACTGGGCAAAATTGCCACATTATTTTCACAAGGTTCTTTTTTGCTTTTGTCTTGCAAAAGGTCAAAAGTTGCAAGCAAATCCTATAGTATTTTTACTGTTTAGGCTTTTAATTCAATTTAGACTTCAGAGCAAAATTACATGAGCGTGAATTCATCTACTGGAACCAGAAACTAAAAATGATGAATAGTAACAAAAATATTAACCAAGCAAACGGACATTTTCAAACGTTAAAACACTCACCTGAGATCAGAATCACAATGACGGCGTTTCCTGGCGTCACTTCCGGTCACGTGACCACTAGGGGATAGATAGCCACAGTAAAACCGTTCGTTTACTCCAACTTTAATCGACTCTCTCCGCGATATTTCATCTTTTATTGTGTTTTATGTGTGAATAAATTTCAGCCACTTACTGTAGCATGGTCTGCAAATGTATGGAATCAGATTTTTTTTTTTAGTGCCAAAATTTAGTGCCAAAAAATATCAAACGTAAATTTGAAATTAAAGAACGAAAATGCTTCACGTGTATGTATTTTTATTCTTCGCTTGCATTTATGTCGATGATGACATAATTTTTGTGAAGCGTCATTTCGTGAAGCTCTCTCAGACTCCCGGGCACGTGCGTAAACTGCGTAACTTACGCTGAATCGGCTGCGCGCGCGGGTTGCGTAATCTGCGGACGCTGCGTTTTGTTGTTGATGGCGTCATTTTAAATATTTCGTCCATCGTCATAAATCCTCAGCTTGTTCTTCTACACGGCTCGACACAGACTATAGCTCGAACTGTGAGTATTTCTGCTTCACCGAGATCATTCTGAATCAGCATCGACCGTTAAACGGACTGTCTGTCTCTCGGAATAACGGTCTGTTGTTCTGTCTCTCTTTCTGTCATTGTTTCAGTATCTATCTATCCATCCACCAATCCATTTATCCATCGATTTGTTTGTACGTATCTATCTGTCAATCTATCAATCTATCCATCCATCCATCGATTTATTTGTACCTATCTATCTATCTATCTATCTATCTATCTATCTATCTATCTATCTATCTATCTATCTATCTATCTATCTATCTATCTATCCATCTATCTATCAATTGAATGGTTTGTATGTATCTATCTTTCTATCCATTGATTTATTTGTACATATCTATCTATCCATTCACCCATCTATCTTTATCTATCTATCTATTGAATTATTTGTATGCATCTATCTATCTATAAATTTATTTGTACATATCTATCAATCTATTGAATTATTTGTACGTATCTATCCATCCATTTAATTATTTGTACATATCTATCATCTATTTATCGAATTATTTGTACTGTATCTGTCTATCAACCATCCATCACGCATATGTGACAACCCTTGTCATTATTACACATCTGATGATTACTTTGACCAGTTGTGTATTCCAGACTAATCTATGTGTGTAGATGCAGTGTGTAGATGATGATGTGTGTGTGTGTGTGTGTGCAGCAGGAGATGATGATGCTGATGCTGGTGCTGGTGCTCAGCGCTGTGCTGGTGCTGATGGTGCTGGGTCAGAGCGCAGAGATGGAGCGGCTGAGCGCGGGGAACGCAGACTTCTCCACCCGCCTGTACACGCAGGTCAGCGGCTCCAGCGACGAGAACGTGGTGGTGTCCAGCCTGGGGGTCACGCTGGCTCTGGCCACACTGGCCGCGGGGTCGGGAGGGGTCGCGCGCTCCGAGCTGCTGCGGGTTCTCGGCCTGGAGCGCGCGGAGGCGGACGGAGAGCTGGAGAAGACGGAGGCGGCGCTGCAGCAGCTGAAGGAGGCCGCGGCTCAGGTCCAGGCCACCGGGCTCTTCCTGGGTCACGGGGTCAAAGCCGACGCCACCTTCAGCAGCAGGGTCAAGCAGCTGTACGACGCAGATGTCCAGCAGGTGGACTTCACCTCCGGAGCCAGCGTCGCCAACGCCATCAACGACTACGTGCGCGGCCGGACGGGGGAGAAGGTCCGAGACGCGGTGGAGGGGGTGGAGCCCGAGACCTCCGCCCTGCTGGTCAGCGCCGCCTTCTTCACAGGTGCGTCACAGTCGTCAACGAATAAAAACGAAACGGAAACGCCTCTCGTGACGACGTCCAATCATAATCCGAGCTTGTGGAGAAACACAACACACCTGAAGCGCCATCTGATGATCACACTCCTGTTTCACCCTGCAACCGTTTGCTACTTATAAACCTGATGCGATTATAATTAATTTTATTTTACTGTATTTAATTTCCTCTTTGTTGAGGTTTCATTCATGAGAATACATCTATTTGGTTTGATAGAAAAGTTCATAAAAATAAGTTCAAGAAGCAGAAATGCTTTTTCAGATGAGTAAGATCTCTGTATATATTTTATATGTTCACAGTTAACTACGTATTCACATTTTTTAGACACATAGCAACTTATAAACAACTAAAAATATAGCACTTATCTTTACGTCGAGTAAAATCCTGTGGTATTTAGTCGACTAAAATTAGACTAAAACGTAAAAAATTGGGACTAAAATGAAATCTGGTGTCAAAGTGTCAAAGTGAGCACTGGTCTGCGCAGGTCAGTGGGCGCGGCCCTTCAACGCCTCCTTCACGCAGGAGGAACGCTTCTTCGTCAACAAGTACAAGACGGTGCAGGTGCCCATGATGCTGCGCTCGGACAAGCACTTCCTGGCCTACGACCCGGCGCTGAGGGTGGGCGTCCTGAAGCTGCCCTGCTCCGCTGGCATCGCCACGCTGCTCCTGCTGCCCGATGAAGACGTGGACTGTGGGCACGTGGAGGACTTCCTCACGGGGAACGTCTTCCACCAGTGGCTGGCCAAGCTGAAGAAGACGTGAGTGGCCTGGCTCGTTTAAAAAAATTCTTTTTTTTTTTTTTATTTAAGTGATTTTCTATTGTTATCTGTTGATTCGAATCCGTAAAGCTGTCGAGTGCACAATTTAGGAAAAGGAGAAAATAGGGACAACGAGCTAAAAAATAATAATGAATAATAATACATTGCATTTGATAGCGCCTTTCAAAACACTCAAGGACACTGTACAAAATATTGAGGGGGGAAAAAAATTCTCTTTTATTTTATCAATAAAGGACTATAAATTAAGCGTGTCCCATAAGGAGAAATGTATCCACTAATGAAACATTGGTAAATATATTTAAATCTATATTTTCAAAACGCATATATTTTAACATATAGACGCATATAACAGTTCCGTATAAAACCTAAAGAAGACAGAAAGATATGAATGAACCATAACTATATTTCCATGTATTTAAATTAGTGGTCAAACTATTAGTTTTATAAAATGAGTTAATCGCACTTTCCTGACCAAATTAATCGTGATTACATGACTGAAGCTTGTAATATTGGATATTGAGGTGTAATATGTAAATTAATGTAAACTCAACACTAAATAAACACTCGTTCAAAAACTGTAAAATAATTTAGTATAATTTTTGTTCAATTTGAAATGTGTTGTCTTTGTCTTTTAACTCTCCGAGGTCGTGCCGCACTTTTTTCCAAGATAAAAAGCACAAAAAAACAAGTTATTTGTCCACAAGTTATTAACAAGATATTTATATAAAGAACTGTGTCTGTGGGAAAAGTAGGTCAGTGTCACTTCAACACTTTGTGCCAAAGTGACAGCACCTGAACTCAATGACTGTGAGCTGCTGATCTTAATGAGCCGCACCTGGAGACAGCGTTCACTGCACCTATTCATTGCATGTTGCCAAACCGAAAGTAAAAAAAAAATTCAACTGTAAATAATTGACGCGATTAGGCACTTAAAACGAATCACGTGCGTTAATGCATTAACTTTGACAGCACTCATTTAAATATATTCAACCGAATCGTAGAAAATAAGAGTCTCGACAGGAAAGGCATTACAACGCGAGTCCAGCTGTGACATCACGGCCTGGCAGCCAATCAGAGCGCGCTGACATGTGTTCAGGAAGCTGGAGGTGCAGATGCCCCGGTTCACGCTGAAGCGCAGCAGCACGTTGAGTGGCGCGCTGAGACGCCTGGGCCTTCAAGAAAGCTTCCGCAACACCGCCGACGGAGGCCTGAGGCTGTCTGAGGTGAGAGAGAGAGGCTCCGCCCACCAGCCACGCCCCCGCTGAGACCAGTGTGCTCCTCAGGTGGTGCAGAAGGTGACGGTGGAGGTGGACGAGACGGGCGGGGCCAGCGGTGGTGACTCCTCCCCCAGCAGCTTCTACACCAACCCTCTTCCTCCCAGACTCACCTTCAACCGGCCCTTCCTCTTCATCGTCTACCACGAGGCCACGCGCTGCCTGCTCTACCTGGGCCGCGTGGTCGACCCCACCCAGAACTAGCCTCGCCCTGACGTCTCCTAGCCAGTGGAACGATATTCCAAGCAAAGTGTGAGCCGGTCAGGAACATCTGGCGAAGAAATGAGCAAAAACGAGATCAATTTCACTGCCCACGCAGCCCCGCCCACTGTGTAGAAGCCCCTCCCACTCACGCTGACGGGCAGGACCTCACAAATTCAAACGTGGATTGTGAACACTTTGCCTGGAATATCGTCCTGTAGTTTCCTCCTCGCGTCTGCAGTGTTAACCGAAGCTTGTTTAGTGGCGCGCACACACACACACACACACACACGCGCGCGTCTGGGCCTGTCGAGGAGCTTTATTGACGGCTGATGACAGTATTATGGTACACGTGATCTGCTACGTTAACACTGTGTCCAGCTCAATAAAACACGTGACGCTCCGGATGCTCGTGTCCAGTTCCATCGCCTCGGGAAAACACATAGTGGGTTTGTCTCCGAGCCGCTTCGAAAATATAAAAGCGAGCGTTTGCGAAGCATGCTATAGTACAGTCCAGCCAGCAGAGGCAGTCGTCACACACGCTCGGCTTCCTGTCTGTGAGGCGGAGGCGGAGCATCGGCAGGAGGGTGTGGCTGATGAGGAGGAGGAGGAGGAGCCGCGGCAGGATGAAGGCAAAGTGTCCGCTAGTCTCTCCCCGACTGGACCCCGAAAGAGTTCGACTTCCGCTGTCTGTCACAAACACAACAGAGGCGTCACTGAACACGCGTGAAACTAACGTGTGCGCTGGTGTGTGAGCGTGTGTGTGTCAAACTACAGCAAAGATTACAGCCCGGACCAATTATAAGCCCTGACAATTATACACATCACTTCTGTCCTTAATACTTGGAGCCTGTTGTGTCCGGAGTCCGTTATACCCATAGTCCATTATACACAGCCTGTTACACCCGTAGTCTGCTAAAACCACAGTATGTTATACTCAAAGACTGTTAAACCAAGAGTCCGTACCTAGAGTCCATTATACCCAGAGTCTGTTACTCCTAGAGTCCATTATACCCAGAGTCTGTTACACCTAGAGTCCATTATACCCAGAGTCTGTTAAACCTAGAGTCCGTTATACCCAGAGTCTGTTACACCTAGAGTCCATTATACCCAGAGTCTGTTAAACCTAGAGTCCGTTATACCCAGAGTCTGTTACACCTAGAGTCCATTATACCCAGAGTCTGTTAAACCTAGAGTCCATTATACCCAGAGTCTGTTAAACCTAGAGTCCGTTATATCCAAAGTCCATTATACCCAGAGCATGTTATACACAGTGGTGTGTGTTTGGAGCTTGATCTAATCTTTGCTGGTAGCTGTTGCTTTGATGTGTGTGAGTTTGTTTCTGCATCTTTGCGCTGGACACAGGAGTCCGTTATATCAGGACGTGAGACGTACACGGAGAGCTTCCTGGACTGCGTGTCCTTGCTCCTGGGATCCACCGAGCCGCTGGTGTTGCTGCGGATCAGAACCGGCATGGAGGAGGAAGAGGAAGAGGAAGAGGAGGGTCCGGGAGACACTGATGAAGGAACCGTGAAGTGATGCCCTCGCAGGCTATCATCTGCAGCACAGACACCAATCAATGTCTGATCACAACACACAGAGAGAGAGACAGAGAGAGAGAGAGAGACAGAGAGAGAGAGAGAGACAGAGAGAGAGAGTGAGGAGAGAGAGAGCGAGACAGACAGAGAGAGAGAGAGAGACAGAAAGAGAGAGAGACAGACAGAGAGACAGAGAGAGAGAGAGACAGACAGACAGACAGAGAGAGAGACAGAGAGAGAGAGACAGACAGAGAGAGAAAGAGAGAGAGACAGACAGACAGACAGAGAGAGAGAAAGAGAGAGAGACAGACAGAGAGAGAGACAGACAGGCAGAGAGAGAGAGAGAAAAAGAGAGAGAGAGACAGAGAAAGACAGACAGAGAGAGAGAGAGAGAAAAAGAGAGACAGAGAGAGAGAGAGAGACAGACTGACAGACAGACCGATAGACAGACACTGACGATAGACAGACGGGTCAATGATTACCAGTGATGGGTAACACGGAGTTCTTTCCCGCGCAGGTTCCAGAATCCTTCAGTTTACTGCAACAGAAAACAGCGTGTCATTTTCCCGCGGGTCAGGCAGGGGTCAGGTAGAGGTCAGACGGGGGACAAGCAGAGATCAGGTAGAGGTCAGACGGGGGACAGGCAGGGGTCAGGTGGGGGTCACGGGGCGTACAGCGGCTTCTCGGCGCCGGGCATCTTGCTGGTGGTGGGGTGACTGCTGAGCGAGCGGCTCCGGGCCAGTTTAGCTCTTCGTGTCTCCTTCCCTGAAACCAGCCAATCACACGCCAGCGTCAGGAAAGGTCGTGTCAGGTCACACGGCTGTAATACTCGCCAGTAGAGGACGCTCCTGTCGTGCTTTTACTACTCGTCTTACTCTCTCGCTCTGCAACAACAACAACAACACACGTGACGGAGCGAGTGTGTGTGTGTGTGTCTGTGTTAGTGCGTGTGTGTGTGTGTGTGTGAGCGTGTGTGTGTTTGTTTGTGCTTGTGTGTGAGTGTGTGTGTGTGTGTGTGTGAGCGTGTGTGTGTGTGTGTGTGTGTTTGTGCTTGTGTGTAGGTGTGTGTGAGTGTGAGTGTGTGTGCGCTCACGTTTCTTCTCTCCCTGCTTGTCTCCGCTCAGCTTGCTCTCACTCTGCTGCCGCTCCAGCACTTCCTGTCACACCATCATTAACCAGTGTGTGTGTGTGTGTCACTCTACAGCCTAGCGTCTCACCATCTCCAGCAGCAGCGTCTCCTCCGTCTCCTTCTTCTGGTCCAGCAGCTCGCGCTCGTGTCTCTTGTGATACTGGGACAGTAAGGCGGCTGTCAGTCAGACGCCTGGGAGAGTGTGTCGGCACAAACCTCACCGGCTCTGTGATGTCCACCTTGTCCAACTCCAGCACCGTCTGAAACAAACACTCGCTGTCTGAGGAACATCTAACAACATCCCTGAAAATAAGCCCTACAGCTGAAGAGTGAGACGAGATGAACAGGAGAGTGAGACGTGAAGAGAGAGTGAGACGTGGAAAAACAGGAGAGGGAGGTGTGAACAACAGAAGTGAGAGAGAAGAGAGGGTGACGTAAAGAGAGAGTGGGTCGTGAAGAACTGGAGAGTGAGAGTGAAGAAAGAGTGAGACGTGAAGAGAGAGAGTGTGAAAAGAGAGTAAGATGTGAAGAACAGGAAAGTGAGATATGAAGAACAGTAGAGTGAGTGAGTGTGAAGATCAGGAGAGTGAGTGTAAAGATCAGGAGAGTGAGTGTCAGACAAGAAGAACTAGAGAGTAAGAGTGAAGAAAGAGTGAAATGTGAAGAACGGGAGAGTGAGAGTGAAAAGACAGTGAGACGTGAAGAACATGAGAGTGTAGAGAGAAGGAGTTAAAAGAGAGTGAGACATGAAGAACAGAAGAGTAAGAGTGAAGAGAGAGTCAGATGTGAAGAACAGGAGAGTGAAAAGAGAGTGAGGTTAGAAGAACAGGAGAGTGAGACATAAAGAACAGAAGAGTGAGACGTGAAGAACGTAAGAGTGTAGAGAGAGGGAGTGAAAAGAGTGAGACATGAAGAACAGGAGAGTGAGAGTGAAGAGAGAGTGAGGCATGAAGAACAGAAGAGTGAGAGTGAAGAGAGAGTGAGACGAAGAACAGGAGAGTGAGAGTGAAGAGAGAGTGAGACGAAGAACAGGAGAGTGAGAGTGAAGAGAGAGTGAGACATGAAGAACAGAAGAGTGAGAGTGAAGAGAGAGTGAGACATGAAGAACAGGAGAGTGAGAGTGAAGAGAGAGTGAGACATGAAGAACAGAAGAGTGAGAGTGAAGAGAGAGTGAGACATTAAGAACAGGAGAGTGAGAGTGAAGAGAGAGTGAGACATTAAGAACAGGAGAGTGAGAGTGAAGAGAGAGTGAGGTTTGAAGAACAGGAGAGTGAGACAATGAAGGAGAGTGAGACGTGAAGAACGTGAGAGTGACAGAAGAGTGAGACAGAAGAGTGAGACGAGCTGTTATCCCCAGAGAGAGACACAGGTTCAGACTCACTTTGCGCAACGTCCCCACAACGTCTTTGTCCTTCTCGCGGCAGAGCAGCTTCCTCACGCTGAACTCCAGCTGCTGGAGCTGATGCTTGTCTGACGCTCTGATGGTGGACCTCAGCTTGGGCAGAAGGTAACACAGCTTGTACCTGTCGCACACACACACACACACACACACACACACACACACACACACACCGCTCAGCACACATACACACACACACACACACACACACCGCTCAGCACACACACACACACACACACACACACACACGCGCGCGCGGCTCGGACCTGACGTTGGCCACCGGGTCGTTGGCGAGCTCCAGCGCTGGCGTGAGGAAGTTCTTGCAGAAGTAGTTCTTGGAGAAGAGTTCCACCGCGGCTTCGCACAGATCCAGGTAGCGCAGCCTGCTCCAGTAGCTCCGCCCACGCGCCAGCTCTGAGGAACACCGCGAGGTGAGGAAGCCGCGCACACACACAGCCGCGCGCGCTCACCTTCCACCATCTTGCTGATGATCTCCTGCCGCTGCTCCTGCTTGCGGTTGTAGCGCAGGAACACGCACAGGGTCCACACGGCTTCTCTCTGGACCGGCAGCACGTTCTGGAACGGGAGACGGCGCGGTGATCACGTGACCGAGCCGGAGAAGGCGTGGCGGCGGAGGAGTACGTTGGTGGTGATGATGCTGAAGGTTCTCTGCAGGAAGCGGAAGTAGATCTGGTCTCCGGAGACGACGCGCGGCAGACAGGAGAAGCAGCGCAGGAGATCCCGGTGGACACGCCACTGCAGCGACGCCGCCGCCTTCTGCTCCGCCCCCACCAGCGCCGACGCCAGCTCCGGAACGCTCACCTGCTGGGGAGGCCACGCCTTAGCTGAGGGACACGCCTGCTTATGCAACCTTCTACGCTTTGACCGCGTTCAGCTCGATAAACGGTGGCTCCTCCCATGAGGGCGGAGTCAGAACCAGTTAGGGGTGATGGAGTGTGATGGCACCTTGTTCTCCGCCGAAGCTCCTTCTCCTCTGGACGTGGCCAGTTCCAGAGTCTCCGGGAGGTTGTTCAGCAGAGCAGACAGAACCTGAGGAGGACACCACCACGTGAAAGGACACACACACACACACACACACACACACTCTCTCTCACACACTCACACACTGACACACACACACACACACCTCTAGAGACTCGTCCTGCAGCAGTGTGATCAGCTCCTTGTGAACGTAGTGAACATTGGGTCCGAGCAGCTTGATCACCTGCGGCAGAAGAAACCGAGGTTTGATTGGTCGGCTGTGGGGCGGGGCGGGGCGGGGCGGGGCAGGGCGGGGCTGGCACCTGGTGGAACCCTGCAGCTGTGGTCTTGCGGACCGAGACCTCGGGGTCGTGACACAGACTGGAGAAGGTGCGGTATAACTCGGACAGGAAGTGGTTAGGGTCTGCAAACAACACGATGGCCTGAAGACCAAAGCAGAGGAGAGGTTTAGAGAGCTGTGTGGATAAACAGAAGGTCACGGACCAGGCCATGTAGGAAGAGAAGGAGGAAGAGGAGGGAGAGGAAGAAGAGTTAGAAGGAAGAGGAGGAGGATGAGGAGGAGAGGTAAGAAGAGGACAAGAGGCGGAGGAAGAGGTGGAGAAAGAGGAGGAAAAACAGGAGGAAGAAGAGGAGGAGTAAGAAGAGGACAAGTAGGAAGAGGAAAAAGAGGAGGAGGAAGAGGACTAGGAGTAAGAAGAGAAGAAGTAAGAAGAGGAGGAGAAGGTAGAGGAGAATGGAGAGGAGGCGGAAGAAGAGGAGGAAAAAGAGGAGGAAGAGGATCAGGATGAAGAGGTGGAGGCAGAGGACAAGGAAAAAGATGAGGAGGAGGAGGAGGAAGAGGAGGAGCTCTACTCACGGGGAAGTTGTAGGCGCAGTTCCGCCGCACCAGCGCGTTCTTGCTCTCCATCTCGCTGGCGTAGGGCGGAGTCTCGAACAGGCCGTTCTCGCGCTGCAGCCCCAGACAGCACAGCTTCTTGTAGAACTCCAGGAACCAGAGGTGCTGCTCGTCTGTGAACATCTCTGCTCCACACACACACACGCGTGAGCACACACACACACACACACACACACCAGACGCACCTGAGAGGCCGTGGCAGAGCTTCCCGTACTGGAAGGAGAGCGAGGAGAGCACGGCCTCGTCACCACTCAAGCACTTCTCACAGAAGCTCTTCACCAGCGGGAAGATCACGCACGTCCGGTCCTCTGTCAACGCAAAGCAACGCCCTCTGATCTCAGCAGCCAATCACAGGGAGGACACACCCACCGCTGTCGAAGGCCTCCAGGAGGCTGATGATGGTCTCGAAGGCCGCCAGCCTCACCGGCCCCGCCTCGTCCTGGGCCAGCTCCACCAGCTCGGGCAGGACCTCCATCTCAGCGCGCTCCATCCTCACAGACAAACACCACACACACGGACCATCCTCAATCCTGAAGCACCAGACGACTCGCAAAACTCAACGAATCCGCGGTTGATCTGAGACGAGTGATCCAGAATGATCCGCCGCCGCGCTACGGCTTTAGCCTTTATCACGGAAAGCTACAGTCGACTCCGCCCTCTTGGGTCATCGGCTAATCAGAGAAGCCGCTTTATTGGGCCAAATCCCAAAGTCCCAAAACAAAACGTACCTCAGAACGCAAATTTGCGCCGCTTTCTCGGGGCAAAAAAGCCGCATTGTCGGGCCAAATTTGAACGAGAATGAGACAAATTTTCCGTAGATGGTGAACAGATCAGAACATTGACAGAATCCGTGTGTGGCAGGCTTTGCTAAGAAGGTATAATGATCACTGATTTGTTTTTGTTTTGTTTTTGAATGTCAGAAATGTATATTTGTGACTGTTGGTTTCACTGGTGAAAATAAATAATTGAAATGGATTTATATTTGTTTTTTGATAAGTTGCCTAATAATTATGCACAGTGATAATCCCCTGCACACACAGGGATACTCGTAAAATAGCTACAATTAAAAACAAACTAAAACTACTTCCAAAAATGTTCAGCTTTGATATTAATCAATTTTTTGGGTTCATTGAGAACATGGTTGTAGTTCAATAATAAAATGAATCTTCATAAATACAACTTGCCTAATAGTTCTGCACTCGCTGTATAATCTTGTCTAATGATAGAACAGCATACGCTCTAATGAGGAACATGATTATGATCAAACGATTCCTTACATCGACTCGCGGACGTTTTCTTTCCAAGTCATTCAGATACAGAACGAGGAGAGAGAGAGGATCTCCATCGCTTTTCTGATGTGTGTGACGACTTTATTCCGAATCAGTCCGTGAGGAGAACACGTCAGGTCAGACTGGGCGGAGCTTTCAACGTTTATAAAACCATTAGTTCCATTAGGTTTCCATTAGTTTATAAAATCCATTCGTTTATAAAACCCGTCCACATGTTCGGGGAAAACATAAGATACAGTAGTTTGTGTTGGGGAAATAAAAGGGGCGTGTCCGGCGACGCCTAGTCGGGCAAAATTGGTTCACGAAATCAAAGAGTCGACGTATTTGAATTGGATGGAGAACTGCAGTGGTCATTATTGAGCGTGACGCGGGCGACTGGAGCGGGCGTGTGTGTGTGTGTGAGCGGGCGTGTGTGTGTGTGAGCGGGCGTGTGTGTGTGTGTGTGTTACCCGGCTGCCCTGGTGATGTTCTCCAGCTGGCGGCACATGCAGGCGCGCACCTCGTACTCCACGTCCTGGCACAGCGAGCGCATCAGCGGCAGCAGCTCCTTCTTCACCCTGCGGGGGCGCCACAGCTCAGACGCCACGCCCCGCGCCCCGCCCCGCGCCACGCCCCACACTCACGTGAGCGGCTCCAGCTTCCCCACCACCTTCCCCAGGATGCGGCAGCTGGCGAGCCGCGCCGGGACGGACTGGGAGAGCTGGTGCTTGGACAGCAGAGGCCCGAGGATCTGCAAGGCGTGGTCAGAAGGCTGGTGAGCTCCGCCCTAGCCCCGCCCGCCGCCGCCTCACCTCTTGCCTGATGGTTTCCTTGGGTAGAGCGTCGATCGCCGAGAGCAGCGTCTCCAGCCAGCCGTTACTGACCACTGCGGCGCAACATCTGGATCAGGGCGGGAACATCAGGAGGGGGCGGGGCCACTGACCTGGGTCCCTGTGGTCCAGATTGAGGAGGACGATCTGCAGGATGGAGTGCGTGTGCGTCTGGATGAGGACGATGTCGTCCTGCAGGACGGTGAGGAAGGAGCCGGCGGCGCTCAGCTGCATGTCTGGACCCACCACGTGAAGAACCTCCTGTGAGGAGCACAAGCTGGTCACGTGACGCTCCGCTCGCCCTCAGAGCCGCCGCCCCTCACCCGGACTTTTGGCACGACCCTGCGGAAGGTCTCGGCCGGGTTGAGCCGCACCAGGCCGGGCAGGTTGATGATGACGCTGGAGCGCTGCACGTCCTCGCCCGAGCTGAGACACAAGAGTCACCCTTACTGTCGCTGCTTCGTCAACGACACTTTATCCCAGACAAAGACGAGAAGAACTATATAAAGACTCCTGCTCAGGGACGAAAAACTTTCACTAAATGTATTGACATCAACAGATGAAAACGAATCAAAAATGCCTTTCGTGACGACGTCCAATCATAATGAGAGCTTGTGGAGAAAGGCGGGATTAAAGGCAGAGAGAACCAATCAGGACACAGAGTGTTTCAGCTGCAGGAGAAGCTGGTGAGGGAGTTCTAGAGGAGAGTGTCTTCAGTAACGTCTTCTCCAGCAGGAAACGACGCTCAGATATATGATTCACTTCACATTCAACACCAGCAGAAACACAACACACCTGAAGCGCCATCTGATGATCACACTCCTGCTTCACCCTGCAACCGCCTGTTACTGATTAACCTCATGACATCATAATCACTTTTGTTTTACTGTATTTAATGTAAACTTTAAGGTTTCATTTATAAGAATACATTTATTTGGATTGAAAGAAAAGTGCATAAAAATAAGTTCGAGAAAAAGAAATGTTTTTCCAAATAAGTACGATATTTGATACTTTTTATATGTTCATAGTTAACTGCGCATTCAGATTTCTTAGACGTAGAGACTTAAAGAATATATAGCACCTATATTTTCGACTACAACAAAAAAAATTGCCAAAGGTGACTGAATTGGGACTAAAACTAAACAGAGTCTTAGTTCAAAGACTATTCCTAAAACTAATTAAAAATCTTTGGCTCTTGGATCTTAAAAAGCATGTGAGGCTCGTCTCTGAAGATCCTACAGAAGCGTTTCTCATCAGTCTGGAGTTGATCTGCCCTCGCTTCCTCACAACACGGAACTTCAGGCGTCAGGCCGCGTCACTCGGGCGACACTGCAGACCTTCTGTCCTCTCACTGCCGCTGGTGAGGAGATATTTCAGCCGAGCCGAGCGCTGTTCTCACAGATTTACCTTCCTCGCGCTATTCGCACGTGCGTTACACAAGTACGTCATGTTCTGGCCGCCTCGGGAAGTAAAAACGGAGATGTTTCTTAAAATGTACATTTTAACGGTGTTAATTAGACAATCATACTAAAATAAAAAGAAAAATATAAAGAATCAAGATGACCCAAGTTTAAACATTTTCAGCAAATGTTCACAAAATGTACAATTAGCTTTTATATTCAGGAGTTTTATCAAGTCAATCACGTGCTCGCTTAGTGTCAAGTCAGGAGACCAGATTTTTTAACGCACATGCACATCGTAGTGCTTTTCTACGTACAATTACGGTATATCTTCTATTAGTGGCCTGTCTCTATTACACGCCCGTCTCCTATAAACACCTGGCGTAAGCGTGTCTCGCGAGGAATTAAACGTCTGTCCTCCGTGCAAGCAGATGTTAGTCTATGTTTCATGTTAGAGTGACGCGTATTTATTAAGTTACTGTTTGTTTCCAGCTGACAAAGAGAAGGCAAAACACGCTTCACGTTTTAGTTTTATTAATATTATTTTTACAAAAAGCACAACGTCCTGGTTTTATTAAAAGTGTAACCTAAAAAAATATGTACTTCAAACTTTCAATTGATGGATAACTCTTATATGCAAGACCAAAATTGACTTTTTTTTGGTGTTTTATCTTGAAAAAAATTGCGACTCGACCTCGGAGGGTCGTATAACAAATTATACTAAAGAAAACAAAATTATACTCAATTATTTTACAGTATTGAAACGAGTGTTTATTTAGTGTTGAGTTTACATTAATTTACATATTACACATAACTATTTAATATTACAAGCTTCAGTCATTTAATCGTGATTAATCGCAATATTTGGTCAGGGAAGTGCAATTAACTAGTTTTGAAAATTAATCGTTTGACAGCCCTAATATAATTATATATATAATATTCAATCAAATAAAATTCAATATAGAATTCAGTTTTTTAGATAAGGTCAGGTCTCTATGAAACACTAGGCCGTCAGTAATATAATGAATAAACGCCCCGGCTGCTACTGGAAGATAAATATACGCCGTTATTATTATTACGATGATTTGTAATAATGAAGAATTTGTATCGTGACACCGACCGTTTCTCTTACAAACCCAGCATCAGTTTGATCTTCCAGTGTGTCAGTGTGAGTGACGTCACCCCTGAGTGGACCACGCCCCCTGGCCCCGCCCCAATTTATGCTCTGCAAAGTCAAACTCTGAATAAAGTGCAGTGGACATCTGTGTCGTCAGGAAAGCAGGATATTCCACATCAGAGCACCAATCACAGACTCACAGCGGACAGGAAGTGAGCAGGAGACTCACCTGAGGAGGTAGACCGCTCGCTCGATGTCGTTCAGATCCTCGTCCACCGTCAGCTTGTCGATCTCCTCCGCCGTCTGAAACGCAACAATGCAAAGAACATCACGTCTGGTGGTGGAGCAGAGACACGTGATGAGGAGACGCCGGACTGCTCTGATATCTCCTGAGGAACCTCCGAGGAGAGACAGGAAGCCGAGAAGAACCTCCTTCACCATTCAAAAAAGAGTCATGACCAGTCACAGGAGCCGTTCCCCTCTGATGAGTCTGAAGAGCCTCTCCTCACGCCATCATCATCATCATCGTCTTCATCATCATCATCATCATCCTCATCATCCTCATCATCATCATCATCATCCTCATCAACATCATCATCATCTTCATCCTCATCATCATCATCCTCATCATCATCCTCATCCTCATCATCCGCATCATCATCCGCATCCTCATCATCATCATCATCCTCATCATCATCATCATCATCATCATCAACATCATCCTCATCCTCATCCTCCTCCTCCTCCTCCTCCTCATCCTCCTCCTCCTCCTCCTCATCATCATCATCCTCATCATCATCATCATCATCCTCCTCAGCATCATCATCATCCTCATCATCCTCCTCCTCATCATCATCATCCTCATCATCAGCATCATCATCATCATCATTCTCATCATCAGCATCATCATCATCATCATCCTCATCATCGTGGTGAGTGATGCTGTTGCGTTGGTGTTGATATCAGTGAGTGATGATGTCATAACTTATATGATGGTGAGTGATAATAATAATAATAATTCATTCAATGTATTTTTTGGCGCTTAATAAGTCCACAGGTTCTTCTCAGAACCGTACGTCACCACACACACCATCCTACATTCCAGCCAATCAGCACCATCCACACGGCCAGATTAACCTGACACTTGAATGATGTCATGGTGAAGGATGATGTCAAGCATGATGTCATGGTGAAGGATGATGTCGTGAATTATGTCATGGTGAAGGATGATGTCATGAATGTCTTGATGAGTGATGATGTCAAGATTGATGTCATGGTGAAGGATGATGTCATGAATGTCTTGATGAGTGATGATGTCAAAAATTATGTCTTGATGAGTGATGATGTCAAGACTGATGTCATGGTGAATGATGATGTCGTGGTGGGTGATGAGGTCATGAATGATGTCTTGATGAGTGATGATGTCATGAATGATGTTTTGATGAGTGATGATGTCGTGAATGATGTCTTGATGAGTGATGATGTCATGAATGATGTTTTGATGAGTGATGATGTCGTGAATGATGTCATGGTGAGTGAATGAAGTGTGTACAAACTGATTGTTAAACATTCATAACCTAAGGCCCCTCGAGTGTGAGAGCCAGTGGAGCTTCTGAACAGAGCTGATCATTCTGAGGGGAACGCCAGTGTGTGTTATTATCATCTGACCCAGGAGAGGAAACCCTCGGCTCTGACACTAACTGCGTCACTCAGCTGAAGAGGGGGACACCCCCGGCCCTCCATCTTCATCATCCTCATCCTCCTCTCGGTGCCGGTGCCGGTGACGTACCTTCAGACTGCGCCGGACGGGTCTCTCGATGAACGTCAGGTCCTGCAGCTCATCCACCGGCCCGAAC
The DNA here is from genome assembly GCA_017309775.1 of Paedocypris sp. Pulau Singkep. Taxonomy (NCBI): domain Eukaryota; kingdom Metazoa; phylum Chordata; class Actinopteri; order Cypriniformes; genus Paedocypris; species Paedocypris sp. Pulau Singkep. The sequence goes on along the minus strand of MU204343.1, from coordinate 993,514 downwards.
AAGCTGGACTGACTCGGCGTCATTTTCCTGACGAACATCAGCTCAGGCGCCGCTCATGCTGGAGATCCGCTGGACTCGGTTCCGAACGGCGCGTGCGCTTCCTACACGCGCGTGCGCTCTAGCCGCATGGCTCGGATCCCTGGGAAGGAGCGTCGCTTACGTAAAGATCCGCCGAGTTCACACACACACACACACACACTCACCCGGCGGAGTGTGTCGGCGTCTCGTGTCGAGTTGAAGCGGCTCCGGACGCGTCCACGTCTCTTTCCTGGTAAACAGCGCGATCTTCACACCACGCAAACGCACTGCACCAACTAAACGCGTTTCCATGGAGACACAAGCCACAGCAGCGCGCGCGCGCTACGTCACTGGAACTTCGTCATCACAGACGCTCACGGCCGCAAAGACTGGACAAAACCAGTGTGAAGAGTACCAGACCACCATACTGGAGTAAAAGTACAGATGCGTGCTGTATGAGTTACTCCAATGCAAGTGAAAAGTCACCACTGTGGAAAAGACTTGAGTAAAAGTACAGATACGTGCTGTATGAGTTACTCCAATACAAGTGAAGTCACCACTGTGAAAAAGACTTGAGTCAAAGTAGCAAAGTATCGATTTTTACAAGAAGTTGAGTATTTTACTCGTACTGAATTTAGGCGAAAATTAACCAATTAACCGCGATAAAAATCGATTATGGTTTGTCGCGCACAATCAAAATGTAACTAGTAACGGTAAGTGTCAATTCAAATGTAGTGGAGTGAAAAGTACAGTTACTCAACCAGAAATGCAGTGGAGTAGAGAGTAAAAGTTGCTTCTATTTTTGATACTCAGTACAAGTACAAAGTAGCCAAAAACATACTT
>MU204343.1:978001-990722 GCA_017309775.1 Paedocypris sp. Pulau Singkep | reverse complement strand
CACAGCAGATCAACACGCACACACACCAGATCAACACACACACACACACACACACACACACCAGATCAACACACACACACACACACACACACCAGATCAACACACACACAAACACACACGGCAGATCAACTCAAACACACAGACACACACCAGATAAACACGCACGCACGCACACACACACACCCGCTGAGGAAGACGATGGTCTTCTTCATCACTCTGTTCCTCCGTCAGCGTCTCTCCGCTGGTGAAGTGAATCACGTGTCTGGACGTGACGTCAGCGGGACTCACCTGCAGACGTGAAAGGTGAGGCCACATGAGCGCGTTCACGCAGAAACAACACAAAGACGTCACGAAAATCGCGGTTGTGTCCGGACAGTGTTAGTAAAACTAGCTTTAGTTAGTTGGTGCTTGGTTTGCTCAAAGACCTGTTAAACGCGCTCTACTAATGCGTCTGCGCGTGCTCGGCGTGGACGAAGTGCACTCTGGGAAAGGTAGTTCAACGCAAACGCCTTCAAACAGATTGCGTCGAAATAATCGATGTACAGTGTGTCAAAGTAAAAACACATTTTGTGCTGGTGTTTGTTTTCTTAAAAAGACAACGTTTAAAAAGCATCCAAATAGTTTAATACTTTAGTACTGCACGACAGATACGGGTCTTATAGCAGAAATAGTGTCTTGAGCTTCTACTGGGTTAAAAACAGAAGAACTGTAACATGTTTCTGACCAGAAGTGAGACATTGTAAGTTGATAAAAGAAGTGATTATATTTAGTTCAGTAACAAACTAAACTTCAGCTAACTAGACTGTCTGAATAAAGTTAAATTAAACACTTACTTCAGAGTTCATGTTGCTTCATCTAAACCAGTCACACCAGCTAAAGTGATCAAACACACACACACACACACACACACACACACACACACCTCTTTCCTCAGGACAAAAACACATATTTGCGATCAGCTTTACTTTCATTTCTGACAGGAAGTTCTGTCTGTAAACACCAAAATTCACAGAAACGTTGAAGACAGTGAGACAGTCGAAGACATACACATAGAGACAGACAGACAGGATGATGCTTCTGTGAGACAGTGTCCCAAAATAGCATATGTGTGTGAGTGTGTGTTGGTGAGACATAGCGAGAAAAACAACTGTGAATAAATGTTTCCAAGCGTTTAATGCGAATCACTAAAAGACTGAGATACAGAGACAAAGAAGCAGATAAATACACAATCCTCCTCAGAACCTCCTGTGTTGGTCTGTACAGCAGCGGTGCTGGAGCAGGTTCGTTAGTAGTTCTTCATTTTTATTAACGAACCAGAGTTTGATCCGGATGTTAGTACGAGCTGATGACTTACGCAATCCAGCAGTTTGATTCGAGAAATAATGGAGACACAGAAAGATGCTCAGTACGATATACAGCTGTGTGTGTGTGTGTGTGTGTGTGTGTGTGTGTGTGGCTCAGGACAGCACACAGCCCGTGTCTCTCTGTGGTTTCAGGTCCGGCTCTTTCACTGGTTTTATCTCCTCGTCCGGCTTGGTTTTCACCTGTGAGCACACACACACACACACACACGTTCAGCATCATTCACATGGCAGCTCTGCAGGAGAGTGATCACGACCTTGTCTTTGGGAGCTTTGGTGAGGTCAAAGGTCGCGTAGACGTCGGGCGTGCACAGGCCGCTGAGGGGCGGCAGCTGGAACTCCAGTGGTTCAGCCAGACCGTAACTGGCCTTCAGATCCAGAGGCGGAGCTTCAGCCGGAACCTTGTGGAAGTAACTGTGTGTGTGTGTGATAAACATGACCTACTATTAGTGTTTATTTAACACTCTCACAGATACAAACTAGGGCTGCACGATATTGAAAAAATATGCAATATTGCTGTTGAATATTGTGATGACGATATTGCTTGCGATTATAACATCTTCCCATTAAAAAGTAAAACTACTGATGACCAAAACGATACTAAAATAATCAAATTGAGCTTAATTTGGACTAAAAACTGTCTAGTAGGAGGCAAACATTAAGACTAAAAACCTCAGATATATTGATTTATGGTTATAAATTACCAATAGACTCGCAAAGATCAAATGCATCGCTCTCAAACATTACATTTTATTCAAATACAGTATAAACATACAATCATCAAGATCAACATGAGCATCTTTTAAACAAAATGTGTCCTCGCCTTTCCTGCTTTTAAATACTAATAAACACTGTAAAAAAAAGCTGTTCTAAAAATTAACATCTTTCAAACGAAATATGTTCTTGCCTTGCCTTTGTTTAATTAAAATATATAACAGAAAATAGTTTAATGTCGGATATTTTCTAAACATTTCCAGCCATGTTTGTTTATTGCAAATAAACCACTTTTGCAATGATCCGCTAGCTCAATTAACTCTGTGATATTTTTTAACTGTTTGCGATATGTATATTGTGCATCCTATTGTCGCCATAATGATATTTTTTCCACTTATTGTGCAGCCCTACAACAAACCGCACTAAAGTACTAAACAAACACGACATTAAACTCGTGTAAAGCCTGTGATGATCGTCCTTTAAACCCATCCACAGGACCAGACGTGGTGTGTGTGTGTGTGTGTGTGTGTGTGTGTGTGTATGTGTGTGTGTGTGTGCTCACATGAAGCCGTTCTCGCGCTGGCACTTCTCCAGGCTGCTTCTGATGGAGGTGCCCAGCTTGATGAAGAACAGCTGCTCCGAGGGTTTGGCCGTGCTGCCGGGACCCTTCGTCTGACGGTACTCCTTACACACGCCCTCAGAGCGGCTGTAGCCTGCGCACACACACACACACACACACACACACTCAGCGGTCACTCAAGACCTGTTCTGTTGAACGTCATCACGATCTGAAGGTGATGTCATACATTTCTCCGCCTCCTGAAGGGATCGAATGGCGTCTCCGCACTTATCAGCTGCTAGAAGAGTCAGTCCATAGTAACAGTGCGCCTGCACACACACACACACACACACACACACACACACACGCACGCACGCACGCACACACACACACACACACACACACACACACACACACACACACGCAATAGATTGATGTTTGCACTTTCACTCAAAAGAAAATTTTAACAGGCTCACATGAGACAGGTGAAAGTGAGACAGGTAGAAGTGAGACAGGACTCACGTAAGACAGGTAGAAGTGATGCTTCAGCTGTAGGTATTTCTTCCATTTACTGCTGCAGTCTGGTTCCAGAGTATTGAGGGAGTGATCTGTAACGAGCAGACAGACAGGTAAACAGGCAAACAGAGAGAGAGACAGACAGGTAAACAGACAGACAGAGAGAGACAGACAGAGAGAGAGACAGACAGACAGACAGTCACCTGCTTTCTGGTAGAAGTGAGCGGTTTCGAGTGCCAGAGCGGCGATGAGGGAGGCGTTGTGCTTGAGCTCGATGGCACGTGCTATAGTAACTAAACACACACACACACACACCGGGTCACACACACACACACACACACACACACACACACAGCAGCTGTCTCACCCTCCTGGGCTTCAGCCTGACTCTGAAGGATGTAGGTGTCGATGACCCGCGGCTCCAGGTCTCGGCCCTTTTCTGCTGGAGTGATGAGACGAGGAATATGAGTCTCCTGAGGGGAAAACACACCTCATCTTCATCCTCATCATCATCCTCATCATCATCATCATCCTCATCATCATCCTCATCATCATCCTCCTCATCATCATCATCATCATCCTCCTCATCATCATCATCATCATCATCATCATCATCATCATCCTCCTCATCATCCTCCTCATCATCATTATCATCATCATCCTCATCATCAACATCCTCATCATCATCATCCTCATCATCATCATCCTCCTCATCCTCCTCATCACTCTCATCATCATCCTCATCATCATCATCATCATCCTCCTCATCATCACTCTCATCATCATCCTCCTCATCATCATCATCCTCCTCATCACTCTCATCATTATCCTCATCATCATCATCCTCCTCATCATCCTCCTCCAGGTACCTTCAGGCTCTTGAATATTCCGGCGGAGATCTTCAGGCTCTTGTGAACCTCTTTGGCCTCGTCCTCCGTGATGCTGCGAGGAAGTGGAGAGAAGGGGTCACTCCTGACCTCTGACCTCTCTCACACACACACACGACGTACTTTTCCTTTCCAGCCAGTCGAGAGGCAAACTTGCTGTACCACACGGCCACATTAAACGCCATCGACACCAGCTCAAACACAGCGTCCTGCTGGGAACTGAACACACACACACACACATTTATATATATGCTGTAATTACACAAATATAAGCATTCCACGAATACAAGCACTTCTCTGATTTTTCAGGCACAAAATTAGTTCAAGTTTAAGTTCTGAGCTTTTGTGGAAAATAAAAATTCCAAAAAAAAACTTATTCTTTTTACATTTCTGGTTAAATTTCGTAAATGTTCTCTTAAAAATACTATGTTTCTTTATTTAACACCTAACTAGTGACTCGTATCACTTCAATGTCGCTTTTACTTGAATAATACCATAAATTCTAGTTATTAATAACTCCACCTCCCAGAACTCTTAGCGGCTCCAGTGACTCCGCTTAAAATAAAAGCTTATACGCACGTCTGCCTCCGCAACCATTATTTAAAGACGCCACAGGTGCAAAGTACTTGAGTAAATGGACTTTGTTACTTCACTTAAGTATGCTTTTGCTACTTTTATTTTTGAAATGCAGTACAAGAACAAAGCAACTTTTACTCTCTACTTGACTACATTTGTGAGTATGTATCTGTATCTTTACTCCACTACATTTGTGATTGAGTATCTTTACTCTGTTACTCGTTACATTGTGATTGTGCACGACAAGCCGTCATCGATTTATACCGCAGTAAGTATCTTGGGCGACGATGTGATATCGCCACCTGTAGGCAGCTGAAGGTACTGGACGCTGTTTATAACCTCAATCACGCCGACCTGTGTGAATGTGTGTGCATTAGTATTTCACTCACTTTATATCACCACATATAATTTACTAATCTGAACTTCATTTTACTATTTTTTTCTTTGCACACTGTTTGACTGAGACTGACTATTTTATCTACTTTGTTCTAGGTGTTAAATTTTGTTTCTGTATTAAAAAACTAAACTTCACAAATTGAGTTTGTTTTCACATTTCTTGGAGGGTTTTTTTGTGTGAGCCTAAATTCAGTACAGAGTAAAATACTCAAGTTCTTTTAAAATGGGATAATTTGTTACACTGACTCGAGTCCTTTTGAAATTGGTGACTTGTTACTTTGAGTAATTTTTACAATAATTATCAGAATCAGAAATTCTTTATTCATCCCCTTGGGGGAAATTCTTTGAATTATTTCATTAAAAGTAAATAAATAAATGATGTAATTTTAATTTTCTGTACTTTTACTCAAGTAGGGCTGTCTGGTACTCTTCACACCTCTGAAAGACGCACCGGAGCACAAAGTCACAAAGCGTTTTCGTTTATTTGTGATTCCTCCTGACTAGAAATGTGGAAAAACGTGATATATGCACCCAGCAAGTTTCGAGTGTCGAGTTTTTGAAAACAGCTGCTTATAAAGGGGTAGTAACGGCGTTTCTGAGGTGGGCACCTGGGCACGTTCCCCTGCAGCGTGTCTGTCCACCTGAAGCTCTGGATGAAGCGCAGCTTGTTCTCCTGCGTGGTTCCGTCCAGCGGCGCGATGAAACCTGAGGCACAGAGAGTCAGGGCGGGGCGGGGCGGGGCAGGGGCGGGGCGGGGGCGGGGCGGGGCGGCACTGACCCTGCAGGAGACCCAGGTACTCGTCACTGGCCTTCCTCACGGCGTCCGGAGCACAGCAGACGTCTGAGAACATGTCCAGCAGCCGCGCCCGAGACGCCCGCAGCTCACTGACACACACACACACACACACACACACACACACACGTTACACACGCTGATGAGGCTGATGATGCTGATGCTGGTCCACACTTGCAGATCTTGTTGGCGCCGGGACCAGACGCCACCCCGTACAGGCTGAAGGACACGGGCGCGGTCGCTTTCAGAGGGTTTCTGTGGAACCAGTGAGTCATGACGAGGAGACCAGGAGAAGTCCAGCGGGAGACTGAGGAGCACACACACACACACACACACACACATACACACACACAGAGACACACACAGACACACACACACGCGCACACACACGCGCACACACAGAAACACACACACACACACACACACATCATCATCATAATCAACTTCTCATTGATGGGACAAATGATGGTTTTCTTCTTCTTCTTCTTCTCATACGGTAAACAGAGTATTGAGGAAAAATTATATACGTACATGTTGAAAAATAATCCGACAATTTTGTGATCTTATAAACATAAATTGAGTTGACACGTTCTTGTGTGGCATAAATAAACATATATGTCAATACTAACCTTGAAAAACATCAATTATTCAGATTAAAGAAGAAAATAATAAAGAAAATTATTCAGAATAAAGAAGTTTCAGGTGTCAGAACAAAACCCTCTGAACTGAGGAGATCTTGCCATTCCATTCCAAACACAAAGGACATTTTTAAGATCGAATCTGAGCTAATTACGAACACAATCATTTTAATTAACTGTTTCTTTAACAAGAATCAACCATAAATCTGTGTCAACGTCACATTATACAGCGAAACCCGCTTTATGGCGATTAAAGTCGTTTGTCTCCAGAGGCAGCAGCAGAAAACACAAAAGCTACAGGATTCAGTTGTAGAACATCTAGAGATGAAGAAAAGTAATAATCAATGCGGCAGAAAACGTTCAGACCTCGACGCTTGTTGTTTTCCAGGAGACTTCAGCAGCGCAGACCAGGAAACGCCAGGAAAAGGAAAGTTTTTCCGGTATGACGTGCAGCTCTGTGACGTCACGAACACGCCCATTTCTTTAAAGGGACCGATTGGCTTTTTTAAAACCAGTCAATTAAGAATTTTGGTTGCAAGTCGGTTTTTATACAGCTACTAAACGACATAGCGAAATGCAAATATACTGATAAATGAGTGATTCAATTGATGTATTATTGACTAAATTGACAATAGTTGACATGCTTAATAATTGGCAATTATTGTCTGGCATGATTCTGTCTGTTATGTCTGTCTCTCCTGAGTTCGTTGTATTCCACTCACGGGCTTTTATTATGTTGTCGCGGGACTTTTATTCTGGCGTGGGCTCCGGGCGCCGCTGGAGATGTCCGAGTCCGCCGCCGCTTCAGCGCCACGTTAAGCGGGCAAGATGTCTGACGTCAGCAAGAGCGTCCAGAGGTGGCAGGCCAGCTTTAAGAAGGGCACGGACTTTGACTCGTGGGGGCAGCTGGTCGAGGCGATCGACGAGTATCAGATGTGAGTCTGAATGAGTCATGACGCGACACCGGATATAACGGACCGCGCGCGCTCCACCTTTGCTGACGTCACTGTGTTTACGTGACCGGTGAACGACAGATGTTCCGTGTCTCGTTCTAACGTTGTGTCGCGTCTGAGTCGTTTCTGCCGTTGTTGCATTAGCACTGCGCATGCTCCGAGCGCACGAACAGATGTTTACAGATGTGTGTCGTTGGTCAGACTGGCGCGACAGCTGCAGAAGGAAGTGCAGGACACAAACTCTCACCACTTCACCGAGGAGCAGAAGGTACCGCCCATCTGCCATCTCTCCGCCCCTTCTCACTGTCTCCCCGCCCCTTCTCATCATCTCCCCTCCCCTTTATGCATCTCTCCGCCCCTCCTCACTGTCTCTCCGCCCCTTCTCACTGTCTCTCCTCCCCTCTTCACATCTCTCTGCCCTCCTCACTGTCTCTCCGCCCCTTCTCACCATCTCTCCGCCCCTTCTCACCGTCTCCCCGCCTCTTCTCATCGTCTCCCCTCCCCTTTATACATCTCTCCGCCCCTTCTCATTGTCTCTCTGCCCCTTCTCATTGTCTCTCCGCCCCTTCTTACTGTCTCTCCTCCCCTCTGTACATCTCTCCACCCCTCCTCATTGTCTCTCCGCCCATCTGCCATCTCTCCGCCCCTTCTCTCCTCCCCTCTGTACATCTCTCCGCCCCTCCTCATTGTCTCTCCGCCCCTTATCACCGTCTCTCCTCCCCTTCTCACTGTCTCTCCTCCTCTCTATATCTCTCCGCCCCTCCTCATTGTCTCTCCGCCCATCTTCCATCTCTCTGCCGCTTCTCACTGTCTCTCCTCCCCTCTGTACATCTCTCCGCCCCTCCTCACCGTCTCTCCGCCCCTTCTCACCATCTCTCCTTCCCTCTGTACATATCTCCGCCTCTCTATAAATCTCTCCGCCCTTCTGGCTGTAACTCCGCCCATCTGCCGTGTGTTTTTCAGAGGACTCTGGGGAAATGTGCGACGTGTCTGGAGATGAGGAGCTCGGCGCTGCAGGTGGGCGTGGCGGCGCTGTGGGTGGGCGTGGCTGGTGGGCGTGGTGGATGATGGTGTGTTTTCTGTGTGTCAGACTCAGGACGGGTTCAGACTGGAAGACCTGAAGAGACTGGAGCCCAGTACATGCGCACACACACACACACACACACACACACACACACACACACACTCTCTCTCGCGTGACCTTTAACCCTGCGCTGTCTCTACAGTCCTGAAGAACATCCTCAGCGTGGGCGGAGACTTCCCCTTCGACGTGCAGCCGGTTGCTCCTCGGTGAGAGCCGCCCAGGCCCCGCCCCCGCCCCGCCCCGCCCCTCACCTGTGTGTGTGTGTGTGTGTCAGGAGGATCCTGGCCCCCGGTGAGGAGGAGAGCCTGGAGCTGGAGGAGGATCTGGACACGCCGCTGCCTTCTGCTTCTGCTTCTGCTGCGTCCGGCCCCTCGCTGCCCGGTGAGTCATGACTCCGCCCTCGCCCCGCCCTCTCCCCGCCCTCACCCCGCCCTGCTCAGGGTCGCTGCTGCCGCGCCTGCCCTCGGAGCCGGGCCTGACCCTGCTGACCCTCAGCCTGCAGAAGATCGGCCTGAAGGACGCGGGCCAGTGCATCCACCCCTACATCAGCGTCAGTGTCAAAGGTCAGCCCCGCCCCCTCCGCAGCTGTAGGGCGTGGTCCCAGCGTGCGCTTGTGCTCAGACGCCGAGGGCCTGGACCTGGGGCCCGTGCAGGACACGGCCGCCGCCCTGAGGAAGGAGGACACGTACGTGCACTTCGGCGTGGACGTGGAGATCCAGAAGCACGTGGAGCGGCTGCCTAAAGGTGGGCGGGGCGGGGCGGGGCCGGGCAGGCGGGCGGGGCCACTGATTCTGCTGCTCCTGATACAGGAGCCGCCATCTTCTTCGAGTTCAAGCACTACAAACCCAAGAAGAGGTTCACCAGCACCAAGTGCTTCGCCTTCATGGAGATGGACGAGATCAAGCCGGGCCCCATGGTGATCGAGCTGTGAGTGTCTGTGGGCGGGGCCACGGAAGCTTCCGGCTCTCACGACTCCACCCGCTTCTCCTCCAGGTACCGCAAACCCACCGACTTCAGGAGGAAGAAGCTGGTGCTGCTCACCAGGAAGCCACTGTACCTGCACCTGCACCAGACGCTCCACACGCACTGACACACACACACACACACACACACACACACACACACACACGCACGCTTTATATGTTTCAATAAAAAAAAATAACCTCACTGCCTCGTGTGTGTGAATCTCATTCATAGACGTCGGTTTGTGTTCCTGTCAAAACAACTAAAAGTTTAGTAAAACTGAAAATCCCAGCACTTCTCCAGGTGCGTGTGTGGGTTTGTCCAGCACCGCACAGTCGTGGTAAATATTCATATTTTCAAGCGATGCTCAAACACAATCACAACCAAACTCCACCTGTTTGGCTGAAGGTTTTGTGATACTGAAAGGAAACACTTTACTCGACATTTCTAATGTTAAAGGCAAAACAGATATTAATTAGTAAGAGATTAAACACGGGCAGAAGCATCTGTTATAACATCTATTATTTATTTTGATCAAAGAGTGTTTTAGTTTGTTAAAGTTGTAACGTTTATAGCAACTTTGCGTTAGTCTGGAACTAAGAAAAGCGCTAGATAAATACACTTGAACTTTTTCCTGCGGTTCTGCTCGGGCGGAGACACTGACAGAATAAAGGCGTGTCACTCTCAGCACTTTAAATCAGACCTGGATCTCACACACTCAACATTCTCTCTCTCTCTCTATCTGTCTCTCTGAGTCTTAATCGGTTATTATTTTCGATTATGATCTCGCTATGAGTTTGTTTTTGCAGGGTTAAGTACAATACAAATCTGACTCTGGTGGTTATTTTTTCTCTAAATCTGAAGTTCAATAACACATCACATTTTAGCGATGACTTTCTCTAAATTAAGTATTTAAGTATATATTTCAGTTTTCTATAATGATCCACTGCGTCGTTTTCACAGTCTCGGACTAAGAAAAGCGCTATATAAATGAACTTGAACTTATTTAATTATATGAGCAAACCCTGTAGTAGAAATGCTTTATTACTGACCAGTAAGAGTGAAGCGGCTCAGCGCATTATATTATTGATTCAAGTTAGTTAAAATATTAAATCACTTTATATTTGTCTGTTGATATAACTTTTTAGTTTTCAATGCATGTGTAAATGCAAATAAATACTGCTGTATATGTTAAATAATAAAATCTGAACGTTATACACAAAAAAAGCCATTTTCTGGAGGTCCACCAGAAGAACGTGTGTGTGTGTGTGTGTGTGAGTGAATCTCCTGATGTTGCTGATCATATATAAACACAGTAAAAACTCCAGCGAGTACAAAGTCCGAGCAGCTTTATTCCACCGCAGTCACACGCTCAAATAAGTTAAAACGCAGGAGTCGAGGTGTCACACACACACACACGCTTGTCAATATGACGCCGGACGAGCCTTTCCGCTGGGGAAAGAAGCCACTGCAAGGCATGATGGGAAACACCGGGCGTGTCCCAGGACGTTTCCACAGGAAAGGTCTGGAAATGAAGGTCAAAAGGCCTAAAAACGCTAAACTAACACAAGTCACGGTGTCCGTCAAAACCCTGCGGAGGCGGAGTCAGGCGCCACGCCCTCCTCCCCCTCGTCCCCGCAGTGCTGAGGGGCCGGCCCAGAGAAGCCACGCCCCGCGTACGGAGGCGGGACCATCACACCTGAGGGAGGGAAGGCCCGAGGAGGAAACCCGCGCGGAGCGAAGAAGTCTGGAGGCGGAGCTCGAGCTGTGGACACACCCACCACACACGTCAGCACACGCCCGAGGGCCACGCCCGGCTCAGAGAAGCTCACCGAAAGGAGGGGGCGGGCCGTAGGGGTCCAGGTGCGGCGGTCTGAAGCGCGGCGCCATCATGGGGGCGTGGCCGTTAGGAGGCCGCATCATTAAAGGAGGCGGGCCGTTGGGTGGCATGGGACCGCCCATCATCGGGGGCTCGTAGGACGCGGCGGGGACCGGAGAATCCCGGATGGGAGAAGGAAGGAAGGAGCCGGGATTCTGAGAAGAAGAAGAAGAAAAAGAGCAGTGAGACGGAGGAGTGGGAGGAGAAAAGACCCCCGGTGACCTCTGACCCCTGTGACCTCTGACCCCTGTGACCTCTGACCCCTGCGAAGCCCAAAACCTCATCCCAAACACACACACACGCGTGCTTCAGTCCAATTCAACCCAGTGACCATCATCATCACAGAGAGAGAGAGAAGAAAAAGAAGTGAGACAGACAGAACGAGAGAAACAAAGGTAGAAAAAGAGAAAGAGAGGGTGAGAAAAGATACAAGATACAAAAGTGTGAAGATACAAGTTTTAGTGAAGCTGAACACTGCTGACACACACACACACACACACACACACACACACTAGTAGGGTGAGACCTCCACACACACACACACACACTCTCACACACCCACACACACACACACACACACACACACTCTCTCAAACCTTCCCAGAATCTTGGGGCCGGACCGGCTCAGAGGTCTCGGGCTTGTCGTTGGTCTGCTCGGAGCAAACACACACACACACACACAGCTGTTTCTCGCCGCGCGTCACATGACCCGCCGGGCTCTTACCATTGGTCCGTCGTGAGCGGGTGATGACGTCATGGGGGCAAACGGCACTGAAAAACACGCAGCGTTTATTACACGCGACACTAGAGGAGGCGGGGCGGAGTCAAGGGGGCGGAGCTCACCGGGTCGAGTGGGCAGCGGGTGTCCGAGGTCGCTGAAGCGTCCGTGAGGGTCAGGCGGGGGTCGCGCACCTGAAACACGGTCAGAGCGGAAAATAAAACAGGGAAGAGAAAGAATGTGTCAAAAAAAGAGGCAGCAAAAAATTGGGAAAGTTCCTCCCTAAGTCCCGCCCACAATAGTATAATAGCCGTTTAATAGTCATATAATGATAATAATAAATAAATTAGACAATTACACATAAATAATGGACATTTTTCTTGTTTAAAGACTATTTTTTCCCTAACTTGCATAGCGACTGCATTGGTCTCGAACTAAGAAAAGAGCTAATACCATAATAATAACACGGGGAACGACAGAACACGAAAACAAGGTTAGAAAATTCCGCCTTCCTAAACTCCGCCCACAAGAGGAAGAGGACAGATGGAAAAAAAAAGAAAAGGAACCAGCGGAAGAGGAGGAGCCACTCACCAAACGCTTCCATCCGGCGGCCTGCGGGGGCAGAGGGGGGGCGCGCGGGTCCCTCCATCATCAGAGGAGGAGAGGGAGCCCCCCCACTCACGG
>MU204343.1:967651-977976 GCA_017309775.1 Paedocypris sp. Pulau Singkep | reverse complement strand
AGAGAGAGAGAGAGAGAGAGAGAGAGAGAGAGAGAGAGAGAGAGAGAGAGAGAGAGAGAGAGAGAGAGAGAGACAGAGAGAGAGACACACAGAGAGAGAGAGAGAGAGACACAGACAGACAGACAGACAGACAGACAGACAGACAGACAGACAGACACCTACCCGTCTCTTCTGCTCTTTTAGAGCAGTGTTGTCCCTCTGGTAGGACTGCAGCTGAGCCTTGAGAGCATCTTCACACAGCTTCGCCTCGTCCAGCCGCACCACAACCTGCAGAAACACACCAGGAGAAAGATCATTTACAGAGCGAGAGATCTAGAGCCAGAGAGAGAGACAGAAGACGTCAACCGACCGACAAATACACAGACAACAGGAACAGAATCCACAGATGAGCAGAATCTTGGTCTGTCCTTTTTCAGACGAGACAGACAGGCAGTGATGGGAATAACCGTGTTTATACTCTTTCTACTGGATGTACCATTTATATTTTAGCTTATTCTATGTATATATTATATACATATACGGTATACATATTATATACAAAAGAAGGGGTTAAAATTTCAATCACAAAAATGTATTTTTTACATTTTTAAAATTTTTTTATAAAAATCGGAAAAAATCAATTTTTCAAAATGTGGAGCGGCTCCCCTAGTGGTCACTGCTGTGGAAAAGCAATGGAGCAGATAAATGCTGCCACCTGCTGATCAAATGATGTATTACAAGTGTATGTTTGAATTGATCAAGCTTTTTGAAAAATAATTTGAATTTAAGGCCCTGAAATCTGACAATAAACAAAGCGTTTCAAATGATACAGAACGCAGTAAAGGCTTAGTCAGTCAGAGAAAGTCAGAGAAAAAGAAAAAAGCAATGCAACAGTTACTTTCCCTGGTAATTAGTGACTTTTACAACGATGTAACTCAATTACCAACTGGGTTACTTTTTGTTACTTAAGTATCTAGTAAGTGTAGCGCTGCAGGCACCTGTGCGCGCTCCTCCTGCAGGCCGTGTAAGGTGTCCCGCTGCTTCTCCATCCTCTCCTGCATCACGCCCACCTTCACGCAGAACAGAGAGCCTGAGGAGGAGGAGGAGGAGAGGCCTGACCTCCCTGACCTCACTGACCTTCTCCCTCAGCGCGGCGTTCTCCTGCTGCGTGTGCGCGACTCTGTGCTTCAGCTGTGCCAGCGCCTGCGTCATCTCCTCTCGCTCCTCCCGCAGCTTCAGCTCCGCCTCCTGGTCAGTCACATGGTGAACAAGACATTACATCTGCAGCTTTATACACATTAATACATTACTAACACGTTCTTATCGTGTTACAGTAGTTTCGCTTCCTTTTTATCGTATTTTATCGTAGCGTATTGATGCACATGTAAGCCCATATAAGTCAATAGTTTCTCCCCCTACATTTCTGGCTAAATTAAGGTACATATCCTAAAAATACTTGTTATTACACCTAACTTGCGACTTGTATCAGTTTGATGTCATTTTACTTGAGTAATAAGTAAACTGCTCACTGCTCTTTGTCTTGTCATAGTGTTAGTGATCATCACAGTCATTTACTGAAACACCAACAACCAGACGATCAAATGAATAAAAAGCAACAATTCTCTCACATATTCACACGTGCGCTTTGAGACGGTTAAAACTGTGAAAAGTGCTTTACAAATGCTCAGAACTTGAACTTCATATACAAAAAAAATCTATTCTAGAGATGGAAACTCCTGGCGGCTCCAGTCAGAGCATTAGCGCTGCGCTACCCAGAAGATGTTTGTAGTCTCCGTTTGTTGCAACATAAATGATTATATTAGTTTAATCTTGCTTCTTCCTGTGTAATTGTGTTCCTGTTAATCGTTGCGGCGAGGCTAACGTTTATTTTTATATTTCTGATGAGTTAATAAAAGCTTGTACAAATGTCTTGAACTATTGTTTAAAGAAAGAAAAGACGTGTTTCAGTTTAATTGTGATTGCTGACTTGCAATGTGGAAAAACGAGCGCTTATATTTACGTCTGTTTTTGAAATAGCCACCTTAAATTTAAAACCAAAAATATAAAGCACCTCTTTTTAGAAGCCTAAAGTTTTTAAGCTTCTAAAATTGGAAGGACGTTGGAATGATTGTATTTACGCGAGTATCCAGTGTGTAAAGGCCATTGTATTTCCCTTCAATCTTACAACAGAACTGAACTGAAGAGCAAAACGTCTTCAGGGTGGGAAGAACAAACCTTTTACTCATTCAAGCGCGTTATATTTGCACAGTGATGCTGTAACGTCACGACTTCACTGAAACTAAAGCAGGAGTGTGTAAGCCGCGGCTCTTCAGGAGCTTTCACGTGACATGAGTTACTGTCATTAAATCTGGCTGAGCAGAGGTCTGTGTGTGTGTGTGTGTGTGTGTGTAGAAGATGAAGGAATGGGATGATGTTTATCTGTGTGCACGTGTGTGTATGATGTGGCTCTTTGCGGCTCTTTGTGGCTCTCGGTTTCTGGCTGGTTGGCCACCGCTGATCTAAACCATCTCTCACCTTCAGCTGGTCCACCTGCTGTCGGCCGGAGCTCAGAGACGTCTGTGAGCGGCTCAGCTGTTCCTCACGCTGTCGGATCTGTGCGGACACGGGAAACACTCATGAGCTTCTGAAGAGCTTCTGAAGAGACACCAGACACTCCAGCTTCACCGTCTCCTCCAGCTCCGAGATCTTAGTCACGGCCTCGCTCTTCTCACTCAGCAGACGCTGGATCTTAGTCTTCAGCTGCTTCTCCGTCACTGAGACACACACACACACACACACACACACGCGACGAGTCTCAGAAACAACACCAGAGACTGAGCAATCACAGGTAAGACGAGTTACTCACACTGACAGCTTCTGCCTTTCACCTGAGCGAGGAGACGAGAGAAAACACAGTTTAGGCTTCAATCACAACACAACACACAAAGAGCCAGAGAGAGGAGGAGGAATGAAGACGAGTGAAGAGATGAGAGGGAATAGAAGAGGTGAGGAAAAGGAAAAAATAAAGAGTGTAAATGTGAAGAAGTGAGAGAAAGAGTGTGGACTGTGAAAGATGGACAGAGAGATGGAGAGAGAGACAGACCGAAATACAGAGGGAGCGAGTGAGACAGATAGACATTAGGGGGCAAGAGAGAGAGAAATAATGAGCGAGATTACAGACAGACAGACAAAACAAGTGAAAGAGAGACTGAGAGACAGACAGACAGAGACAGAGAGAGAGAGATACAGACTGACATATATAACAAAAGAGAGAGAGACAGACACACATAAAAAGTGAGAGAGACAGAGAGAAAGACAAACATAAAAAGTGAGAGAGAGAGAGAGAGAGAGAAAGAAAGAGAGATTGAGAGACAGACAGACAGACAGACAGACATAAAAAGCGCGAGAGAGAGAGATTGATAGACAAAGAGTGAGAGAGGCAGAGACAGAGAGAGTGAAGGAGAGATAGACAGACATAACGAGCGAGAGAGAGAGAGACAGACATAAGGTGTGACAGAGAGAGAGAGACAGACAGACATAACGAAAGAGAGAGAGAGAGAGAGAGAGAGAGACAAATAGACATAAAGAGTGAGAGAGGTAGACAGACAGACAGACAGAGAGCGAGAAAGAGAGAGATGGAGACAGACATAACGAGTGAGAGTCAGAGAGAGTGAGAGAGAGAGGAGACACAGATAGAGTAAGAGCGAGACAGATATAAAGAGAGAGACAGACAGAATTAAAGAGTGAGAGAGGCAGAGACAGGCAGAGAGAGAGACAGACAGACAGACAGATATAGAGTGAGTGAGAGTGTGTAATTAAAGGAGTGAGGCGTCACCGCGAGCACGCTCCTCCAGCAGAACACCAGCAGGGTAAACACTCCCACAGCCCCCGTCAGCAGCACCGGCTCCCAGGCCAGACCGTGGAAGGTGGGCCCGGGCCTCCACTCCTCCGGCAGCGCGGTGAGCAGCTGTGGAGCAGAGCTTCACCTTATCAGAACAAACACAGCTGGACTTTCACCCTCAGTCAGGCCAAAACACGCGACATCACGGACACTCACTTCCTGAAGTCTGGAGAGAATAAACACCACACACGCCGCAGCGGGCGAGCTAAGAGCCGGCGGGGAATCCATCACCTCAGCGGTGTGATCGACGCTTTACCGCAGTCAAAGAAAAGTCACCGCGGCCACAATGGCGGATTCACACGAGCTGCTGCCGCGGCGCTGACATATACCGATTCTTCCGGTGAAATAGTGTAGTTATAATAATACACTCTTTGGTTTTACAAACTGCTGCGATGGCGTCTCGGGTCAGTTCCGATCTCCTTCCTCACGTCAACGGGAGAAGAGAGCGAACAGACTCCTTCCACTCTGCTCGGTCACGTGACTGCCACGGCCGCTCCTGATTGGATGTTATTGGTCACGTTGGGTAAACAAGCACAGGGACGCACTTAGCCTCCGAGCTAGCGGTTTGCAAGCGTGATAAAATCGCTTTAACGTTTCTCTGGTTTACCCGCGAGAAACGTCAAAACTCTTTATATCACATAAATTTAAAAAAAATAATAAAATAAAAACACGTTATATTATGGTTGTTTTTTTTCGTTTGGCTGTCATCTCTTTAGGTTTGCACAGTTCCCCATTCTGACTAAAACACTTTTTATTTTGAAACCGATTTGGTACAAAGCGGGACGTGCAATTTCATTCTCAAATAATCAGTTTTCATATCATTTAAAGGACGTACGGCGAACCTACGTATGTGCATAACGGTGATTTGAAAAAGAGTGAGAACCGGACATTTTTGTGAATTAAAAAATGTCCTGGGAAAGGTGGTTAAAATTTGCATAAAAGACCTCTGACTTTCATACAAAAATGGATTGAAGACATGTACAGTAAACGATGCATTGAGAGTTTTGAATCCTCTCTCGCTTGAAAACAACAGCGTACTCACAATTTCTGCATAAACGCCGACACATTCTTTAAGGAGGAGCATCAAAGTCCAGACTTGATGTGACGAGCTGATGATGTCACTGCTGGAGTCAGACTCACGGAACTCAGACACGGCTGGAGTCTCCACAGAACCTGAGGGAGAACCACTCTGAACGTCAGCTCAACACGTGATGCGTGTGGATGAAAGAGAGAAAGAGAGAGAGAGAGAGAAGGATGGATCACACACACACACACACACACACACACCTGAGGACGGATCCATTTCGAGGTGAAAGCCAATATCCACCGGGCTCTCCGGCGTAGCCCGCGGGCCCTTCTGGATCTCCTCATCCTCCCGTAGATCTCCCGCAGACTCTTGGTTTCGGTTGAAGTGACCACCGTCCTCAGCGCGCACGTTCAGCTCGGCCTTCAGACTGAGCTCAGATCCGTTCATCTGCTCCTGAGGTTGAGAGTCCTTCACGTCTTCTGCTTCTTCTCCTGAAAACAGACAGAATCCAGGACCAAAGTATTCAACCAAAAAGTTTCAGCTTTGATGATTAAACACGAAAAAGTCTCTCACCGGCTTCAGCATCAGCAGCTCCATCATCATTGTCCTCCACTAGCGGGACACTGTCACTGACGGACGAGTATTTCTGCCGTATGGAGAAGACCATCTCCTGAAACGTGTCCAGGATGTCCGCCTCCAGGTCCTCCAGCTCTGCTTCCTTCATCCGGCCCCGGGCCCGTTCAGAGAACATCTCCTCCGTGGCGTCGAGAATGGAGTTCTCCGAGGCCTCTGCGATCTGGTCCAGGCTCTTCTCAATCTCCTCGGTGTCGGTCTGGTGCTCCTTGGCGGACTTCATCTCTTGCTCCAGGTCGGAGAACATGGCTTCAATCCTGAACAGGTTTTTTAAGCCGATGTACTGCTGCATCCGCTGGGTTTCCTCGTCCGGCATGTGGTTTCGTAGAATAGTGAGTCTCAGCACATCTTCGCTGTACGTGGACTCTTCATCGTGGACTCCAGGACTTGCACTGGAGGTGAGGGAAGATTCAGAAGAGCTTTCACTGAGTCTGGGACTGCTGGAGTCATCTGGCTGAGAGGAAACGTCTCTTCTTTCTTCTTCGGCTCCTTCACGATGGTTTTCTTCTGGCTCGTGGACATCAGATGCGAACAGGAGAGCATTCTCATCCTCCAAAAGCTCTTCTCCATCATCGTTCACACCTTCATCCTGAGGATTCTCTTTGTCGTGGACACTCGTGGTGTCTTCATCGTGATCTTTCAGTTTCACATTTGATGGACGAGTGTCACCATGTTGAGGAATGTCGACGTTGTCGCTTTGGGACTGAAAGTCAAGTAAGGCTTCGTCTTGATGTTTCTCTTCGCCGTGTGGACCGTCATCATCGTTTTCCAGACTCACGTTTGGGATTTGATGAGACTCAGAGGTGTTTTCATCCTGTTGAGGCACGTTGGGTTCATCAGTTTGAGATTTAAAACCGTTATTATCTTCATGTTGACGATCAGGTGTAACTTGGGAAGTTTGTTCTTCGCCTTTGCTTTTGTACTCTGAGATGTCTCCCCCTTGTTGGAAAAGAGAGGATTCAACTATTTGAGGTTGAACGTCCTTCACGTTGTCGTCATGAGGTTTGCCACCATCTTGAGAACTATGTTGTTCTGATTCAAGAGTGTTTCTGAGCAAATCCAGAAGCTGGTTCTTCACATTGTTGTTTTGATCATCTGCTGGTTTCCCAGAAGATTCAGACTCTGTTCTTTCCTGGTCTTCAGACTCGTGCAGTTCCACAGTTCTCCATGGATTTTCTTCTTCTGGTGGTGCGTTGGTCTTTTCAACGCTGCTTAAAACGGCATCTTGAGCTTCGGTGTTGATGATGGGTTTCTGGATGTGGTCTTCCATCTCATGCTCTACATTCCTCAAATCTAGTTCATCCACAAGGGGCGACGTAGACACAAAAATCTCAGATTCCTGGTTTTCATCTCCTGGTGGTTTGTATGAATGTTCTTGAGTCTGGTCTTGACCTGATGTGGCATCTGCTGACTGCTGAGAAGGTTCTGGGACATGGACTCCTTCAAGTTCTGTGCCACTGGAGACTGGGACCGTGGGATCAATGGGCTCCTCAGTCACATCAGTCACCTGCGATTCCCGTTCAGACGTGACAGGGACAGACTGAGGAGAATCATCAACTGTAGGCCACATGTTTTCTTCTTCGCTCATCTCCTTAGCATCAGTCTGTAGTGGTTTATCTTCAGAATCTGGCTCGGTTTGGGCAGGTTGATCTTCCCTTTCTAATTTTTTGACGTCAAGTTGGGAAGGTTGATGAAGATCATGAACTTTGCCTGGAGCCTCGACAGGTGCAGACGAGCTTTGGTCATGGTAAACCTCAGAATCCAAATCAAGTTCAGACAAATCTGGATCTTCTTCATCGCCTACAGACCTCTCAGCATCTTCACCGTGTGAGATCTCGGCCGGGTTTTCAGTGGCATCGTGTTCTGAATCCTGCGACTCTGCTGTTGGCGTCACTCTGCCGAAGTGAAGGTCTTCCCGTCCGTGTTCTTCTGAAGGTTCTGAGGGTAACGTCTGTGATTCAGGAGTCTCTGTTGGTTCTGCTGGTTCAGAAGGCACCTGAGTAGCTTTGAACTCCCCTGATAAATCCTCATTATCTGCTAAAATCAAACTGCCTAATAAAACATCTATATCATAGTTCTCAAACTTATCAAGCCCAGTGTCGAAACACACAAAGTCTGTTTCCTGAAAGAGAAGAACATCACGTTACTTCAGCTGCAAAGCAACTAAACTAAACGACGAAGCACTTACTTCCGCAGGCACCTCCAGCTCCTTCTCCGTGTAGACGTGATTTATACTCAGATAATCTTTAGGAAAGTAACCAAAGTTGTTTCCAACCTACGGAAAAATAAATCAATGTCGTCATGAAGGACGATACCTCGCAAAGCAAAAAAACATCACGAGTCTGGACACACACACACACGTTAAAGAAGAAAGTACTCACACTTCCAGCCCACACGTCTGACCTTTGGCCTGAGAGTTTATAATATACATATATAGTTTCTCCTTTCTTAAAGGAGAGGAAGCGGCAGTCGGGTCCGGTGAAGTCCTGGACGGCTTTTCCTCTGCCGAGAAGCACTGGAACACACACACACACGCACACACACACACACACACACTTTACACTCCATTCCTGCATCCAGTCTGAGACCAAACGTAGATGTTCTGAAGCTCTAGAGAAGCATCGTCTCAATATTAACAATCAAAGCTTCTCTGTATATGAGGAATGTCTACTCCGCTTGTTACTGCTTATCTTACGAGGTCAAGGCCCAAAAACCAGTCGCACTGATGATACAAATAAAACAACGATAAAATATCCTGAGCGACTAATAAGACAAGACTGTGTGTGTGTGTGTGTGTGCGCACGTTCTCTTCGTGTGTTTCCTCCGGGTCTCAGGTTTCTCACACACTCCAAACACATGCAGGAGAATTGAAAAATTGCCCTTAGGCAGTGTGTGTGTTTCTCTCTCTCTCTCTCTGTGTGTGTGTGCGTGTTCTCTTCGTGTGTTTCCTCCGTGTTTCAGGTTTCTCGCACACTCCAAAAACTTGCCCTTAGGCAGTGTGTGTGTTTCTGCAGTAATCCGACATCCATCTGATCGACACGTGTAGTGATGAGAAGAAACCAAGGAATGTTCTCAGAGCCACAACACAATAATAACAAAAGCACGTGACTGAACGACACGACACGACACGAACACACGTCTAACGTAACGAACGCGGGGCTTTAACCCTTTACGTCACGTGACGTCAGGAGAAATCCCGTAAACCGCTGCTAGCATCGCCGGCTAAAGACCCCGCACACACACACACACACACACGCACACACACACGCACGCACGCACGCACACACACACACACACACACACAAACGGACAAAGTTCCCGGACCCCCGTGTGTGAGGTGTCGGCGTGACGTCACGTAACTTTTACGCCTCCTGATAAGGATCTGTGATAGCGCGCGGATACTCACTGCTACACTCGCTGTCGGCGCAGCGTTTGAGGTCAGAGAAGCGCCGCTCGGAGCCGCAGCAGTGACGCAGGAGCAGCGGGAGCAGCAGCAGCAGCAGCGGGCAGAAGCCGAGGCGCGTGCGGGGAGCGGCCATGATGAAGCCGCCGGCCGCTCGAGTGAAGCCGCAGCCGGACACGTCAGCAGATCTGGAGGAGGAGGAGGAGGAGGAGGAAGAGTCATGTTACACACACACACACACACACACGCACACACGCCGCCCCGTCTGACGCGCTCCTCTAGAAGCTGTAAGTCTACAAGTCTTCAGTAAAACTTCCCAGCAGCGTTATAACGGCCTATGGAGACAAACCGCAGTGTAACCATAGCAACGCGTGTAAAGCACAGGCGACACTTCACTATTGTGCGCTTTGAGACAGTTAAAACTGTGAAAAGCGCCCTACAAATACTCATATTATTATTATTATTATTATTTCGGCGTGGCTTTAGGAAGCGTGTTATGTATTATTGTTTACGTCATTGACACGCTCGGGATGCTTATTTATTCTCACGTAGTTTAATTGTCGGCTATATGTTTGTTACATGAATGCAGAGGCGTAAAGAGTACCAGACAACCATACTTAAGTAAAAGTACAGATACGTGCTGTATAAGTTACTCCAATACAAGTAAAAAGTCACCACTGTAAAAAAGACTTGAGTCAGTGTAGCAAAGACTTGACAGAGTAGCAAAGTATCGATTTTTAAGATAACTGAAGTATTTTACTCATACTGAATTTAGGCTAAAATAAAACTAATACATGTGGAAAAAACTCTATTCGGGAGGTTTTATTTTAACAGAATACAGACATACAGAAACGAAATGTAACACCTCCATGTTTCAAAAATGGTAAAACAAAATAAATAAAGAACAAAAAGCTTCCAGTATCTTCACCTTCTACAGAGGGCATAATCGCCTCGTTCTCCCAAGAAATGAGCCGCGATAAAAATCTATCATGTGCACAATCTCTACGTCAATCGTACGTTTCTATGGTGATCAGACGCGCGTGCGTATCCCGGAGGCGCCTGCAGGGGGCGCTGTGAGCTTCCAGAAGAAGAAGAAGAAGCCGGCCGCCGCACGTGGGAATGTTTGTTTCCGTCTTCGGCTTCCGGAATAATGGACTACTCGGAGGCTTCTTCAGAAGAGGAGCGTGTGAGCCGAGCCCGGACACGCTACCAGCCGCGGCTCCTGTCTGAGAGAGACCGACGCTCGAGCCGCGACATCAGCCGCCGGAACTCCATCACCGCGCGGCTCAAGGCGACACGAGACGCGCTGCTGAGGCACCGGTGGCGGGAAGCGGCCGAGCTCTTCATCGCCTGTGTGGAGATGCTGGAGTTTGTGACGCTCA
>MU204343.1:948073-958073 GCA_017309775.1 Paedocypris sp. Pulau Singkep | reverse complement strand
TGGTGCAAGTCTCCTCTGACAGTCTAACACCACACAATCAGCCATTTTAATGATGGTTCCGGAAGGTGTTTCCCTCCTCAGTGGAGAAAGAGGCTCCACTTCTCCACGTAAACAGCGTCGTCAGGTCTACAGAGCTCCAGGAGGCATCATAGAGAAGATCAACCTGAAGCTCCAGGAGATTCTGCTCATACGACACTCGACACTCAGGAGAGGAGTGAAACACAGAACAAAACAGAGCAATTAGAAAAACTTGAAGTACCATAATTAAAGATTTTGACAGTTTTAGGAGGTGCTGGTGTGATTCGGTTCCCAGCACTACACTAGGCAGCCTTTCTACACGATTATATTAACTTATTCTGTAAGTTATTATAACAGGTCAGTATATGCTTCGTTGAAGAGACGCGTCTTCAGTCTAGACTTAAACTGACTCACTGATTCTGAGTCTGTAATTGGACTAGGCAGAGCATTCCATAGTTTGGGTGCTAAGGGTGTAAAGGATCTTCCTGCCTAGTAGATTTTAGAGATTGGCGGTATTATAAGCTGGCCGGAGTGTTGAGAGCGCAGCAGTGGTGTAGGCTCGTAGTAAGTGATGAGCTCACTGAGATATAGAGGAGCTAAACCCTTTAGTGCTTCATAAGTGATTAAGAGAATTTTAAACTGGATGTGATATTTAACAGGTAACCAGTGTAGCGACATTAACACTGGACTAATATGGCTATACTTCTTTGTTCTGGTGAGTAATCTAGCAGCTGCATTCTGAACTAACTGAAGTTTATCTATTAGTTTAGCAGGAGAACCTCCCAGAAGAGCATTACAGTAATCTAACCGTGACGTCATAAACGCATGCATCAGTTTTTCTGCATCCGGTCGGGAGAGCATGTGACGCAGCTTTGAGATATTCCTGAGGTGAAAGAATGCGGTTCTGCAGACGTTGTGAACGTGACTTTCAAAAGAGAGTTTGATATCTAATATGACACCTAAGCTTTTCACTTTAGGTGAGGATGAGATTTCAAGTCTGTTAAGATTCATACTGTATTCGGGTGCATCAAGTATTAATTTGGTTTTGTCTGAGTTCAGCATGAGAAAATTACTTGCCATCCAATCACTAATGTCGCTGAAGCAATCTAGTATATTGGAGAATTTAGAGATTTCATTAGGCCGTGCCGAGATAAAGATTAGTGTGTCATCTGTGTGACAGTGGAAGCTATGACCACGCCTTCTGATTATGTCCCCTAGTGGAAGCATGTAAAGTGAGAACAGGATTGGGCCGAGCACGGAGCCTTGAGGAGCTCCATATTTAACACTAAACCTCCATTTACATTACAGTTACCCGCCCGGGCACGTCTGGGTTCTGATGCTGCGCTCAGGTGATCTGACCTCACGCTGTGTGTGTGTGTGTGTGTGTGTGTGTCCAGATCGCTGTGTGGACCCGCGTCCAGTCCTCTGTGGTCTCTCCATGCCTCCGTCTCCTCTGGACGACAGAAGTGTGGTGGCGCTGCCAAGGGCTACTCGACCTCAGGAACTCCCTCTGCGCCTGGACACCAGCTTCCTGGAAGCCTCCGCGGGCGTGGCCGCTGTCCAGGCCAGTGACCTTCTGTCGATGCCCGCGCCCTCGCTGACCTGCGGCTCCAGCTGTTGCGCGGTGCCCACCTACGAGCCGCGGAGCCGGGTCAGCGCCAGCACCCCCGACCTGAGGCGCGGCCTGCAGGGGGCGGGGCCTGAGGGGCGTGGCCAGGCCTTGAGCGTGCGGGTCATCGGCCCCGGCGAGCTGGCCAGGAAGCTGGGCGCGGCACCCCTGCCCGTCCTCATCGACTGCCGCCCCTTCACCCACTTCAACCGGAGCCACGTCCGGGGCGCGGTCCACATCAACTGCTGCGACCGCATCAGCCGGCGCCGCCTCCAGCAGGGCAAGATCACGGTGCTGGACCTGCTCTCCTGCCACTCCTTCAGCGGCATCTTCACCCGAGAGCTGGTGCTGTACGACGACAGCACCCTGGACCCCGCCCGCTTGAGCCCCGCCCAGCCGCTGCAGGTGGTGCTGGAGTCTCTGCGGCGGGAAGGGAAGGACCCGCTCGTGCTTAAAGGTGCCACAGCCTTAGTGACGTATCACCATCACCTGACCACACGCCACCTAGTTAAAGCCTGATGAGCAGAGAGAGAGAGAGAGAGAGAGAGAGAGAGAGAGAGAGAGTGTTGATCTGCTGATGTTTGACGTGGTGTGTGTGTGTGTGTCAGGGGGTCTGTGCGCCTTCCGTCAGAAGCACGGCGAGCTGTGTGATCACTCTCTCCAGCCGGAGGGGGGCGGGGCCATCAGTGAGGCGGGGGGCGTGTCTCTCTCGCTGCCCTCCACCCCGGACATCGAGAACGCGGAGCTGACCTCCGTCCTGCCCTTCCTGTTCCTGGGGAACGAGCGCGACGCGGCCGACCTGGAGCGTCTGAGGCGAGTGGGCGTGGCTCGCGTGCTGAACGTCACCGCCCACCTGCCGCTCTTCCACCAGCAGCACGACGCCTTCAGATACAAGCGTCTGCCCGCCGCCGACAGCAGCAAGCAGGACCTGCGGCAGTACTTCGAGGAGGCCTTCGAGTTCATCGGTACCGCCCACAGAATCAGAGAACAGAGGGAACGAGTGAACGGGAGAGAGAAGAGACGAGCGTGAGGAAGAGTTGAGAAAGAGAAAAGGAGAGTGTGAGAAAGAATTGAGAAAGAGAAAAGGAGAGTGTGAGAAAGAATTGAGAAAGAGAAAAGAAGAGTGTGAGAAAGAATTGAGAAAGAGAAAAGAAGAGTGTGAGAAAGAATTGAGAAAGAGAAAAGAAGAGTGTGAGAAAGAATTGAGAAAGAGAAAAGAAGAGTGTGAGAGAATTGAGAAAGAGAAAAGAAGAGTGTGAGAAAGAATTGAGAAAGAGAAAAGAAGAGTGTGAGAGAATTGAGAAAGAGAAAAGAAGAGTGTGAGAAAGAATTGAGAAAGAGAAAAGGAGAGTGTGAGAAAGAGTTGAGAAAGAGAAAAGGAGAGCGTGAGAAAGCACAAGGCAGGACGAACTACGTAGAGATGTGTGAATAAGGAGAAAGAGACAGAGGGAGGGAGTGAGCGAGAGAGAGAGATAAAGTGTAACAGTACAAATACAATAAGATAAGAGATGAAAGCAAGAATAGTACAATAAAAAAGAGATAAGATTAAAATATGAATAAAAGATAAAAATACAAAAAAGGGAGAAAAATACAATAACAAAAGAGATGAGATAAAATATGAATAAAAGATAAAAAAAAATAAAAATACAGTAAAGTGAGAAAAACAAAATAAAATATGAATAAAATATAAACGATACAAATACCGTGAGAGTATAGAGAGAGAAAAATACAAAATACAGAAAAAAGTGCTTTAAGTGTTCTAGGTAGTAAGGATGTTTAAAGTGATCACAGAGAGAGAAAGAAAGAGAGTGTGTGTGTGTGTGTGTGTGTGTTTCTATACTAAATATTATTAGTACACATTTATATATAATTATTAATTATAAATATTAATAATACGCATTTATATACATGCTTTCATTTTAGGACTTGTGAGTAAACGAGTGTCACAAAGTGTAAATCATAAATGTATGTATTTGTGTGCAACTGTTCTTTACTCTTGATGAACACCTGTCTCTCTCTCTCTGTGTGTGTGTGTGTGTGCGTGTGTGTGTGTGTGTGTGTGTGTGTGTGTGTGTGTGTAGAAGAGGCTCATCAGGCGGGCCGCGGGCTCCTGGTTCACTGTCAGGCCGGAGTGTCTCGCTCCGCCACCATCGTCATCGCGTACTTGATGAAGCGCACCTGGATGAGCATGACCGACGCCTACAAGTTCGTCAAGTCCCGCCGGCCAATCATCTCCCCCAACCTCAACTTCATGGGTCAGCTGCTGGAGTTTGAGGAAGACCTCCACACCGGCCTCACTCCTCGCATCCTCACGCCAAAGCTGTCGGGCCTGGAGACGGCGGTGTAGCGGGCGTGTGCTAATCGCTAATGTGCCTGAGCGACACCAGGAAGTGACGTGAAGATCGTTCTTCTGTGCTGCACCAAAACACTTCCGTTTATTCTGGAAAGCGTGATTCACGTGATTCGACAAACAGGAGAACCAATCAGAACACGTCTAATTCCGTCACTGAAGGATCATCAGAAGTCTCGGCGTCTGTGTGACTATCCACAGCTCGTTACTATTGACGCCTGTAGCATCAACACAAGTTGCCAACTTTGTGTGTAAAGTTGGTGATTTTGAGTGAGTGTGTGTGTGTGTGTGTGTGCGTGTGCGCGCGCGATAAATTGTGTAATTTATTTCACGCGAACGCTCGTTTCAGAAAGTCGCGATTTCAGCAGTGTTTTCTCTGTAGCTCCTCCCACTGGTCTTTCCGTTGGCTAGATGCTGCGTTCTCATTGGTGAAGGGGTTGAAACCTTCGGTGCCTTGAAGCGGCTGCAGACGTCACAATCACGACTTCCGCACGAGGGTTTGATGTTCTGATCACTGTGAAACCACTCCGGGCTTCACGCCGTTCACGCTGTTTTACACTTTTTATAAGGACGCTTTTATATCGTTTTATGCTTTTGTTGAAACCATCATAAGAAAGAGCTGCACTTTCTCACAAATAAGATGCAACTTGTTCAAAAATCTTGGATTTCTATTTTAATAAATTGGTTTATATTTGTCAGGATTCCGTCAGCGGATAATGAGAAGTGAAATTCTGATTAATACTGTAAGATACGTTTATTTGGTGACCAGTAATAACTGCTTTACTACCGTCATTTGTTGAATAATTGTAAATCATACACGTGTGAATCACTGCAGCGATATTATCGTGTGTAATTCTGATCATGTGGTCGAGACGGTTTGATTCCCTCTGATTGGCTGGTGATGCAGAAGCGTCTCGTCTAGATCAGGCGTGTCAAACACACGGCCCGCGGGCCAGAACCGGTCCCCAAGGAGGTTTGATCAGGCCCGCAGAATCATTTGAAAGTGGATAAAAATGCATAAATGACTTGGAAGTATTATTTGTAATTAGCTGCTATTCATGGATTATCCAAGTTCTAGTTTGATTAGTCACATACACATTTGTTTTGCAACAATCGTCCGGCGTATAAACATGGTGTGTGTGGGGGTACAATACAATTACAAGAAGTTAGGAGATAAAAGCAATACAAGTACAGTTAAAATAGAGATAAGATAAAACATTAAAGATAAAAATACAAGATAAAATATCCACTGTTTTCATCAGTGCCAACGCCGTCGTTATCCAAGTGGAGAAAAGTGGATAAATGTCAAAGAAAATGGACCACGTCCCATTTATTACTAATATATTTCTATATTGTTTAAAAAATTCATGTGATTTTGTGGTTATTTCTAGCAGAGTGTGGTGTGATGGTAAAGGTGCGGTCCGCTCGACACCTCACTAGACACTGATCTGAGATGAATCAAATCCTTCATCAGAAGAGCCAAAGACGGTCCGTAAGTGTCTGCTCTCTTCAGCCGCTCACAAGCTGCTGGGCTTCTATGCATCACTTCTACTTTTGCACTGACTGTTAATTTCCTGTGTCTCACTCTCTGAGTGTCTCACCCTCTCCTGGCGTCTGTAGAGAACCTGAGAAAATAATAAAGGAGAACTGACCCGCTGAGATGCTAGTGTGTGTTTGAAAGGGTAAAAGTGTGTGTGTGTGTGTGTGTGTGTGTGTGTGTGTGTGTGAACAGTAAAATGTGACAATTATAGATTAAATTAAGGCCTTGTCTCACTCTGTCTCTCTTTCTTTCTCACTCTCTGTCTATCACTCACTCTCAATCTCTCTCTCTGTCTCTCTCTCTTTTTCTCACTCGTTCTCTGTCTCTCTCTTTCTCTGTCTGTCTCTCTGTTTCACTGTCTGTCACTCTTTCTCACTCTGTCTGTCCCTCTCACTTTCTTAGTGCCTCTAACTCTCGCTTGCTCACTGTCTCTGTCTCTCTCTCTTTCTTTCTCTCTGTCTATCCCTCACTCTCCATCTCTCTGTCTCTCTCTCCCTCTCTCTGTCTCTCTCTCCCTCTCTCTCTCTCTATCTCTCTCTCTCTTTCTCAGCAGTGACCTCTTCAGAAACAGGGATTCCTCTGTGATCTGTCGCTCTTCGCTCTCCTTCAGTGTCGCTCCTGGTGAGAGGCTTGACTTCTCTCTATAGGAACGAGGCCAGAAATAAGTTTAGTGCGGTTAGTAATGTGATGACGGTTCCTCCAGACTCGACCTTTATGCTCGTATTAGGGAAAGAGAAGTCGGTCCGGTGATGACGCTCCGCTCAGGACACACACACACACACACACACACACACACACACACACACACACACACGCTATAAATACATGGTGTTATAAATAGTGAAACAGTTATTTGGTGAATCCTTTATATTTAGTGTACACAACACATGTTATTTATAGTGAGAGTGATACGTAGTTAAAAATAGCAACAACCTTAGAGTGAATGCTAAGTCACTGCGCTAATATAGTGAGTGCCGTAAAAGTATAAATCACAGGCAGACAGACGGACACATTTAGTCTCGCAAATTAGAAATGCTACAGTTACAGGGGCATAAACACAATCAGAATAATGCTAATAATGAATATATAAAAAAAAAAAGAATAGAAATGATCACAAACATTCTAAAGGTATCAACTAATGTGATATTTCACTGGGGAATCGCTGTGAATGTTGTGTGTCCTGTGAGGCGACCTTGAGTGTCTAGAAAAGGCGCCAATAAATGAAAAATTGAATGGATTATTATTATTATTATTATTATTATTATACTAATATAATAATAATGATGGCAGTGCTGGAACTGATGATCAGCTCGACGGCTTCTACTCGCTTTGCTTCCACCTCTAAATATAAAGCGAAACATGACACAAAAACAGCGGCTGAGCTATTAATAACCCAGACAGTGACCCGCATCACAAACACACAACACACACATACAGTTCATCATATTTCATCCAATGAATCATAACACGGTACAAACTCTGTTAATATCGACCAAACCCTCAAAACATCTGACTGTCTCAAAACCAGTTGTCAAGTAACACAGTAATACTACTTCATTACCATAATAAAGTAGAAATTTGGCTTACTTTTACTTTACTAGAGTAAAAAATGCATTAATTGTCAATTATATACAACAATATTAATATATTTAATATAACAATATAGTTCTATAATGGCATTTTTTCTTGAATTACTTTTACTGTTTTACTTAAAAGTAGTTTTTATCAGTATTAGTAACAGTACTTTTACTTTAGCAAAAACATTGGGAATGTTACTTTTACTTTCACAAAAGTACTTTTTAACTCTAGTATTTCTACTTCTAATTAAGAAATGAAGGTGAATACTTTTGACAGCCCTGCTCAAACCAGATGCTACTGACCATTAAACCACGGCTCAAGCTGCCCACTGCTCCGTGTTTGTGTCGCTTCACTGGAAGGCTAAATCAGAGCAGATACTGCCCCTAGTGGCTATACCGACACAATCACTCACTTTACCTTAAATCAGACGTGAAACATTTGACTACAGAGTATTTTTCATTCATTTAACTAGCGATAAAAATATGTATATTAATGACATACAAAGTTTACTAAAAAGCGGAGTTATTTAGATAAGTCGCGTGAAAATGATTGAGGTTTTATCGCGTGCAGGTGCGCGCGACCAGGCCTAAAGCCACGCCCACTATTTCTCGAGGTAAGACGTTTTTCTCCTCAGTGGTCGTTGTTCTACTGAAATTGAGGCAAATATAAACGGTAATGTGTGTAAAATATAGAATTGTATTTCCAAATCTCTTCCGGGTCTCCGTGGGGTTTGAACGAATCGTCCATGAAGACAAAAACTAGCCAAATAAGAACATAAATCAGCGTCGAGCTGTTCGGCGTCCGGTCGGCTGTGGTCTTCGTGAGCGGTTTGTGTTTGTGTTGGTACGTGAGATGATTTAAACGGATTTAAACTCCGTTTACTCGTGATTAAGTGTGTGTGTGTGTGTGCGTGTGCGCGTGCGCGTGTGCGCGTGTGCGTGCGCGCGCGTGTGTGTGTGCGTGTGTGCGCGGGGTGACGAGAGTTTGTGGCGCTTTACTGCCGCCGTGTGGCCGCGCCGCGCTCGCGCTGCTTTTATCTTATAGTTTCCAAAAATGTTCGAAATATTTTGTCCTTCATGTTTTAACGTCATAATTAAAAAAAAAAAAACAGTGTCTATGGACTTTACACGACTTAAAACAACACCTAATCGCCAGTTTGAGATTATTCCTCTTAATTCACTCACTGTGTACAGTATTTTAACTAACTCGATATAACAAAATTTATTTTAAAGGTACAAAGAAAATTACACGCGTATGATTCAGTTGCATCAAGTTAAGTGTAACGGAGTAAAGTTCTATTTAATCAATCAATCAATCAATCAATCAATCAATCAATCAACCATCAAACACACGCCCCTCTTCCACATTCACCTGCTTCAACGAGTTTATCATCATCAAGTAAAAAACGTGTGTGTGTGTGTGTGTGTGTGTGTCAGTGCTTCAGGATAAATCTCTTTGCAGTGAAGACATGACGGTGATGAATTGTAAAAGCAGTACTGTACTGTAATGTAAGTCGCTTCGGATAAAAGCATCTGCTGGATTCATAACTGTAATTCATGACTGTCTCCACGTGACGTTTAGATTCTAATGGCGCCCTCTTGTGACGTGTTACTGAAGCGACAGAACTGTCCGTGTCGATTACAGCGCGAATACAAAGATCATTATAATTGTTCTGTTTAAAACGTATCAGCATATTACCTGTATGTTCTTGGGAATACATTTGACTGTATTAGATATCAAATAACCAAGCAGCAAGATTAAGGATACAGTCACGCTATTGAGTAATTACCAAAAATAAAACACTCATATTATGCAAACACAATATACAATTGTAAAAGAAAATGTAAAAAATAAAATGCGTAATTTTACATTTATTTTAAATAAAACAGAAGTAAAAATTCAACCTTACACACATTCAATCAGTCTCATTAACATGCATATACTATTATACATATACATGGTTTAATTACGTATTGTTAAAGCACACATTCTCTTTCACACACACACACACACACACACACACACACACAGTCGTGTAGAGCGCACTACAGCTCATTAACACACACATCCCATTCACACTCACATGTTCTTCGTGTCTCACTTTCTTTTCAGGGATTTTTATTTTCACTTTTATTATCAGTGTGTGTGTGTGTGTGTGTGCGTGTTTTGGTGTGTAATGACTGTGATTGTCATTACTTGCAGTGAGATTCGCCGCCACACAGCGACTTTTCCGCACCCGAGCTGAAACGTGATTCCCGCGGCTTCTGGAAAAGCGCCGCTCATCGTTCCTGACGCTCCGGGAGAGAGATCTGGGGATTTGAGCTGGAGGCTTGAGAAACTTTCCTTCCTCTGTTCCATGATAAACCTGAGGGCATGTGACGCTCCGTAAGACGAGTCATTATTATTCATGTCACATGATAACTATGTATGTCACGTAATAATTATTAATGAGCCATTCTACCTAGTTTATAAAAATATGTATTCAAAAATTGTGTTTCATATAAAAACACATTTTTGTGTGTAATGTAAAACACAAAAATGCATGTGTATAGAAAAAAAAAGTTTAGCAAAAATTAAAGAAACATAATCTCAATTAAACCCCCTCCATGATTAAAAGAAGGCAGAATTTCAAAGCATTGAAACATTTAATGAAGTTGTATGTTTTATAGCAACATTGAGGGTCTCAAAGTGAGCGAGTAAACTATTACAACTATAAAACTATTATAATATTAGTTACAACCTTATGGAGTAATTATTGGACCTTTTGGAGTCATTTCTTAACCAGTTTGATTGAATGTAATTGTTTTGTAGACAGTTGTCTCTCTCTCTCTGTGATGTCTGTGATGTGTGTGTGTGTGTGTGTGTGTGTGTGTGTGTGTGTGTGTGTGTGTGTGTGTGTGTGTGT
>MU204343.1:889327-900048 GCA_017309775.1 Paedocypris sp. Pulau Singkep | reverse complement strand
TGGCCTCGCACTAGTAAACCACACTCCCTTTGGCCTCGCACTAGTGAACCACACTCACTAAAAAAATATGATCAAGCAATTTAATGTTTAAGTAAAGTTGAAAAGTAAAATTAAGCATTAAAGCAAGTCATAAAGCGTTAACGTGTCTGTGTTTAGGTTCAGATGGGGCTCCGGGACCAGAGAGCGGATGCTCATCAAAGTGTCGGACCGGGAGCCCAGTTTCCTGACTCAGGGAAACGGATACTCGGGTTCGTCGCCACGCTCCAGACGATCCTCCAACAACGCCTCCTCTGACCCCTCAGATGCCACGCCCCTCTCCTTTCCAGACCGGCCCACGTCTCAGTCCCCGTTTCTGAAGAGGTCGGACCTGAGCGGCACTCAGCGCAGGTGCTCGGGCGACTCCCAGCCCTCGTCTCCTCGCTACGCCTACGAGCCTCCGCTGTACGAGGAGCCGCCCACGGAGTACCAGCCGCCGCCCATTTACGAGGAGCCGCCCACGGACATGCATTGTGACACCAGCTTTTACGGCTCCGATCGGTCTCCGGCCCGAAAACCCGCTCTTTATCATTCGCCCAAGCAGAGCCCGTCTCCTTACGGCCAGCTAGTGCTGACCAGACAGCGCAGCTCCACGCCCGACAAGACCTCCGGCCAATCAGACCGAGACTACTGCTCCAGCGGGCGGGACTACAGTTCTGCAGGGCGGGACTACAGCTCCAGCAGCATCAGGGACTACAGCTCTGGTGGGCGGGACTATAGCTCGAGTGGGCGGGAGTACAGCGCGGCGGGGCGGGAGTACGTGAAGCAGCTGGTGTACGTGGAGCAGTCTGGCTCCTCCCCCCGCTTCAGGACCACGGAGCGGCTGCTGAGCTACGGGAGCGGCTCGCACAGCGTGGGGGCGGGGCTTTCCTACGGCGGCTCCTTCACGCTGCAGCACGACGCCAACGCCGCCAACCGCAAGCGCAAGAGCCGCAAGCCGTCTCTGCCGGGCGGCGAGGGCGAGGGCGTGGCCTACGGGCTCGGGGCGATGGTCACTCAGGCCCGCCTCGCCTGGGAGGCCCAGCAGCTGCTGCATCAGCGAGGGGGCGTGGCCTCGGACCACGAGGGGAAAGACGGCTACGAGAGTGACGGGGCGACGCCGCTGCCGCTGCCCGGGCCGGTGGTGCGAGCCTTCAGCGAGGACGAGGCGCTGGCACAGCCGGACGGGCACTGGAAGCGCGCCACCCTGGACAGACTGGTGTTCCCTCAGACGCTGCTGGAGAAGAGCCTGTCCGTGCAGACCAACCTGGCCTCGCCCGAGCCCTACCTGCACCCGTCACAGGTGAAGCGCTGGTTTGCTTGTCTTCCCATTATATATATATTTTTCAATATTCACCCCTTTTTAACCCTCCTGTTAAGTTTCGTGTTAAAAGTTTCGAAAAAAAAATATTATTAAAAAAGTATTCTTTGCTGTCTCACACACACACACACACACACACACACAGAGTACCTACATGTAGCGTGGTGTTACATATACGCCAACTGAGGCATTATATTTTTTAGGTGATGATTACACCAAATAAGCCAAGCAGGAGAAGTTTCAAAGTGAAAAAAATACTTTTAATTAAATTAAATACGTTTAAATACTATTTGAAAATAGTTTTTAAAAAGTAACACGACTTTTTTATCTACTGAAGTTTCAAAGTGGAAAAAAATACTTTTAAGTATTTTTAAGGAAAAAACACATAAGTATTTTAGGGGAAAAGTACTTAGGTATTTTTTTTTTTTTTAAACTTGGAACATAATGGGAGGGTTAATGTAAATCTTTCCGTTCTAGTATTAACGTCTTCATGTAGATCGCCGCCGTGCTGATGTAACTCTGCGTGTTTCTGCACGGAGAGCTCATTAATATTTAATTAGGGGGTGTGTCCCGCGCTCACTCGATTAACTTTGCATGATATTTCACCGCTCATCCGCTCTCATCCTCACATGTGACGTTCTCCTGGTTCAGTCTGAAGACCTGGGGGCGTGTTCTCAGTTCGAGGCCAGTCGCAACGCCCGCAACATGATGCCCAGTGCCAGCTGCGGAGTCTTCCCCGAGTTCACGCTGCGCAAACCCTCCTCCGAGACCGACATCCAGAACTGGGCCTCCAAACACTTCAACAAGCACACACAGGTACACAGGGTCAAAGGTCATCATCCACATCACCTCGACATCATGGGACGAGCTTGAGACGCTCACGTTTTCACACTCTCAGGTTGCCACAAAGCACAAAAAAACAGCAAAAAATAAATCAAACTAAACTGCTTCATAATGTCTTGATGGTGATTGTGTAATAATTGCAATCACGAGAATTTAGAGTTGTACTCTCTTCCTTCCGGTATTTAACAGGTGTAATTATGGACTGATAAGGTTGTAGGTTTATCTATTGATTAAATAATTTTTTCGATTCATCGACTAAACTGTCAACTGATTTTTCGATTAATCTAACAATACTTTTTTTTTGCCCAAACGATTATTTGTTCATATTTATAAAATAAACATGCTTTTTGGTTTTTAAATTAAAACTGTCATTTATTTCAAACAAAAGGCATAATGTCTAATTTCTTACTTTAAATATCGTTCGAATACAGATTTGTCCTATAATATTAGTAAGATCTTCTAAAATGTCAATTTTTTCCCCCACCACTACACCACAACACTTTCCTCAAAAATGATAATGTTTTATTTTGATTGTGGTTAGACTGTACAGTGCTGGAAAAACCTGAATATAGACAGTGAAAGTGCTTGAATTTTATCTTTCAGAAAGTGTAGGAACCCTGAACTTGGGAAATGAGCAGTTAATTAAAAAAAAAAAAAAAAAAAGAAAAAAACACTTTTTTGAGGTATTTTGAGAAGCATGAGAATTTGGCTTTACCTGTTTTATTGATTTCATTAATTTTAATATAATTTTATGATCTTTGACTTTGTATTAATTTTATTGTTTTACTGAATTATTTAAATTGCCTTTTCGTTTTTGCTGTTGTTATTTCAAGTGTTAAGCACTTTGGTCAGTTTTTCTGTATATACAGGCTTCCTACGGGCGCTTGAAATCCGTGAAAATGCTTGAATTTCAATTGTGTGTTTTCAAGGCCTTAAAAACGCTTGGTTTTTAAACAAAGTGCTTGAAAATGCTTGAAAAATTAGCTGTGGTTATTTCACAGCATTCAAGTACAGCGGTAGCCCAAATTACAAAATTAATTTGTGCCGACTACATTTTTGCAAGGGAAAAATGTCATAAACTGGGATTCAATTAATATGTTAATGGCCTAATCTGTTCCCAGCCCCTGTACACTCACACACTTCTTTTTATAATATGATAAAATATCATAATAAATGTAGTAAAAACTTGTTACATAACAGTTTTTGGGAAGAAAGAAAAAAAGGCAAACAAAAACGAGTACTGTGGTACTAAAGTAAAAGAATAAAAAACAATGTATTATCCTTGTTTGTTCCCTCCTCTTACAGTTAAGAAAAAAAATACACCCGACCCAACTGTAAGTTTTGTTTTTTTTTGTTCATTTGTTTTATATTTACTGCACATAAACTAATACGAACAGTCGACTATTACAAAGCGCAAGTTGGTTTTTTGTTTGTTTTTGCAAAATATCTCTGTAACTGAGATTGAAAAGGTTTCGTTTTGGTTGTAAAGGTCTTATGCAGAATATTTTTACCAAAACCAAACCAAAGCTTGAATATGGACCGTGAAAATGCTTGAATTTGACTCTTCTGAAATTCAGATTTTATTAGACCACATACAAATTATACGTGATATAATATGTAGTGAAATGTGCAAAGGGGGAAATGCAAAAAAAATAAGAATACAAGTACGATAAAACAAGATTAAAAGATAAAATGTTATTCCAAATGTGCAAAGGGAAAGAGAATAAATCGAAATACGATAAAAACAAGATATAAAGATAAAATATGAAACATGAATAAAAATACAAAGTTACAAATACAAAATTTCCCAGATAAAAAATACGGTTGAATAACGTAGATGTGAGTAAAATACAAACATGTACTCTAGAAAGGTTTAAAGTGTCTAAAAAGTGACTCGGTGATGCAGAAGTGTTGTAAAAGTGAATCACTTTGTCACTCACTCAGTTTCTCACTCTCTTTCTTACTCACTCACTCACTCACTCAGTCTCACTGTTTTCCTTTCTTTCTTTCTTACTCAATCACCCACTTACTCTCTCATTTACTCTAACTCACTCACTCTCTCAATTTTTCCTACTTACTTTATCACTCGCTCACTCTGACTCACTCACTCAGTCTCACTCTATTAATTTCTGTCTTTATTTCTTACTCACTTACTCTCTCATTTACTGTAACTCACTCACTCTCTCAATCTTTCCTACTCACTCTCTCACTTTATCACTCACTCACTCGCTGACTCTGACTCACTCACTCACTCACTCAGTCAAACTCTCTTCTTTTCTTTCTTTCTTACTCACTCACTCTCTCACTTTATCACTCACTCTCTCACTCAGTCTCACTCTCTTCCTTTTTTTCTTTCTTACTTACTCACTCACACTCCCTCCCTCAATCAGTCTCACTCACTTCCTTTCTTTCTTATTCACTCACTCTCTCGTTTACTGTAACTCACTCACTCTCTCAATCTTTCCTACTCACTCGCTCACTCTGACTCACTCCCTCACTCAGTCTCACTCTCTTCCTTTTTTTTCTTACTCACTCCCTTACTCTCTCTCATTTACTCTAATTCACTCACTCTCTCAATCTTTCCTACTCACTCTTTCACTTTATCACTCGCTCACTCTAACTCACGCACTCACTCAGTCTCACTCTTCCTTTTTCTTACTCTCTCATTTACTCTAATTCACTCACTCTCTCAATCTTTCCTACTCACTCTTTCACTTTATCACTCGCTCACTCTAACTCACTCACTCACTCAGTCTCACTCTTCCTTTTTCTTACTCTCTTATTTACTCTAACTCACTCTCTCAATCTTTCCTACTCACTCTCTCACTTTATCACTCACTCACTCGCTGACTCTGACTCACTCACTCAGTCAAACTCTCTTCTTTTCTTTCTTTCTTACTCACTCACTCTCTCACTTTATCACTCACTCTCTCACTCAGTCTCACTCTCTTCCTTTCTTTCTTTCTTACTTACTCACTCACACTCCCCTCAATCAGTCTCACTCACTTCCTTTCTTTCTTATTCACTCACTCTCTCGTTTACTGTAACTCACTCACTCTCTCAATCTTTCCTACTCACTCGCTCACTCTGACTCACTCACTCCCTCACTCAGTCTCACTCTCTTCCTTTTTTTTCTTACTCACTCCCTTACTCTCTCTCATTTACTCTAATTCACTCACTCTCTCAATCTTTCCTACTCACTCTTTCACTTTATCACTCGCTCACTCTAACTCACTCACTCAGTCTCACTCTTCCTTTTTCTTACTCTCTCATTTACTCTAACTCACTCTCTCAATCTTTCTTACTCACTCTCTCACTTTATCACTCGCTCACTCTGACTCACGCACTCACTCAGTCTCACTCTCTCACTTTATCACTCGCACACTCTGACTCACGCACTCACTCACTTTATCGCTCTCTCACTCACTCTGTTGTTTCCTTTAACCTGTGTGTGACTGAAGTGTACTTGACTCGTGTGGCGTGTGCTCAGGGTCTGTTCCGGAGGAAGGTGTCTATCGCCAACATGCTGGCGTGGAGCAGCGAGCCCATCAAGAAGCCCATGATCGTGACGGCGGACCGCGCGGTGAAGCGCGAGGCGGTGGAGCTCTTCAAGCTGATCCAGACCTACATGGGCGACCGGCGGGGGAAGGCGGAGCCTCTGGCGGTGGCGCTGGAGGTGGCGGTGAGGGGGTGGAGCTGCCAGGGCCTGAGGGACGAGCTGTACATCCAGCTGTGTCGTCAGACCACCGAGAACTTCCGCTACGACAGTCTGCAGCGCGGCTGGGAGCTGATGGCCGTCTGCCTGGCCTTCTTCCCGCCCACCCCGCGCTTCCACAGCTACCTGGAGGGCTACATCTGCCGACACATGGACCCGCTCAACGACACCAAGGGTACGCTGCTCCACTCCACTCCACTCCACTCCACTTCACTTCACTTCACTTCACTCCACTTCACTCCACTTCACTTCACTTTACTTCACTTTACTTCACTTTACCCTCATTTGCCAGACGCTTTTATCCTAATTGACTTACAAAGAGAGGAGCAGGTGAAGCTATTGGTCTGCAGTAGGCTACAGTAGATGTCTACACAGGCTATACAGTGTTCCCTCGCTACATCGCGGTTCGACAATCGCGGATTTTTTTTCTTTATTACATATATTCGCGGACTCATGTTTTCCCCGACCGTGTCTCGGCGGAGGATGCGCGCAGTGCCTCGAGACAGACCGCCGCCGGACGCGTCTCACCGCGCAGAAGCGAATACGCAGGAGATGTTTGTTATTGGAAAAAGTGTTTTAAAAGTCTGAATAAGTGTTAAATAAATACGAAAATGTTGTTTCTCCACTCCGCGGAAATTCACCTATCGCGGTCGGGCTTGGAACGTATCTACCGCGATAAACGAGGGATTACTGTATAAGGAAACGTACTGGACACAACAGCATGACAGTCAACAACAACATTAAACACAATTTTTAATCAGTGTTAAGGTGATTTTTTTAAAAGTTGAGAAGTTTGCAGACTTTCTTAGGGCACCGCCCTCCCGCCCCCTTTCTTAGGGTACCGCCCTCCCGCCCCCTTTCTTAGGGCACCACCCTCCCTCCTCCTACTGATGGAATAGAATAGATTAGCCTTTATTGTCACAGTGCACATATACGATGTGAGTCATATAAATGTACAGGGAAAGTATAGCGACTTCCTGTCCAGTGTAACACGCATTAATACATCTATTCAAAATGTACAATAGTGCGATATATTACAGACACAGAACTTTACAGCAGTGGAGAGAATTTGTAGATATATATGGATTATATACATTTTATACATTTTGGTTGAGCAGGGGGTTATTTTATACGCACTTCCTGATGTTAGTGCATATGTGCGTTTAAAGTAGTGATGATGATGATGATGATGATGATGATGATGATGATGATGATGATGATGATGTCTTATTAGAAGAATGTACAACTGCTGATGTATTGAATTTAATCAGCCAAAAGTGTTTTTTCCAATTAAAAATGGACGTATGTTGACAAGCTACTTTTCCTGGATGTTTTCATGTCATGTAAATGGTGTGTGTGTGTGTGTGTGTGTTACAGGAGTGGCCATCAGCAGCTATGCAAAGTATTGTCACCGCAAACTACAGAAAGCTGCTCTTACTGGAGCAAAGAAGGTTTGACCTGCTCACTCTCACTCACTCACTCACTCAATCAATCAATATCTCTCTCACTCACTCACTCACTCACTCAATCAATCTCTCTCTCACTCACTCACTCAATCTCTCCCTCACTCTCACTCACTCACTCAATCAATCTCTCACTCACTCACTCACTCACTTACTCAATCTCTCTCTCTCACTCTTTTTCACTCACTCGCTTTCTCACTCACTCACTCTCTTTCTCACTCGGTCACTCACTCACTATCTCACTCTTTCTTTCTCTCTCACTCTCTCACTCACTCACTATCTCACTCTTTCTCTCTAACTCACTCACTCTCTTTCTCTCTCACTCTCACTCACTCACTCACTCACTCAATCTCTCTCTCAGTCTTTCTCACTCACTCACTTTCTCACTCACTCACTCTCTTTCTCACTCACTCATTATCTCACTCTCTTTCTCACTAACACACTCTTTTTTTCTCACTCACTCACTCTCTCTTTTTCTCTCACTCACTCACTCACTCACCAACACTCTCTCTCTCTCTCTCTCTCTCTCTCCAACTCACTATCACTCACTCACTCTCGCTCTCTCTCTTCCTCACTCACTCACTCTTTTTTTCTCACTCACTCACTCACTCACTCACTCACTCACTCACTCAGTCTTTCTTACCCACTCACTCCCTAACTTTCTATCTGACTCACTCACTCGGTCACTCACTCAGTTTTTCACTTTTTCTTACTCGCACTGACTCACTCCCTCACTTAGTCTCACTCTCTTTCTTTCTTGCTCACTCACCTACTCTCTCATTTACTCTAACTCACTCTCTCAATCTTTCCTACTCACTCTCTCTCTCTCTCTCACTCACTCACTCAGTTCTCCATTCAATCACTCACCATTCGGAGCCATTCACTTTCTTTTTTTCCTCACTC
This sequence comes from Paedocypris sp. Pulau Singkep, assembly GCA_017309775.1. Taxonomy (NCBI): domain Eukaryota; kingdom Metazoa; phylum Chordata; class Actinopteri; order Cypriniformes; genus Paedocypris; species Paedocypris sp. Pulau Singkep. The sequence goes on along the minus strand of MU204343.1, from coordinate 891,788 downwards.
ACTCATTGGCTTGGCCTCATTCTTTCGCTTTCTTACTCAATCAAATGCGTCTTACTTTCTTCACCTTCATCTCGTCCTCTACTTGCTGTTTCATCTTCTGCTCATTCTCTCGTGCGTTCTCGCTCGTTCTGAGTGACGCTGCTGGACAGACTCGCTGAACATCTCAATAATTATTCTAGGTGTAGTTTCCTGCTCGTGCGTGTGTGTGCGTGTGTGTGTGTGTGTGTGTGTGTGTGTGTGTGTGTGTGTGTGTGTGTGTGTGTGTGTGTGTGTGTGTGTGTGTGTGTGTGTGTGTGTGTGTGTGTGCGTGTGTGTGTGTGAGAGTGTGTGTGTGCGTGTGTGTGTGTGTGAGTTTTTTCACAGAAGACCTGTAGTAAATCTCACAACCATCCGTTTTTTCTCATTTGCTCATCCACGCACTCTCTTTTTTCCTTTATTCTCTCAGTTTTCCTCCGTTTTACCTCTCTCACTCTAGTCTCTCTCTTCTCATGGTTTATCACTCTTTCCTCGTCTCTCTCTTCTTCTCGTGATTTATCACTCTTTCCTCGTCTCTCTCTTCTTCTCCTGGTTTATCACTCTTTCCTCGTCTCTCTTCTTCTCGTGGTTCATCAGTCTTTCCTCGTCTCTCTCTTCTTCTCATGGTTTATCACTCTTTTCTCGTCTCTCTCTTCTTCTCGTGGTTCATCAGTCTTTCCTCGTCTCTCTCTTCTTCTCCTGGTTTTTCAGTCTTTCCTCGTCTCTCTCTTCTTCTCCTGGTTTTTCACTCTTTCCTCGTCTCTCTCTTCTTCTCGTGATTTATCACTCTTTCCTCGTCTCTCTTCTTCTCATGGTTCACCACTCTTTCCTCGTCTCTCTCTTCTTCTAATGGTTTATCACTCTTTCCTCGTCTCTCTCTTCTTCTAATGGTTCATCACTCTTTCCTTCTCTCCTCACCCGTGTCTCTTCTTCCTCCAGGGTTTGAACAAGCCGTGTCTGGAGGAGATCGCTCACGCTCGTAACGCTATCTTCAGGCTCTCCATGTTCGGCTCGTCTCTGGAGGAGGTGATGTCCATGCAGAAGGAGCGCTACCCGGATCGCCAGCTGCCGTGGGTCCAGACGCGCCTGTCGGAGGAAGTGCTGGGCCTGAACGGAGACCAGACTGAGGGCATCTTCAGGTGATCAGATGTGAAGAGTAGCGGACAGACCTACTTGAGTAAAAGTACAGATACTTGCTGTGAAAAATTACTCCGTTACAAGTAACAAGTCACCCATTGCAAAAAGACTTGAGTCAAAGTAGCAAAGTTTAAAAGAACTTAAGTATTAAGAAGTATTTTAGTCGTGCTCATGATCGGCACAAAAAAAAAGAAACGTGAAAACAAACTATTGTTTTCTAATACAGAAACAGAATTTAGCCTCAATGTTTGAAAAACGGTAGAACAAAGTAGACGTTAAAAGAACAAAAGGTCAGTCTCAGTCACTTAAATTTGCAAGCAGATATAAAATACAGTTCCGATTAGTAAATTATATATTATATGTATTATATAAAGTTATAGGTTATATAATAACATTTGTAAAACACATTCTTCCTCTTCTGAGTATTGAAGGTCTAGTTTGAGTTGCTTCTCAAGTGATGAGGACAGTTTCTCTGCATTACATTAATACACAGAGATGCCGTGCACTTAAACTACATAAAAACTCAATGATAATCACACCACAAACTCACAGCTCAATGTACTGTATGCAGAGTGTATAATTTAAGTCGTGTCGCTAGTTAAACACCTGCTACACCTACATTAACGCCCCTAATTCACATTCATGTGGTTCATTACCTCCATTACCTTCAGCAGCCTAAAGATGGCGATATTCACCTCGTCCGCCCAAGAAATGAACCGCGGTATAAACCGATTCTGGCTTGTCACGCACAATCAAAATGTAACGAGTAACAATAAGTGTCCGTTCAATTGTAGTGGAGTGAAAAGTACAGTTCCTCGATCAGAAATGCAGCGGAGTAGAGAGTAAAAGTTGCTTATATGTTTGATACTCAGTGCACGTACGAAGTAGGCAAAAACATACTTAAGTAAAGTAACAAAGTACATTTACTCAAGTACTTTACACCCCTGAATCGTCGTGTGTGTGTGTGTGTGTGTCTCAGGGTCCCGGGCGACATCGATGAAGTCAACGCACTGAAGATACAGGTGGACCAGTGGAAGGTGCCGACGGGTCTGGAGGATCCACACATCCCAGGTATCCCGGCGTTCCCTGTGTTATTACAGGCGTGTCAACGCTCCTGTCAAGATATTGATCAGTCACATGCACTTTTCAGTTTGATGGATTGAAACAGTGAACACAGATTTATTTCGTTGTTTTCTTGTAAACCATGACAATTAAGACTACTACTACTATTACACCTACGGATTAAAGATCATCATCTGGAGGATGTGTCTCTCTCTCTCTGTCTCTCTCTCTCTCTCTCTCTCTCTCT
>MU204343.1:846549-857556 GCA_017309775.1 Paedocypris sp. Pulau Singkep | reverse complement strand
TCCGCGGTGACGTCATCGTATCCTTTCACGCGCCCGAGCGTCTCGACGCGCCGTCCTGAAGTGTGGCGACCCTTGACCTTTCACCCTCAGTACGACACCAGCAAATCAGACGGTCAGTTCAAGAAAACCGCCAGCAACGGGAAACTGCGGCGATACCGTCCAGACTTCAGCTTCACGCCCTTCAGGACGGGTGCGTCTCCGCCCTCCAGATGTTTGTTCATGGTCCATAACACATTGTTCTTTGCTTTCCAGCCGTCAAAGAAACCTGTGATTGGTTCGTGGCTAACTACGACGTCGCCCGCAAATGAAGAGTCTCTCGTCTCGCTGACTGTTCTGAGTTCTGTGTGACGCACGAGACGGGAAAATAAAGGTCGACAAGGATTTAAACCACTAATGGCTTTTGCAGTGTGTGTACAGGGTTTTGTATTATTAGTGTGTTGCGTTTTATTCTTGATTTAACGTAGAAGTGAAAAAAATACAAAAAAGTTCTAAAATTTGACAAAGGGGCCGGACCAGGCTTGAGAAAAAAAAAATACACATTTTGGGATATAGAGAAAATACAGCGGTACCTCGGTTCACTAACGCAATTTTTAAACGTTTGTATATAATTTGATAGTATTTAGAGGTTCTGATGTAAGGTCATCACCGTGGATGTCCAGCAGGTGTCAGTGTGGCGCTGGAGTGTGTGTGTCGCTCCGCTCGGGTTCCACAGAAGAACACACTTTACACACGTTTTCACCAAAACATTTTAGATTGAGATGAATCCGTCAGACGCGCCGGTGTCAGCGGATCACGTGAGTGTGCGCGAGACTCGAACCTCCAGCTAACTCACTCACTCTGTGTGTGTGTGTGTGTGTGTGTGTGTGTGTGTGTGTGTGTGTGTGTGTGTGTGTGTGTGTGTGTGCGTGCGCGTGTGTGGGCGTGGGGACTGTTTACAGAGATCGTTGTGTACTCAGCAATATAAGCGCTGCTTAATCATTTATTTAAAATAAAATCTCACATTAGTCGAAACTACACAAAGATTTTTACGGTAAACGGTTTAGGCGGAGTCTTCAGTCACCCTGTTAGAATTTGAAGCAATCCGGAATTTTGACGGAATATTAAGTATTCGTTGCTTTCCGAAATATTTCCTCATGGATATGTAATGACTTTCTTTAATCGTCTTCCACACCAATGAAACACTCAAACCTACTAACAGTGTTGTGTGATGTTGTTTGCGAGTATCGACACGCTTGAAACGTTCACACTCGTTCGTATTAAGTCGTGTCGCCTAAGCGCGTTCGTCAATCTTCGGGCGTTTCCGGCAAAGGGGGGGCGGAGCCTCCGAATCTTGCCCGAAAGAAACCAGCGACAACAAGGCGACACAAAATGGAGCGGTGCACGGCTTTTAACCACTGGATGTACAGACATCATTTCATTTTTAACCAAAGACACGGGAAAAATGTGACCGTGCAGTGTAAACTCTGTCTGCCGAGGATTAACATGCTGTCCACCGCCTTGATTTCCACGTCGAACCTAAAGAAACATTTGATGGTGAGCTGGGTTTGTTTTTCTTTTTGCTTTGCGCGTTTAACGGCACACTCACGCTGTCGTCTCTCTCGTCGCTTTAACTTGGCTGTGGCTCTTTATGTATTCTTTATGTGATGTATTTCACGCGGGTTTTCCCCTCACCACAGCGAATAACTTTTAAAAGTTCTGCTTCCGCTGGTGTTCTCCTCAGAGCATCTGCTTGAGGACCGCGTGTGTGTGTGTGTGTGTGTGTTGATGACTGACTGACATGTTACGGCTCTTATTCATCAAGGCTTGATCCGGAAAGAGAACGTGTAATGGCCGTGATTCTAGAACGCGCCACCGGAAACGCGTGAGTCCGCGGAACGAGAAGCGGAACGGCGCGCGGTTACTAATCAACAAAGGAAGAAGCCGCCGAGTTAAAGTTCTGTCTCCACAAGCTCGCAGTTTCCTCAGTGAAAGATTTACCAACACGACAAGAGATCATTTATTCTCGTGTGACGGTGTGCTCGACGTTTACTGGGTTGTGTGTGAATGTTCACGTTGATTCGGTGCAGATTTATAACACTCTTTCCGTTTAAAGGGCCGGGCATTTCAAAATAAGAGTCTCTTGAAACCATCGCCTCACAGTTTTGTCTCCGCTTTTTTTTTTTATATAAACTAAGTAAACCACCAGTGAATTACTTGCTAAACACATTGACAGTTATAAGGTTTAAAGATAAAAGGATTGAGAATTAAGGAAATATAACTGTTTATTAACTTTTTTTTGGTAAACTGTTTACCAAATTCCGGGCTGGTCCCGTAATGCCACATTAGACCGAGGCAGAAACGCTTTGTATCCAACAGAAATGTTTTAACAATTTCTAATATGAACTTTTCCTAATATGAACTTTTTTTCCAACTGCACACGTACGTTTGTGCGACTGGTGATTCAGGCACGTGATGCTCTTGTTGGTTTGTGTGTGGCAGAGGAAACACGCGCTGGAGTACAGGAACGGCACAAGCCTGGAGCAGCCGAGCGTGTCGGGCAGCAGCATGTCCACTCAGATCAAGACCGAGGAGCCGCCGGAGCCCAAACACCACACGCTGCTCTTTGTAATGTCCTTAATGTCGGACGCTTCTTCACTGTGTGCGCATCCGGCCTGTAACTGTAACTGTAACTGTGACTGTACGCTTCATGGCTGTTAATGTAGTCGAGGGATCTGTTGCGGAATATTTATTAATTATAGTCAAAATGATCAATGTGTTTGTGTTCATAGTCTCTAAAGTGTGTGTGCGTGTGTGTGTGTGTGCGCGCGCTCTCACTAAATCTCTGGTGTAAATCTGTGTTCAGGATGTTTCTCCGCTGCGGATCGGATTCATTGGAGCAGGAAACATGGCGTTTGGAATAACACAGAGCATCATCACGTCAGGTGAACAGTCTCACACACTCGGAGAGAGATCGAACTCAGTGCAGGTTATACAAGTGTACAAAGTAAAGTCAAGATTGTGTTAACGCTAATGCTGTCGTGTTCCAGAGAGAGTTCCTCCCAGTGACATCATCGTCAGCGCACCATCCAAAGCCAACCTGCCGCGCTTCCAGGTCTGTGTGTGTGTGTGTGTGTGCGCGTTTAACATAATTGGTAATGCAGTTCTGTTGAGAAAAATCAGTCTAAAAAATTGCCACTTTTTGAAAAAGCTCCCGCAACTTTTGGCATTTTAGGCCGCAACAATCACAAAAACAGTTTTTCATCATCGGTCACGTGACGTGACATTGAGAGCTGCGACTGCTGCACTATTAACGTGGTTCTGTTAAGAGAAGGTCTAACTGTGGTGGAAACAGACAGAGTAAAATTATGTAGATTATTTAATTAATAATTATACAGACAAATACGTTATGGTTACAAGTAGGGCTGCACGATATATTGAAAAAATGTAACCCATGTCGCAAACAGTTAAAAATAATGCAAAGTTAATTGACCCAGCGGATCAATGCAAAAGTGGTTTATTTGCAATAAACAAACATAGCTGGAAATGTTTAAAAAATATCCGACATTAAACCATTTAGTGTTATTTATTTTATATAGTCTTGGTGATTGTACGGTTGTAAGGCCTGAACACTTTGTTTAATATTTTGCATTATTTATTAGTATTTAAAAGCAGGAAAGGCAAGGACACATTTTGTTTAAAAGTTGCTCATGTTGATCTTGATGATTGTGTGTTTATACTGTATGTGAATAAAATGTAATGTTTGAGAGCGATATATATATCTACTGAGGTTTTTAACTTAATGTTTGCCTCCTACTAGACAGTTTTTAGCCCAAACTAAGCTCAGTTTAATTAAGAACATATTGCCTGTTTATTTTAGTATCATTTTAGTCATCAGTAGTTTTACTTTTCAGATAGATTTTTTTCTTTGTATGGGAATATGTACGCAAGGAATATCGCTATGGCAATATTCAACAGCAATATCGCTTGTCGCACATTTTTTCAATATCGTGTAGCCCTAGTTACAAACTAATCTATGACGTTTCAATGATGATTGTGTGTGTGTGTGTGTGTGTGTGTGTGTGTGTGTGTGTGTGTGTGTGTGGTTGACAGGAGAGAGGTGTGGGCGTTACCCACGTCAACCAGGAGGTGGTGCTAAAGTCTCAGATCATCTTTCTGGCCGTCAAGCCTCACCTGGTGCCGCAGGTGCTGGAGGAAGTGTCGCATCTCATCACTCAGTATCACCTGCTGGTTTCCGTGGCAGCCGGGGTGACCGTGGACACGCTGGAGGAGGTGATGTCACGCTGATGTCATACACAGCTGTGTGTCTTTTTTTCCCATCTACGTCTCTTGAAGTGCCATAACGGCGAAACGGTGCCGTGCTTTATGTTTAACGTGTGTGTGTGTGTGTGTGTGTGTGGCAGCTGCTGCCCGCCGGCTCGCGGGTGATGCGCTTGATGCCCAACCTCCCCTGTGTGGCGATGGAGGGCGCGTTGCTGCTGGCGCACGGCACCCGCACGGCCGAGGAGGAGGAGTCACTGATGAAGACACTCCTCCAGCCGTGTGGATTGGTGGAGGTGGGGCCGGAGCGCTGGATCGACACCCACACGGGCTTGAGTGGCAGCGGCGTGGCATTCGTGAGTGTTCATCCTCACTCCCGCTAGAGCCGCACGAGTCATCGATCTCGACTCTACCCGCTCGCGCTTGTCATTCAGCGTTTACACGATTCTTCGAGCGAATGTGGCCCACCGTGTCATTTTACGCGGCCCGCGAGAGCTTTGAGTGTCTAAAAATAAATACCAAAAAATAGATTAGGAGTGTGCGTTGACCAAAAGCTACATTTCCCACAATGCCTTTTGACTACAGTAGGGCTGCGCGGTATAGCGGTATTAACGTGAATACCGGTGTTGAGTTGTGCCACGATATGGATTTTGCAATATCGTGGATACCGTGGCACTTTCATGAATTTACCTTTCATACACGTATATAAACACTTTAATACAGTTAAATACATTTGTTTCGTTACAGCTTTTAATTACGACACGGATACATTGCTAATCGAATACAGAAAGCGATGTAAGAAACTGAATTAATAGATCACCCGCGAGCAGCGGTCACCAGCACTAATGACCCGCACTAGAACAGCAGGTGAGAGTCAGGCCGCAGTCGAGTTTAAAACGGCAAAAAATAAACGGGGGGAACGAGTGAGGAAACACTACGGTAAAGTAAGTTGCCGTTATCAACTGTTGTCAAGTTCAGAATAAAAATCTTGTTCAGGTAGTAAAATGTCAAAGTGTGTGTGTTTACTGTGGTTTCAAAGCAGTAGACGACACTCAGCAAACCACACACAGCAAACATCTACAGTTGAGGACACGATTATCAGCCCCGCCTACAAAACAATCATTGTTTGAGAAGTAATTCAAAAAAGCAACTTTTAAACTAATAATTGTGTCGTCAGCTGTACATAATACTGTAAGGTGGAATGTTTATTTTTATTAAGTTTAATGCTGATTTATTTTTTCTTTTACATTACTTTTACATTTAGATTTTGTATTTATTTTTTTTTAACTTTAAAGCCAAGAGTGATATGTGTTTTTGAATTGAATTGAATTGAAAAATCCTTTATTAGTCCCACAGCGGGGAAATTTCACGTCACAACAGCAACAACAAATCCAAGCAAATAAATAAACAAACATCACCATAACGCACTGCACACATCATAATAAACAAACACACAAACACAGACCATAAAGATGTTAGATGTTATCTGTTTGACAACCTGACTTTTATACTTGGTTAAGTATAGTGCTGTCAAACCATTACATTTTTTAAACTAGTTATTCGCACTTCCCCGACCAAATTAATCGCACTTAATTGCGTTTAATTTAAAATAACAATAATTTCTTCTTATTATTATTAATAATAATAATTGGAAATAGTAAATAATAATTATTAAGTGTAGAATCTTGTAATATTGAATATTGACGTGTAAAATATAAATTAATGTAAACTAAACACGAAATACTTGTTTATATACTGTAATATACCATTTTTGACTAAAGAAAACAATGGGTAAGCCATTCAGGTCATAATAAAAAAAAAACAAGTACATTTTATTGTTGAAAAGAGAACACTGATATATATTTGTGTGGCAGAAGTATGGCACTGATAATGAGTCTAGCTGAAAACGCCTCGAGTGAAGTCCGACATGTGCTCCGTGTGCGGTGCTGCTGGAGAGATTGACAATAATTGCATTGCAGTTTATTCTTTCTATAAGTGCGCAGTGATTAAAACGTTCTAACGGAAATGCCGGAAGTGCGATTAATGGTGTTAATAAAAATTGTCGCGATTAAACATATTTAACGAATCACACGAGTTAACGCGTTAACTTTGACAGCCCTAATTTAAAACGATAAAATATCCAGAAAGAATCGTGATCTTTATTCTAAGCAAAACAAAATCGTGCTTCTCCGTTCATCCAGAATCGTGCGGCTCTACCTCCTGCACAGTTGTACTGCGGTGTGTGTGTGTGTGTGTTTGATGTGTGTGTTCTGCGTGTCAGGTGTACGTCTTTGCTGAAGCGCTGGCCGAGGGCGCGGTTAAAATGGGGATGCCCACCGCACTGGCCCGCCGGATCGCCGCACAGACCGTCCTGGTAAAGAAGCCTGTGTTCACACTGTTTTTATGGCCGCACGATTCGACCAATCACGTCCGAGAAGCGCTGAGCGTGTGCGTCTGGCCTGCAGGGGGCCGGCGTGCTGCTGCGGGACAGCGGGAAACCCCCGTCTGAGCTGAGGGCCGAGGTCTCCACCCCCGGAGGAACCACCATCCACGGCCTCCACGCCCTGGAGAGGGGCGGAGTCAGGGCGGCGGTGATGGACGCGGTGCAGGCCGCCACGGAGAGAGCCAGGCAGCTCGCTCAGAAATAAACGCTCCTCAAATGTCATCGTTTTCATCTAGATTTCTACAGGCCGTCACGCACCGGACCGGATGTAGTGAAAGGCTTTTGTACAACCATCACGGAACAAATTAGGATTCGGATCATGAGCAGCGTAGAAAACATACACGTATAGGTCAGTAAAATGGAATAGAAATAGGACGTATGGATGGAGATGAGTCTGATCAATCTTACCACACTGTATGTAGAGTTTATGTAAATATGAATATGTAAATATACAGTCTGAGATTTGCCTTTTGATTGTTTGTGTGTGTGTGTGTGTGTGTGTGTGTGTGTGTGTGTTAAAACATTGAAACAATCAGCTTGGAAACGTTTAAATTAAATTAAATTAAATTATTTTGTAATGTTCGTTTTTAATAATGTTGATGCTAAGGAGTTTTTTTAGTGACTAGTTCTAAAATATAGGCAGGAAAGGTAAATATGTACACGTGCGTTCTGAAGGTTAACACAGGTATTTATTAAGGTTCATTAAAAGCGTTGTCCCCGTCTCGACCAATCAGAGAGCAGAACAGATTAGCAGGGCCTGACCGCTAGAGGGCGTCAGTAAACGCGATGTTTTTCATATTGTGCCGCTATTTTTATAACACTGACAGTTTATGAGATTGTTGGGAAAAGTAAATAGTTCAAGTAGAGTAAGAAGTCAAAGAAAAGCACTTTGTGTGTGTGTATAAGAGAGAGAAAGTGACTGCATACACGAGAAAGAGAAAACGTCTGTTTGACAATCAGAGAGAGAGAGAGAGAGAGAGAGAGAGAGTGTGTGTGTGCGCGCGCGCGCCTGAGTGAAGTGGTGAGAGCCGGTGTGTGTGTGTGTGTGAGAGAGAGAGAGTCAGACAGACAGACAGACAGCGGTTCTCATTGACTGACTGTCTGGCGGCTCGGGGACGCGCATTAATGCCATGCCGAATAAAACGAAGAAAGAGAAGGTGAGTGTCGCTGAGCGGCTTTATCTGCGCGTGAAGCGGTGACTGAAGCCGCCTGTCACCGCGCCGGACGCGGGCGTTATCTCGCACACACCAGTGCTCCGGCGAGGCGTGAACACGGGCAGATCTACGCGCGTGGACCGCACACACACGGCCGGCTGAAGCGAGACTGACGCGGGAGTCGGTGTTTATCAGCGAGGCTAGCGTTAGCATGCTAGCCGGAGCACTCTGCCGTCTTCTGCCTCCTTCACGCCAATAGGTTTCCGAGTAGCATTTTGCGACTTCAGATTGTCTTCGAAACACTGATAATGATTAGTATTAATAGGGGGAAATGTGTTGTTGTGTTCCATGTTCTTCCACCAGCCCTTAGCCGGATTGCTAACGTTAGCCGCCGGTGCTGCACAGCAGGATTGTATGAAGAATTTCCTCACAGTTAATATTTCATTTTCTTTGTGTGTGTGTGTGTGTGTGTGTGTGTGTGTGTGAAGGATTCACCCAAATCTGCGAAAGTGGCTAAATCAGGGAGTCAAGAGAACTCTGAGCATGAGGTGAGGTTTCTCTCCTTTGCCCAGATATTGTCGAGATTGTCGTTAAATTTGGGTTGTGAAATGGCAATATTCATGTGATTTGCAGTGTGTTGTATTGTTTTTTATGTGTGTGTTTTTATTTAGTGAGCCAGACAGAATCATCAGATAACACTGAAACAGAAAGTGTTCTTGAACTCATCGGGCCCCGGGGCCACACGACTGACTTGAAGCGGCTTTTGTAAAGTTAAATGAATGTCAAAGATGTGATTTCTTTTGTTTCACGTCTGAATTTAGCGAAACTGCATTGGCTTTTATTAAAACTGTTTCAACTTATTTTACATAAGTAATAAAACACATGCGAGACATGTCATTAAAAAAAAACAACAAAAGGCCACTTTTAGTTTTATGCCGATCACATGACACCCAATCACACAAAAACCAGTAAGATTAGCATAACTATAATCACTCGCTCTTATCACATCTGAGAAAGCAGAAAGAAAAGCATATTAATAATCACTCGCTCTTATCACATCAGCTCTGACTTCAGCGATCATCAGACATGCTTTTATTTTTTAACAGAAACTTGAAGTCACTCTAAATTAAACATTGAAACAAAAAAAGACGCCGATGATGATTAAGAGCTTTAATCAGTTTGTGAAAACCCACAGCAATGAGCCGCACGTCCTTAGTGCTAAAAAAAATAAATATTAGATTTTGCAAAAAAGAAAAAACATCCTAGTACAGTATTTAGAAGTTTGTTATATACGTAATACCGAATTTAAACGAGGGCGAAACTCCACAGCTGTGTGACTCCTCACTAGGTCTTATTCTCTGGCTCTCCTCCTCAGGGCTCGAGTAAGAAGGGCGGGAACAGTGCCCCGCCCACCACGCAGCTGCTGAAGGGGAAGGCGTCGGCCGGGCAGGCGGCGCTGAAGAAGGACAAGCGCTCCAGCTCCTCGCGCTTCAGCCTCAGCAGCAGCCGTGAGCTCCAGAAGCTTCCCGCCTTCAAAGGTCAGACACAGGAAGTCAACGCTTTTACATCTCTACATTAACGCTCATGATTCTCAGAGACGGTTGTTTTTCCGTGACTCACGAGCGACTTGTGGAAATTGCACTGGTAATGGCAAACAACTGCGATATTTCTCTGCGGGCCAGAATAACACTATGTTATTGCAATTACAAGATCTGGTTGTTGATGTGGTTATTTGTCATTGGTTTCTGACTATTCAAGTAGATTAGATTAGATTAGATCAGGGGTGTGCAAACTTTTCGATTCTTGGGCCACATTGAGTTCTAACACTTGACAAAGGGGCGGGACTGGGCTTCCTGGTCAAGCAGCCGTCAATCACATTCTCACCAGCCAATCCGAGTAAGGGCCGCCCCTACATGATGCTAGTGCCAGAAGTCCAAACGAAAAAAAAAAAAAAAAAACGAAATTAATGAAAAAAGAGAAAACGTGAAGAATGAAAGGGAAAAAAAACAAACAAACGTCAATGTGAAGCATTTTCCGTTCGTTTCTTAAAAATGTATGTTTGCTATTTTTGGCATCTGATTCCATAGACTGACAGTGTAGAAATAAATATTTAGAAAATACGAGTACAATTCTTTTACGTACTTTTTGTGTTTACGGTTCTGCTTTTTAAAATGTTACATGAAAAAAATAAAATAAACCTTCATAAAAGATTAACCGGATTTACATAAAAAAATATATCTGAATTTAATTTTAACAAGTTCGGCGGCTGTAATAAAACATTCAATGTGCCGCATGTGGCCCGCGGGCCGTAGTTTGCTCACCCGGGATTAGATTCGACTTTATTGTCATTACACATGTACAGGTACAAGGCAACGAAATGCAGTTGTGTCTAAGCAGTAAGTGCCGAGTGTCGCTTACCAGCTGATGAAGTCACGGCGTGTAGGAGGTTTGTGGTGTGAAGCGATGATGCTGAGCTCTGCTCTCAGCTGAAGTGACGCGACAGGATGCTGAGGAAGTGCAGACGCCGTGTCTTTTCTTCAGGCGCGTGGGATGACCGATCTTAAGATGAAGCCCATATACTCACGGCTTATTCTTTTATTTAAAAAAACACACACACTTTTTAGTAGTAAAAAACGCACTTTAGTAGTAGTTTAACCCTGCTGTTGTGCTTTTTTCAGAGGAGCATCAATAATGTTCACGGCCAATTTGACCCGGGGCCTTTTATTATGCATATCAGTGTCAGAAACCTGAAAGTTCCCCAAACCGTGTGTGTGAAAGTGTGAGACAGCGGTGTATTATGTCTCATTGTTGCAAAGAAGCAATTAGTATTTGAACTTTCTGACTCCTTTTAGCTTACATTTTGTCTGAAGGGTCAAAGTGACACAAGCATTATCGTTGTTACAAACACATGTAACGTTACAAATTTGTGAAACGAGCCATTTTTTGTTTACATGTAGATTACACAAGACAAGCAGGAGAAGTTTAAAAGTGGAAAAAACACTTGAGAATTTTAAAAATATTTTTAAACTTTGACAACGGCTCAATTCCACCCGAGCATAATAGTTTAGTCAAATGTTACTAGTGTTTGTGATTGAGTAACGTTGCACATATTCAACACCGCGCCAGTTTCCTCCACCTCTGCCGGGAGAATTC
>MU204343.1:816204-831687 GCA_017309775.1 Paedocypris sp. Pulau Singkep | reverse complement strand
AGAGTCACAGGAAGAACAGAGCGATGGATAGATTGAGAGATGAGGGGCGAAAGAAAGAGCGAGACCCAGAGTGAAAGGCCGAGCTAATCTGATGGAAGGAAGGCGAGAGAGTTTCAGTCACACACAGAAGAAAGAGGAAGTGGGAGCGATAGAGGGGCGAGTCTCCCAGGACGGACGGAGGAAAGAGAGCGAGACCGAGGAGAGATGGAGATCAGTCCCACAAAAGAGACGAGAGAAGGAGTCCGTGTGACCCGAAAGATAGAGAGAGCGGGTCGAGTAGCTGGAAGAGTTGAAAGGAGAGAGAGAGAGAGAGAGAGACAGACAGAGAGAGAGAGAGAGAGAGAGAGACAGACAGACAGAGAGAGAGACAGACAGACAGATAAAGAGACAGACAGAGAGAGAAAGAGAGAGAGAGAGAGACAGACAGAGACAGACAGAGAGAGATTGAGAGAGAGAGAGACAGAGAGAGAGAGAGACAGACAGACAGACAGAGAGAGACAGAGAGAGAGAGAGATGTGATGTGTTGGTGTGATCCAGCAGACGTGAAGGTCAGGAGACGCCGCTGGAGATCACACTGCTCGTGCTTTACTCATCACTTCCTCACAGAGTCTTACAGCGGATGAGGGACATTAATCCTAAAGCGGCTGAAGACGTTGCTCGGGCGAGGCCGGGGATGCCGGAGGTCAGAGGTCGCTGGGATTTGCGCGGGTGAGGCGAGGTCAGGGGCAGGTGAGTCCACGGAGAAGGAAAGCACTAAATCTTCTTGTTCTCTAATCCCGTCATCAGGAGAGAGGCGGGAACAGCTGTCCGGGCGGAGCACAGGAAGTCAGTCCGATCAGACGAACGCAGACTAGCTGGACCTGCTAACTAGCTAGCGCTCGGACTGGTTGTAGCAGATCGCTAACTGACTTTAACCACCGCTCAGTTGTTCGCTGACTGACGGAAGTTAAATCAGTTAGAGATGAGCTGCAATCTGATCGCCGGCTGAACCACTTCCCACGATTGCAAAAAGAAGCGGATTTGCTGGACTAAAGCCGAATCTCCAAATCTTTAGATCTATGTAGTATATTTTACTCGAATATAAGCCCTAACTTAAACCCTTTTTTCAAAATTTCAACGCTCAAAAACAATAAACTAAATACAGTACAATAATTAATATTTCAACAAACATAGAGACTAAAAACCGCAACCGGGTTAGCTTAGCTTAGCACAACCGGCTACAAACGAGTCCAATGTGCCATCGCAGAAAGAGACAAGCAAAAACGGGCAAGATGTTAAAAAAAGTCCAAGGAACTGACACAATCAAAACGCTGGGTCGCTGCACAGGGGATAATAATCCTTCCTCTTCACACGGCGTCAGATAAACAGAGAGCTTGAAACAGGCCTGAGCTCGAAAACAATTGCTCTGAGTGACTGGAGAGCAAAGGATCTTGGGAAATAAAGTCCTGACCACTAGAATCGACTTTTTGTTATCTATTATTCAGGTAAAACGATATCAAAATGATAAAAATTAGAATATACGAAGGTTAGGTTTGTTAAATAAAGAAAAAAATTGTATTTTTAAGAGACTTAATGTAATTGAGGCAGAAATGTTATTTTTATTTTGTGGCTGAAGAATCAGGGGGGTGCTTCTATTCACGTAAACGTGGTCTTTGCTTTTTTAGATTCTCTCCAGCTCATCTTGATTAGCACTGAAGCGGCGTTTGCTCTAGAGCTGGTGAGAGGTCGCGGCCTGAGCGCGGCGGCTTTAGCGGGTGAGCGGGAGGTTGTTGTGTGTGTTCTGTGGCGGATCAGCCGCGGTTCACAGCTGGATCAAACACACACACCAGGCTCAAGTCCAGGAATAAGTGTGATGGAGTAATCCTGATCCAGCGCGATGTTCCTCGTATCTGCTGGATTACAGCACGCCTCAAATTACCCTCACACCACCTTCTCACACTCAGCCGGATTTCCGTTTCAGTGACACACACACACTCACTAATGGCGTCATTAAAACTGCTCTGTGTGTGTGTTTGAAAAGCGGAAATTGGAAAGTAAGCCCTGCTCAGAGCAGGAACGCCACCCCAGCATCAAAGAGTCGTCCAGCTAAATAGTTTATATTGACAAAATATTTTCGTTAACGTTTTCCCTGACAAAAACGAACTATATAAAAACTCCCGCTCAGGGACTAAAACTATAACGACATTTATTGACACTTTCGTCAACTATAAATAAAAACGAAACAAAAATGCCTTTCGTGGCCATGTCCAATCATAATCCGAGCTTGTGGAGAAAGGCGGGTGCAAACGCAGAGAGAACCAATCAGGACACAGTGTTCAACACCACCTTAGAAAAACTAGCAGCAGAAACACAACACACCTGAAGCGCCACCTGATGATCACACTCCTGTTTCACCCTGCAACCCTCTGTTACTGATTAACCTGATGACATCATAATTATAATTAATTTTATTTTACAGTATTTAATTTCCTCTTTGTTAAGGTTTCATTTCTGAGAATACATTTATTTGGATTGAAAGAAAAGTTCATAAAAATAAGTTCAAGAAAAATAAATGTTTTTCCAATTAAGATCGTTGTATATATTTTATATGTTCACAGTTAACTACATATTCAGATTTCTTAGACGTAGCAGCTTTAGTAAACATTTACAATATATAGCACCTATATTTTCGTTGACTAAATCTATACTGTCATTTAGTCGACTAAAATGCTGTGGTAGTTAGTCGACTAAAATGAGACTAAAACAAAAAAAAAATCAAGATGACTAAATTGGGACTAAAACTAAACTGGGTTTTAGTCAAAACACTAAGACTGAAACTAAATAAGAAGTCTTTGTCAGAGTGAGCGCTGCAGCGAGGGAAGAGCGAGTGAAGCTGAGGGAGCGGTCGGGGTCGCGGCAGGACGGCGTGACCCGGGTCAGATGCGATGGCGTCCGGCGGAAGCTGGTAAACTCCTGTAATCTCCACACGCAGATGGAGAGAGCGAGTAAAAGCAGAGACGCCGGGGTCACATCCAGGGTCGCCGCTCCAGAGATAAGCAGATTAAACGCCTCAGTCTCCCGGGATTCACCAGCTCCGCGGGATTCACCAGCCCGTCACGGGAATCGCACCACACTTGTGCAAAGTGTCCTCCGGGAGAAGAGAGAGAGAGGAAGAAATAAAGAGAAGGACAGGAGGACAAAACACAGACAGAGGGAATTAGTGAGCAGAGACGGAGATAATGCAACCAGATATACGTATGAGGAAAGACGGGTAATGCCGCTCCAGACTTTGAAGTTTAGACGGAGATATAAGACGGAAAAAAACATGGGGAGGGAAAAAAAGAGATGAAGGGAGAGAGAGAGAGATGGCGAGGAAACTAGAATAAAATTCAGAAGAATGGAGATTTGTGCCTGGAGCTGGCGGACATGTTTGTGAAGAGATGCACTCGTCTGTCTGTCTCTCTCTCTCTCTCTCTCTCTCTCTCACTGCCTGTCACACACACTCTCTCTCTCTCTGTGTCTCTCTCCCTCTCTCTCAGTTTCTCTGTCTCTCCCTCTCTCTCTCTCTCTCTCTCTCCGCCTGAGCCCGTCACTCTTCTCTCATCTGTTAATGTCAGTAACGGTCAGTGTTTCATCAGCAGCGCAGACGTTCTCAGATCCGGCCCAAAAAACTCTGCCGCCGCCTGTGATGCACAAATAGATTGATCTCATAGCAACATGGTTCCCATGGCAACATGGGATGCAGATGTCAGACCAGTGTGGTCCGAGGGGGATTACGTCTCTCTCTCTCTATCAGGAAGCTGATTTCCATCTCTTTCTGCGCACTGACTGGAGCGTGTGTGTCGTCATTCTGCTGCTGTAGATGATCCAGCGCTGAACAGGTTGGTCATCAGTCCAGAAGATGCTGTCCACTCACAGGCCATGTGAGCTTCACCTTCGCACGGATCCGTTCCAGTTGGTGATGGTGGTTACATTTGTTCATCTGGGCTTGTTCCAGTTAGTTTCAGACTATGATGGCCTTCAGCTCCATATAGTTCATTGCATTTTGTGCCATTCAAAGGTGCCAGACATACCGGCAAAAATACCGGGATTTTGAATCGTTCTTTGCCAGTAAAATGCAGGAATGGCAGCGCTTGTGTGAACAGTCTTTACCGGTAAAGTGGTTCCGGTAATTTTACTGCATTTTACCAGCATTGCTGTGTAGGAGGAGCAAGTGTTTCATCCTATATGGTTTCAAAAGGTTCTGTTTCCTTTCACCACCATTTTAGTCCCACTGTGCTGTTCTGATTCGCTCTGATCTGTGGTTGCATGTTTTATACTTCCGTAGGGCTTCGGTCCGGACAGTTCCGTTCCATATGGTGCTTGTCCAAACATTTCAACATGCTGTAGGTCCTGGTTCCTCACAGCCTTTATGCTCCACAGCCACTTGGGCATCATTCGTTTGTATGACACGTTAAATAACCGTCCCACACTCTAGCGCATGTACGAGAGGAGAAACACCTTGAGAATTAAAGGCCGGAAAGACTATGAATGGATGGAATATGCTCAATCTGAGGCACGTTCCCGTTTGAAAGTCTGCAAGGATTCATTCTGGTAAACTGTGGGTCGCTTTATTCGAGAAGTGTGAGCCGAGGTGTCGTACCCAGTCAAACATCTGCCATTCAGCCTCGTCCATCACACTGGATCTGCCTGCCTCGCCATCTCGCTCCAGCCGTGTGTTCCCAAACACGCGTGTTATACGTGCTGAATATTTCCAGATGCTGAGGTAAAGGGCGTCTAATGATGTGCGCGCGCGCGCCCGCGAGTCTGAGGCACGTGCAGCATCCTGAAGAGACCCGGAGCTCGTGGATCTTCTCCGCGACGGATGCGGAATGTTCTCGTGTGCTGCACAAATAGCTTTTCCCTCACATGAAGCCAATTTCTGCGAAAGTTTGATGTCAGTGACTCGTCACGCGGTAACTCGATCATCTCGTTAGCGGCAAAGTTCACGACACGCGCGACCAAACGGAGTCCGACCGCGCGCGCGCGTGTGTGTGTGTGTGAGAGAGAGCGGCACACGTGACTTCTCCTCGACTGCGCGGCGCTGGTTCTGGGTCAGAGCTCCGTCTGAGGACACCGGTGGCTTGATGTGTGTGAGGCGCGCGTGCACGCGGTGACCTCGCCGGGGTTCGGCGCGCGCTCCTGTGAGCTGCAGCACGCGAGCGTCGCGCAATTAAAGGCGGCATTATGCGAACATGCGGGTGAATCATATGACTGCGGCGATCGAAGCCTTTGAGTAAATGTAGGGCGCTCGTGAGTCTGTGAAAGCGGCAACAACACGATCATCTGCCCCCGTTTGCCCCGGCGTTTCTTTTAATTCGTTTCAGCCGATCTGCAGCCTGTTTCTGCCCCACTTTCCCTCAAGAAGAGGATCACAACGGGTAGAAAGAGCTTGTTGCTTCACCGTTAATCCCGCACTGGTTCCGGCGTGTGAACCCTGGTGAGTTCGGAACCGTTTGGTCTGATGTCGCGTCACACACACACACACACACACACACACACACGCCATTATTATCATCGATCCTGCGGGATTGAATCACTTCACCTCTTAAACTCCACATTTAACCAATTTCACACCGACTCCGTCTCGAACAGTCACGCGGTCAAGTCTCGACCAAACTGAGGAAGTGCTCCAAAATACATTTATATTTTTTAGGAATCAGGGGTGTCAAACATGCGGCCCGCGGGCCGGATCCGGCCTCCAAGAAAGTTTAATAATTTATGAGTGGATAAAAATGCTTGAAAGGCTTGGGGTTAATATTTTTAATTAGCTGCAGTTTGTTGATTATCCAAAGGTTTTCAGAGTAGAACCACGCATCACTGAGACACACTGAAAACCTTGGTCTCTAGGTCTCTCCCTCTCCGCTACACCCTCATTAAAATGTCGTTATCCAAACAGAAAAATGTAGATAAAGAGGGACCACGTCCTATTTATTTACAGTAATATGAGGTCATTCGTGGAATGTTTTGTACAAGGACACGTTTGTTAAATTTTAATGTTTGTAATGTTCTTGTGCTTCTTTACACCAAAACTAAAATGGTATAATTGTAGTGGTCCGCTTGACATCTCACTAGGCCGTGTGTGGCCCACCGTGTGAAATGAGTTTGACACCCCGGCTTTATTTAGTATAGTTTCCTCACATCTGGACGCTCTGCACTGGATGTGCCAAACATCGGTTAGCTGTATTTAGCTTCATAAAGAATGCAAACAAAATGCGGTTCGTATAAATAGACAGAACCAACGAATAGTGAGATAATATATATTCACGCCACAATTTCATGTATATTTGTGCACACACATTATAGATAGATATGTCTGAAAAGCGAGTATTTTACGGAAGTGTTGGTGCTTTGAGGCCTTGTGTGTGTGTGTGTGTGTTAGGCAGAAACGCTGTGTCTGCAGCTAGAAAGCGACTAGATCTTGACTGTGAATGTGTGGATTGTGTTCCAGCGCTGAGCTGATGCTGTGAGGGGTCACGGGCTTCTGGAGACGCTGACATTTACGTTTAATCTGCTGACCTTTAGTCGTAATAATTCATATTGTGTCTGTTCGACAGCAGCTGCGCAGACAGACTCGCCGTGAGTTCCTGTGTCTCTTCATGGACTTTTTAATCCACGTTTATCATTCACAGGGTCAAACAGATAAAGCCCAGACGCTGGAGTGTGTGTGCGAGTGTGTGTGCGCTGAGACATACACCAGCCTGCAGTTTATGAACGAGTCCTTCATTTTGAACGAGTTTCTAAAAGCTCGTCGAGCGATTTATTTGTTTTTGTTTGTTAACTGCACATCTGCTGAAAAGCGGTCCAGCTGTTTTTGTTTGTTGTTTTATGATTTACCTTGAGCTGCAAGTTTCATCGGTTCAGTTGTCAAACTCGTATCTCAATTTGCTCACGTCAATAAAAAAAATAATATATATATTTATATATAGTAAAAATATATATATTTTTAAAAACGTCAGAGGATGAGTAGTCTACAGAAGAATGGTTGGAGAGAAGGCGGCTTCAGAAGATGCTGGTGGAGGCGGGGCTTAGAGGTGGGGGAGGGGCTAATAAGTCATTTGGGCCAGATTAGTTTGAATTGTTGTATTCAACTTTTTTTCTACTAATTGTTTTTACCCACACATACACCTTGTTCCTGTCTACCAATAGTTTCACACTTTTGTTGAATGTTCCTTCTCAGCATCATCACTGTCTCTCACTTTCTTGGGATTTACAATTCCACAAAGGTTTAAACCAAGTCACAGCGTTTAGAGAAGGGGCAAACTACGGCTCTTTAAATGTTTTAATCTGGAAAAAAAAACGTTTCGTTTAAATGAAAGTCAGATTTTTTTTTTTGTAAATCCGGTTAATCTGTCTATTATAGGCTATTATATTTGCATATATTGTACATTTTGAAAAGCGGAACCATAAACTCAAAACGTACGTAAAAGAATTGTACTAGTGTATTTTTTAAATTTATTTTTACATTGTCAATCTCTGGAATCAGTTGCCAAAAATATAAAACATAAATTTCTATGAAACGTTTTAATTTGACTTTCTTGAATTCCGATTTTTTTCGTCCGTGTTATTATTTTTCGTTTGGACTTTTGGCACAAGCTTCACGTGGGGGCGGCCCTTACTCTGATTGGCTGGTGAGAATGTGATTGACAGCTGCTTGACCAGGAAGCCCGGTCCCGCCCCTTTGTCAAGTGTTAGAACCCAATGTGGCCTGCGAATCACAAAGTTTGCACACCCCTGGTGTAGAGTGTTAGAAGCTGTTGTGTTTTCACCGCTCACTACTTGCTGCAGCATCTCAGAAAGCAAGTTAATGGTTG
Organism: Paedocypris sp. Pulau Singkep; assembly: GCA_017309775.1. Lineage (NCBI taxonomy): Eukaryota > Metazoa > Chordata > Actinopteri > Cypriniformes > Paedocypris > Paedocypris sp. Pulau Singkep. Next base: position 823,855 of record MU204343.1, on the reverse strand, counting down.
GAGAAGGTACCGCTGAAGTTCACCGAGTGTGTCTGAGCAATTGATTGAGATTCATGCTCGATATCTTCCCTATCTTCGTTTATCTTCCCTTGATGTCTTTGTTTCCCAGCACGATACTTGAGATCAGAAAAGCAGCGATTCATCCGTCTCCTCGAGATCGTTGTGGCTTTATTTCAATAGTTGAGATCATTTCAAGTTTCTCTGTAGAGGAACGGCCGTGTGAAGGTCAGATGGCTCTCGTTCCTCCAGCGATGGCCTTCAAAGCTTTCCAGCATCAAAACCTGAACTAAACTGGTCCTGTTCTAGATGTTGACCAGAGATGAGCGCGTGAGGCCGAGCAGGTTGATCCGGTTACGGGATGGAAAAGCAGGTTAGTAGTGGCCGTGTGACTGGATCACATCTGCCCTTCAAAACAACCCTCCATTTAATAGGAGGAAAAGTGAACGCGAGGAGATTAAATGTGTAATTTTCTCTGAGCCGTGTTTTCAGAGGTCGCTGCATCTTGAATGGCGCGGTGGAGAGAGAGAGAGAGAGAGAGAGAGAGAGAGAGAGACTGCAGATTAAAGCTCCTCGTCCGCTGATGGAGAAGAACTGAATACATTAAATCAAGCCGTGAGGACGGACGCCACGTGGATCATAATCACATTGCCTGCTGCTGTGAACTCACCACACTCGGGCCACACCAGCATCCCTCCATCCATCCCTCCATCCACTCGACCCTCTTTCTCCATGTTTTCAACTCGTTTTCTCTTTCTCGCTCTTCCCGTCTCTCATTTCAGCTCATCCTTCTCTTTCTCTGTTTTCATTTGTCTCTTTTTTGGCATCTTGCGTTTCCTTTTCATCTCCATCTCTCTTGTACACTTTCTCACTCTTTTCTTTTTGTAAAATCATTTTTTTTGTCAATTGTTTTCCTCAGTCCTGCTTTTTTTTGTTATTCATTCTTTTTCCCTCGTGAATATTTGCTCGTTCTGTCCTCTACTGATTTTCTTTTTCTTCATGCTCTCTCTTTTTCTTCTCTCTTTTCATTGTTTTTTGCACTTTTGTCTTCTCCCATGTCCTGTAGCGTTCCCTCTATTAATCCATCAGTCTGTTCAGTGTGTGACGCTCCATCATCCCTTCATCACGCCGGGGTGAGAAGAGTGACATCACAGGTTTGTCAGAAGCACTTTTAAGACGTTTGAATAACTGCTGCAATTTTTGCGAGTCCGTCTCTCTTTCTCTCCGTCTCTCACTCTTCCTCGTTTTTCTTTCTCAGTCACGTTTTCTCGCCTATGTTTCTTTTTTGTCACTTTTTTTTCTCACCCTCACAATGTTTATTTTGGTTTTATTCAGCTTTTCTCTGTGTTTTTTTCGCTCTGTGTGGCTTTTCCTGTCTCCCTCTTTTCTTCCCACTGTTTCTGTTTTAGCTCCCCCAATCTATCGCACCTTCATCGTTTTTTTTTTGTCTTCAGTTATTTCTGCAGAATCTGCTCAGTGTGCCTGATCTTCTGCTTTTTCAAAAGACTGGAAGAAAAACCCCTCAGTTAAAGTAAAGTGAGTGAGTGAGTGTGTGAGTTTGGCCACTAGGGGCTTATCAGATCTGCTCTGCATTGAGCCATCTGGTGAAGTGACGCACACTGACCCGGAGCAGTGGGCAGCTCAAGCCGTGTCTTCATCTACTCACTGTGTAGAAGCCACCGGACGGGATTCAAACCAGCAGATGACAGGTGACAGATGAAACTCGTGGTCATGAGATTGACTTGTAGGTTTTACATCTGAAGAGTCCAGAGCAAAGCAAGACCCTCAGTGTGTGTGTGTGTGTGTGTGTGTGTGTGTGTGTGTGTGCGCGCGTGTACATTCACTTCACGGTACAAATTGTCTTCAACCATGCCTGGCCACTTTCACTCACTTCACTTTACTGAGAATCTGCGTGGATGGAAAATGGAAAATGTTCCTACGAATTTTCATTGGAGGAACAAAAAAAAAGTGAAATCTTTTTTAAACGAATCCGTAATTAACGTTACAAAGTCCATCCAGGCCTCGGTAAAGGGTTGATGCATTTAGGAGAATTCAGACGATTTGAGTTCAAAGTCGACACGTAAGTCTCGACTGAGAATTATTCTTTGTGTGTGTGTGTGTGTGTGTGTGTGTGTGTGAGATGCATGACAGTTGTTATCAGTTCTCAAAAAACAGCATTTGATGTCCTGATCTGTGTGTGCGTGTGTGTGTGTGTTTGTTTGTTTCATGTGTTTCAGACCAGAGAGACGCGAAGCACTTCACCATCACCATCATCATCATCATCATCATCGTCACACGGCTCCGGATCCTCAGGTTTTCAGGGTGCGCTACCATTTATTTCAAAAAGTGTTCCATAAAATATACAACAATTACAAAACAACATTTGGCAAACACCAGCGGAGGCCGTTTGTGCGTCCAGTGCTCCGGTGTAGGGTTACATCAGCATCGGTTTTCTGGTTCAGATCCTTTTAAAAACCGAACTTCACGAGAACTCCGGAGCACAGCGCACAAACACACTCACGCGAGGGAAGGAACCGGAGAAAATGAAGCAGCCAGGATGGTTTTCAACAAATACACAATGTTCTGTGCTGATGGACGGAACACAACCGCGACAGAAGCCTGTGTGTGTGTGTGTGTGTGTGTGTGTGTGTGTGTGTGTGTGTGTGTGTGTGTGTGAGAATCCCTCAGCCACCGACTCATTCCAACACACGTATCTAAACTCTTAACAACATCTTTAAATTGTTCTTCATATATTTTTTTATAGTAATAAATGTTAAAGGAACTCACTTTAATATATTTTTGTTCTACTTTTTAAAAAACTCTTTAATAATTATTCGTCTAGAAATCTATAGTGTCTGTTAAAAAATTTGATTAATATTTTTTTCTCCTCTCGTACTTCTTGTTTTTTTTAAAGAAAGTTGTCTTACAAATGCCCCGTTCTGCCTTAAGGAAACTAAAACCTTTTGTTTCGCAGGTAAAAGTGCAAGAGTTGAACACACACGTGGGCCGGAGAAACATGAAATATTCTTTTACATAACCCTCTCATTGCATTATTAGATTTTGTAATAATGTTTGAGAACACTGTGCTTAGTGAATTAAGCAGATTTGAAGAAAAGGCAGAAACCCGTGTGTCGTTTTTTTTAACAGATTTAAAGCTATTTAGATCCGCATGTTAAACATTGCGTCAGAATGGCGTAAAACAATGCCTTTTCTATATGACAAGACGGAAAATCGATCTCGTTTGTAAAGAATCTGCATTTTTCTACAGCACGCAAATACAAAACAAAACATCGTTGTACTTTCTCGAAAGCCACTCGGGCCGATGAAACCGTCTCCTTCACTTGGAAATCGGATCCAGTATAAAAATACGTCTCTATAAACACATCTCGAAATGTTACACGCCGTCCATGTTTTGGAGAAAAGTGAAATGTGCAATTCTTCTACCGTGTGTGTGTGTGCGCGCGCGCGTGTGTCTGTGTGTGTGTGTGTGTGTGTGTTGTTTTCCAGCACCGGAACCATCCAGCGGGCGTTACACACCCGAGCTCGACACCGATCCGAAGACCCAGTGACTCGGTTCCTAAAGACACGGCGGAACGCGGAGAGGGACATCCAGCCGCCCTACACGTGCACCACCACGGGCGCCCCGGAACTTTCCAAGCCGCTGCGGTAGCGCTCCAGCCAGCCTCGCAGCTCCGCGATCCGGTAGCCCTCGGGCCCGCGGCCGCCCTGGTACACCACCTTCTCGTCCTGCAGGATGTACAGGCGCTCGAAGTAGGCGCCGTACGCCGAGTTGGAAGAGTTATCCATCGAGTCCACCACCACCGCGCTGCCCGGCACCTCCAGGTGCATGAGCTGCGCGGCGCGGAGCCGGTCCTCCAGGCAGCGGTGCCGCGGGATCTGGTACGGCGCGTCCGAGCTCACCCAGCCGTCCGACGGGTGCGCCTCCTCGATGTAGACCAGCAGCGAGTCCGCCACGTCCGCGTACTGCCGAGCCACGCGCTGGAAGGCGGACAGGCGCGTCATGAACGGCGGTCAGGAGCAGCTGCCGAAGTTGAGGATGAGCGGCCGGGCTCCGCGCGAGTAGTCCAGGATGCGCTGCGGCTCCACGCGGCCCCCCAGCGGCACCACCGCGGTGTTGGGAGCCGCGCCGCCCAGCTGCGCCGTCTTGTAGAAGTCCAGCTTCTGTCCGTACCACACGGCGCGCAGGGACGCCAGCGTGAACATGCGGTTGGAGTCGGACACGCAGAGCGGCGGGTCGTCGGGGCTGGAGAAGTCGCCGTCCCGCATCTTCATCAGCACCTTGCGGCGGATGCAGAGGAAGTCCAGCAGCCAGAGCATCAGCGCGGCGAGCAGGAAGCGCGGCAGCAGCATCAGGCACACGGCGGCGTTCTTCAGCGCCCGCGCCATCTGGACACCTGCGGATCCGTGCAGCATCTCCATCATCCTCGCAGGTAGAGCGGCGGCCGCGTCTGTCGGGCCTCGCTCGCTGTCTCACCGCCTCTCTCTCTCTCTCTCTCTCTCTCTCTCTCTCTCTCTCGCGCTCTCTTCACTTTCTAGCCCCGAGTTCCGCTTTTTATAGGACTAGTAGGGATTTGACGGGAAAACAACCCGCCTCCGCGCCGTGCCACCTCCTCACATGGAGGGGATTAGGAGAGGGGGATTGCTTTACTTTCAAACACTTTGTTTAACGCGTGTGCTTAAATGAGTTGCTGCTAAGGAGATTTTAACTCGGTTCAGAGGTAAATATTGTGCTTTTTTTTTCCAGCCCTGCCGACGTGTTACGTAAATGTTGGAGATTGTGCTGGTGGTGATGACGATTTCGTTGGTTTTGGGATTTTGCTGAATTGGTTTCTCTGATGTGTGATGTAAAAGACGAGCCCCGTTGATCGGTGAGAATTATTGTTTTTCTTTACATCGTTCTTACATGTTTTAAAGGCCTGTGGACGAGTCAATTCAGTCAAAATCAAGTCATTTCAGTTGATAATGTCAGTGAACTTGTTCAGGACTGTTGTTGCGAAATTTAAATGTAAACGCCTTTTAAAATGAGAATAATTAGAAACTAGAAGAAATCCAGTTCATAAAATTGAAACCACAGGCAAATGGTAAGCCTGTTAACTTGAAGGGTTGAGTGAGTCAGCTGCAGTTATTTCCACCACTTATTAATATTAATTATGCGTCCAAAGGTTTCTTCTGCTGCAAAAATCTAAATAGTTCTGTACCTAAAAACTGAGAAAATCAAAAGCTTTTTTTATTTCTTATCTTAAGCTTCTTATTTTTGTAATTTGCACCCAATTGTTCATGAACATTTGCACAATTTTCGTATCAATTACGGTCTAGTTTGTAACTTTATCACTAGAAATAATGTTTCATTTTATTGATTTCCTTCTCCACATTTGCATAATACTTTTCTGCATTTAGCAGCTGATTTTATCCAAAGTGACCATTCAGCTTTTACAAATGGCCTTATTCATCTGGGAATCAAACCCACAACCTTGGTGTTGCATACAGAAGCTCAGCTGATTGCTGATCTAACATACGATAATGTAATTTGAATGCACACACACACACACACACACACACACACACACACACACACACACACACACTCACACGCATGCATGATGAGGTTGTGTTATAGTTGTTCGGTTTTTTATCAAAAGTTGATGGAGTTCTGGGTTTGAGTCTAGACTGGCTTTTCTGTTGGTGGCCTTAATAACTCTTAATTCCGGACATTTTTGCTTCTTGGACCATTTCAGAGACGATAATGGAGAGCGGAGCAAGTGGACATGGCTGCTAACCCATTTACCCGTGTTTAACCCGGCTGAGAGCAGAACTGTAAGCCCCGGGTCGAGTCAGGTCAGTCACAGCCTGTGTGATGGAATCGATATCTCATGTCATATAGTAACTGACCAGTTTGCTCCAGTGTCAGATCCATGGCTAAGTATAATTTACTCAATCCTTATACGCACGCACATACACACCCCCAACATATATGTAATAATGTAACACATGTAGTAGAACGAAGCAGTGATTTTTTTTTTTTTGTGCAGTAAACATGGTGAATAAGCTGGTTTTGTCTCGCTCTGTCTGTCTGTCTGTCTGTCTGTCTTTACGTATGTGTGTATTTCTGTCTTTCATATATTGTGTGTATGCGTGCTGTTGGATCAGTACATTTTGCTTTGGGTTTCTATCCCATTCATAAATTATTATAGTTATGGTACACTATAAAATAAAACTACCTGTGTGTGTGTGTGTGTGTGTGTGTGTGTGTGTGTAAATGGTAAATATATATATACACCCAGTATCACGATTTAGCTGACAAGCACCGTTGTAGAAAAAAATAAGATGAGATGCACTTTACATATCAGAAAGTGTCTCGTTATTGTTGGAAACACAGACAGGTTGTGACGCTAGAAGAACTCAGATAAGGCACGTGAGGAACATTACAAGCAGCGAGAGTCTGACGTCTGTCCCCATTATCTCAGACTAACACCAATGGAAAAAAAAAAATATAAACCTAATGAAAGTAAAATATGGCAATGCAGGTCAAAGCTTCAGTGAGCTCGTCATAGTGACACGCACGGCTCTCTTTAAGAGCAACACACACACACACATCGTACAGCATATGACCAACATACAGAAAACTGCTTTTTACAAAAAACTTTTTTACGCGTTCCAGCTACACATCTCCTCTCCAGCATCTTGAATGGTTCTGTTAACTTCAATTCCTTCAAATGTAAAGTCTCAGTTCCACATCAGTCAGATCCGTTCCTTAGAGCCGGAAACTGTCATTGGTGGGCGTGGTCAACGACGATTTTGCCAATTAAGTGTAAGGTTTATATAATAAGATTTGTTTCGTGACTATAGCGTTTGTTATCGAGTAGCGGTCTCCATAAACTCTTGTTCAAATTTACAAAATCAACTATTATTATTCACACGTTAATTGAAATCATGTAAATACATTAATGCAATTTTTGTTCTTGCATGCGTGTGCGCGAGAGAGCAATGGTATGATTGTAAAGTACAGATAATAATACTAACAAGTCAACACCATGTTTTTTTAAAGGAAAAACGGATAGGTGTATTAAAAGTAGGTGACCGTTTATCCATACGTGAATAATATAAGTGATCGTGAGGCTTTGCTTCGGTTGCATTATTTGCACTGCGGCCGATGCTGAGAAATGATGTAAATGATGCTGCGAAAAGAAAACTAGTTGATTTCACAACAACTTCCTCTTTAAATTCGTGTTTGTGTGGATAACGGTCTGAGCTGTTGCTTTCCAACATAAAAGCCATAAAGACAGACATACCAGCACATTGTGTTCACCTCATCGTGCACGCGATTTTCCCAATAAAGCCGTTATAAAACCTTTTTAAACCTATAAAAAGACGACAGCAGACGTCTCATCATCACATCCTCATCTGCAGATGACGCGCCTCCATCTTCCCGCTATACTGCGACGTCAGCGTCAGAAATAAACCGCCCCGCCTTTGATCCCTGGAATCCACAGGCGCGTGCCCGCGGCTCATCGACACGCCACTGATCTTGATTTGGCCGGAACTGGATCGTGAAGTGACCGTGAAGTTGAGCGGCCGCGCCCGCGCTCCCGCCGGGGTCGCCTCGGGTCAGCGGGCGCGCGCGCGGGTTCTGGTA
>MU204343.1:805152-816104 GCA_017309775.1 Paedocypris sp. Pulau Singkep | reverse complement strand
GTCGGGCGCAGTGTTTTGTGTTGGACCGGGCGGGCGGGCGGCCAAAGCGTCTACACCCGCGGATAATACGGCGCGTCTCTTCTCGTCCAAGCTTTTATCGCGCAAAACGGACTGTCTGTCATCGCTCATGGCGAGTTACACCGCAGTTCCGCGGACGCGTGACTACAGACGAGAGTCTGAGAGAGAGAGAGAGAGAGAGGGAGACTGAGATCAAGAAAGTGAGAGAGAGACTGAGATAGATCAAGAGAGGGAGAGAGAGACAGAGAGAGAGATTGAGATAGATCAAGAGAGGGAGAGAGAGACTGAGAAAGATCAAGAGAGTGAGAGAGAGAGACTGAGATGGATCGAAAGAGAGAGACTCTGAGATAGATCGAGAGAGAGAGAGAGACTCTGAGATAGATCGAGAGTGAGAGAGATAGATAGAGAGTGAGTGAGAGAGAGAGAGACTCTGAGATAGATAAACTCTAAGATAGATAGAGAGAGAGACTGAGATAGATAAAGAGAGAGAGACTCTGAGATAGATAGATAGATAGATAGATAGATAGATAGATAGATAGATAGATAGATAGAGAGAGACTGAGGTAGATCGAGAGAGAGACTGAGGTAGATAGAGACTCTGAGATGGATAGATAGAGAGAGAGAGACTGAGATAGATAAGAGAGAAAAAGAGACTGAGATAGATCTAGAGAGAGAGACTGAGATAGATAAAGAGAGAGAGAGACTGAGGTAGATAGAGACTCTGAGATGGATAGAGAGAGAGAAAGAGATAGATTGAGCGATATACTAAGAGAGAGAGAGAGAGATTCTGAGATCGAGACAGACTCAGTGAGAGAGAGAGACACTCTGAGATAGATAGAGAGATAGAGAGACAGATAGATAGATAGAGAGTTAGTTTGACTGGTGTGACTTATTGGTGTTCTGATGTTGTATAATTGTCCAGTTTAGTTCTGTCAAAGTCAATTTAAATTAGTGGAACTTTTTTGTAATAATATTATTATTATTATTATGATTTGTCAATTCTGTGCTGTAATTTGAATTCTTAACTTTATCTAAACTAGTACTTTATGTGCGCTTCGAGACAGTTAAAACCCTGAAAAGCACCTTACAAATGTTCAGAACTTGAACTTTAAAACCGGCAAAACTCTAAATAGTTTGCGAATCCCATTCACACCTGTGTTGGGCGCCAAGTGTGCGAAAATTCAAACGCGAACTTGGAAGTCAGACTGATGGAAGACAGAATTAAAGCCGTTTTCCACATCGTAAACCAGGGGCGGGCAAACTTTTTGATTTGCGGGCGCATTTGACAAAGGGGCGGGACCGATTGACTGGTCAAGCAGCTATCACATTCTCACCAGCCAATCAGAGTAAGAGCCACGCCCACGTGAAGCTAGTGCCAAAAGTCCAAATGGAAGAAAAAAAATACTGAAGCGGAGAAAAAGTTTCAAACCAAAACGTGACGATTTTTGTTTGTTGCTTAGAAATTTGATATTTTTGGCGACTGATTCCATAGACTGACAGTATTTAAAAAAAATAATAAATAAATTAATAATTTAAAAATACACTAGTACAATTCGTTTACGTAACGTTTTATGTTTGTGGTCCCGCTTTTTAAAACGTGCTACATGAATAAATAAAATAACTCTTCATTACAGATCAATCGGATTTACTTTGGGGGAAAAAAAAATCGAATTTTTACAAGTCGGGCGGGCCGGATTAAAACATTTAGCGTAAGTTTATGGTCGCGTCCAGGAGCTTGTTCCACACGCTGTCTGCTGGTTCCAGTAGCACCGGGACGTTTATGGAGCGTCGGGTTATTTCTCTCCAGACTGATTTGTAAAGCAGATGCTCTGGACTGGACGTTTGCTTTTGATAGATTAGGCCAGTGGAAGTTGAAAGAGCCGTGGCCGCGCAGCGAGAAGACGAGAGGTTTGTCGTGGGATCGGCGCCGCGCGTCGTGATTATATAACACGTGTAGCGGAGCGGCATCTCGCCATCTCGTCTTGTGCGAATATGCTTTCCAGCTGCGGAGACTTACTGGACGGAGGGAAAGCATCAGGTATGACGGCCGCTGGGGATTGTGGGAATGTTTGCGGGGATTGATGGTGATGAATGTCTGCTCTCCTGAGCCGCTCCACACAAGCACTGCCAGAGAGAGAGAGAGAGAGAGAGAGAGAGAGAGAGAGAGAGAGAAAGACAGAGAGAGAGAGAGAGAGAGAGAGAGAAAGACAGACAGAGAGAGAGAGACAGAAAGAGAGAGAGACAGAAAGAAATACAGAGAGATGGAGAGAGACAAAAAGAAAGACAGAGAAAGACAGAGTGAGAGACAGAAAGACAGAGAGATGGAGAGAGAGACAGAAAGAGAGAGAGAGAGAGAGATGCCATGAGAGAGAGAGATGGGGAGAGAGAGAGAGACGCCAGATCAGGACGTTTCCATGACGACAGTCACATGTGCTTCACTCGGTGACGACTGCTGCTGCTGCTGCTTGAGCTTCTACTGATGAGTGTCTGATGATTCCTTTACCAGCCACGACACACACACACACACACTGTCAACAACAACTGACACACACACACACACACACACACACACTCACTGTCAACAACAAATGACACACACACACACACACACTGTCAACAACAACTGACACACACACACACACACACACACACACTGTCAACAACAACTGACACACACACACACACACACACACACACACACACACTCACTGTCAACAACAACTGACACACACACACTATCAACAACAACTGACACACACACACTGTCAACAACAACCAACACACACACAGTCTACGACACACCGTCAACAACAACAACAAACAAACGCACACACTGTCTACAACACGGTCCGCAACACACAGTCAACAACACAGACAGTCAATGTCAAACGACATACACACACACACACACAGTTACTGACACACACACAGTCAACAACACAGACACAGTCAATGACAAACAATACACACACACAGTCAACAACAAATGACACACACACACACACAGTCAACAACAAACGACACACAGAGTAAATAATGACACACAACAAACTGTAGTCTGTGTGTCTGTCTGTCCAGCTGTTTTAGGTTCTGTGTGTGTGTGTGTGTGTTAATGAGTCAGAGGGTGATTGATGCTCTGAGCGGGAGGATGAAGGCCGGGGCTCTCTGACGGGAAACGACCCTTTAATCTGTGTGTGTGTGTGTGTGTGTGCCGGGGGTCAGGCGGGGTCAGGCTCAGGTCTCAGAGCGGGAAATGAAGCGGGGGGCGTCGGACATGTCGAACACACGTCCCGGCAGCTGGAAGCACTACACACGCCGCTAAGCCATCACACATGTTGCGTGGCAGATGTGTCAGACGCCTTCTCCAGCTGTTTCTGTGTGTGTGTGTGTGTGTGTGTGTGCGCGCGCTCGGCAGCTCAAGGATTAGAATCTCATGTCATCTTCTCAGTTTGGTCGTTGTTGCCGTGGAGACTGATGTGGAATCTCAGGTAAATTAGTGAAGTGAAAGTGTGTCAGAGCAGAAGCACAACAATGCGTGACAAAGCTAGAGCAACAAAGCGCTATACACTTGAACTTGAACTTGAACTTGAAGAATCACATGATTTCTGCGTAGCTCACGCCACTTCACCTGCCTCAGTATCCGACGCTCGTGTGAGAATCCTCATTGACTTTTTCATTCTTGTTCTTACGGATGCTTGAAATCCTTGAAAGTGCTTGGAATTCTACAGTGGACTCTGGATAAGAGAACGTCCTCGGGACCGGGTCAGAACTTCAGGTTCTCCTGCTCTGGGTCTCACGCGACTTTTAAGTTCAAGTTCATTTATACAGCGCTTTTCTTAGTCCGAGACAAAACGCAAAGACGCTATGTGAAAAAGTCTTGAAAAAGAAAAATGTCGATTCGTCAAAATGACGAGTTAAAAAAAAATTGTGGGAAAAAAGCGTTTTACTGTTTTGCTTCACAGACTCTGAGAGTGAGACATGAGAGAGACAGATAAGTAAAGTGAGTGTGTGAATAAACAGGTGGTGATCACTATGATCCAGGTCTGATTCAAAGTGCAGACACCTTTATTGTTGCTGTGTTTCCGGCTTTGTTACACTTTGTGAAACTAAAACACTTAAAATGGATGGCAGATGTCTAATGTCTTACTTTAAATGAAGTTAGAATACAAATTTGTAAAAATCTAAAATGTAATGCCCATTTTTTTTTCACTTTTCTCACAAAACTTTCCCACGAAATGATTTTGATGTTTCATTTGGCTTGTGGTTAGGCATAGTGCTGTAAAATGACTAATTTTTTTAACTAGTTAATCACTCTTCACCAACCGAAATGAATTGCGATTAGCCGCAAATATTTATACAACTATTATTATCAATTATTATAATGTATAATAACATAAATATAAATTTGAATGAATTACTATTAAACATAAATAACCAACGCTTGTAATATTGAATGTTGAAGTGTAAAATTAAATAAACACAAAATAAGCACTTGTGTAAATACTGTAATATAATTTAGTGCATATATACTGTAGTATGTAATTATAACAATATAATATTTGCATGTTCAAGAGTATTCCATAAAAAGTCTACGATATAAGCATGGCAAGTGTGTAAAGTAACAATGAGGAAAGAATACCAACACACACTCATTATAAGACGCGGACTTGAGAACATTTGTTCAAAATGATAATGTAGAAACAAGTCATCTTAGTTCTTCATTTTTTTCAGTCAGCTGGCGAGTTGTCACAGCCTGAAAACACTGCAACAGTGATTAACGTCCATACTGTATTAAAATTTGACGCAACAAATTAATTTTAATAGTCGCGCGAGTTAACGCGTTAACTTTGACAGCCCTAATTCTAGAACACGGACTCTTCAGCTGGTCTTTACGTGACGGGCGGTGTTGTGGTGATCTCGCGGGAGAGCGGAAGTTCCTAGACGAGCCCGACACCTGCACTTCATCAGACGGTTAAACACCACTCGCACAGTCCCAGCGCGGCCAATAATAGCGGCAGGATTAGCGGGAAGAGTTCTGCCGCGGCCGAGGAGTCCAGAAGCCGCTAAGACGGGACGCTTTGGTGCCGCTTACCGAGAAAACCCCGTGCCAACTGTAATCTTAATCGTGTTCCACTGACAGACTCCGCTGAAGATGAAAGGCCAGATCCTGCTGGTTAAAGACACAATTAGTGGCAAACAGCCGTCCATCGCCGCCGAACGTGTCCTGAGACGCTGCTTCTCAGAATCCGCTCAGCTGGTGCCTGTCAGATGTTTCTCAGAAGGGCGGCGGCGGTGTGGAACATCAGCTGTGCTCTTCAGGTCAGTGCTGTCCATCAGCCGACAAACCTGTCAGACACCTCACGAAGAAACCACCAAACTACAGATGCAGATAACGAAGGTCGTGAAGATAATGAAGGATTTGGAGCTTTTACACGTTGCTGTGTTTTTGCGCAGCGATGCTTCCTCACAATTCTCCCTCCTCACAGTGTTTACTCTACTTTACTGTCATTTACTTTTGCTCTACTCCGCTCAACTTTCATTTGCTCTAGTCTACATTCCTTTACTCTGTTATACTCTGCATTGCTCTACTTTGTCATACTTTATCCTTCTTTACTTTGCTTTTCTTTGCTTTACTCACCTTTACTCCGCTTTACTCCGCTTTACTCTACTTTACACTTTGATCCAAAGTGTCTTACACAAGAAACAGGAACACTAATGAACAGAATGAGAGATACTTTGAATGGAGTGTGAGTGTGTGTGTGAGAGTGTGTGTGTGTGTGTGAGAGAGAGTGTGTGTGAGAGTGTGTGTGTGAGTGTGCGTGTGTGTGTGTGTGTGTGTGTGTGTGTGTGTGTGTGTGTGTGTGTGTGTGTGTGTGTGTGTGTGTGTGTGTGTGTGTGTGTGTGTGTGTGTGTGTGTGTGTGTGTGTGTGTGTGTGTGTGAGAGAGAGTGTGTGTGAGTGTGTGTGTGTGTGTGTGTGTGTGGGCTCTTTGCCCAGTGATGCCGCTGGTGTTTCCTCTTGAACCGCGGCCAAGCACCAGCAGTGGTGTGTCCTCGCTCTGTGTGTTTCTCGCGCTGATGACGCGTCGTGTGGAAGACGGAACCATACGACTACGTACAGCGCACACACACATACACACTCACACACACACATGAGATATTACCGTATATATGAGCGTTGTCATAGACGTTCTTCTGATTACAGTAAATAATTAAACTATTATTCTGCTTATAGACTAAACGTGCGTAACACGGACACACTCTGTAGTCGCTAAGTCATCTGAAACTGCTGTCTAAAATATACATATAAATATACGTGTAAATACACTGTATATATGTATTATAAAGGTATATAAATGTGTGTATATATATATTTAGATTATATATGTCATATTTTTCAAAATATTTGGCAGTGGATTGTACAGTATTTGCGGTGTATTTTAACTGAAGGTTTATTTTAAGCGCGTTACCTGTGAGTGTGTGTGTGTGTGTGTGTGTGTGTGTGTGTGTGTGTGTGTGTGTGAGGCTTTAGGAGGATCACGAGCTGGTTTGTTCAGGAACATTCTGACGTGATGATGCATCTCGCCCGCTTGCGTCACGTCAGATTAGTCAGGTTTCCTGTCCCCGAGTTCAGAGATGAAACACAGTGTTTGACCAGAGATCAGCTGAGGACACGAGAGACTGAATCATTAAACCTCTGATCATCTGCTGAAGAGCCTCTCTCTCTCTCTCTCTCTCTCTCTCTCTCTCTCTCTGCCTCTCTCCCTTTCTCTCTCCCTCTCTCTCTCTCTCCCTCTCTCTCTCTCTCTGCCTCTCTCACACTCTCTCTTTCTCTCATTCACTCTTTCTCATTCACACTCTCTCTCTATCTCTATGTGTGTCTCTCTATCTCTCTCTCTCTCTCTTTATCTGTGTCTCTCTCTCTTTCTGTGGGTGTCTCTCTCTTTTTTTTTACTGCTGTAATTTTCTCCCCTTTCTCTCTTTTCCCTGTATATTTTCTGCGTCTGTTTTTCTTGTTGCAACGGTAAAGCAAACAGACCTTTTTGTACATTTGCTGCGAATTTGGGCACAAAAAGTGTGTCAGATATATATTTACACACACACACACACACACGCACACGTTTATCAATTAATAATCATGTGTGTGTGTCTGTGTTTTTTGGGGAGACATGAACATCTCTTTCTTTTATGTTTGACAGTTTCACACTTCTGTGGCGAGAGAGAAAATAAGATTGTGTGTGTGTGTGTGTGTGTGTCTTTTTTCTTTCTCCTGCTGGTTCTCCTTCACTCCGAGCTTCTCCTCCGCCGGGTTCGTCCTCGTGCAGGGTTGATTACGTAAGACAGAACACTGACGCGGGCAAGCGACCTGGATTCACCCCGGTGCAGAGCCACACACACACACACACACACACACACACAGACTGACACACTCACACACACACACTCACAGACACACACACACTCTCTCTCACACACTCTCTCTCAGCAGTATTGTTATTTAACTACCATCTTCTGCCACTCGTTTCTTTTCTTTTTCCCTTTCTTTTCTTCCTCTTCATCCAGACTGTGTGTTTAAGGCAGGACTGACATGAGGATGCTGAGGTCAGAGGTCAAGGGTTAGGGTTAGAGGGGCGAGCGAGGCAGAGTGTGTGTGGCTTCTCTCTCTCTCTCTTTCACGTTTTTTTTTTTTTTGATTGTTTAACTTCGTCTCTCTATACGTGAAGTGTGATGATAGCAGAGCAGATTCTCTCCTTCCCACTCACTCACTCACTCACTCACTCACTCTCTCCCTCCATCCTCTTTCTCTCCTCTCTTTCCTCCGCTGTATTTCTCTAACACTTCTTTGTTTTTCTATGTCTGTCTGTCTGTCTATCTTCAGGTTTTTTCATTCTCCTGCACGCATTTCATTCCCTCATTCTTTTTTCTTTCCTCTCTCCTTCTCACTCTTACACACACTTTCTCTCTCTCTCACTCTCGCTTTCTTCTGCTGGTGTTTCTCTCACCTCTGTGTGTTTAAATGTCGTTATTTCTTGTGTGTGTGTGTGTGTGTGTGTGTGTGTGTGTGTGTGGCGTGTGTGGCGTGTTGTGTGTGATTTGTTTGTGGTTGTTTTGGGTTCCAGAAGCTTTACCACACGTCTCTGATCCAACTCGTTAAAACACAGACACACAGCTTTTTATTTGTTCTTGCATTAATTGAACAACAAAGACCTTTCCAGAAACAGATCTATCTGCACAGTACAATAATTACACACACACACACACACACACACTCACACCAACTCTCTCTATCACACACACATGCTACAACTCTCTCACGCACACACATGCATTCTCTCGCTTATACACACACGCACCAGCTCTCTCTCTCTCTCTCTCTCTCTCTCTCTCTCTCTCTCTCTCACACACACACACACACACACACACACACACACACACACACACATGCTCCCGCTCTCTCTCTCTCTCACACACACACACACACACACGCTTTCTCTCACATCTACACGCTTATACACACACACAAACATGCTCCAGCTCTCTCTCACACACACACACACACAGTTCTCTGCTCAAGCTTTTAATTAGAGTTCAGTATTGAGAAAAGATATTAGTAATAATTTGTTTGTAATATGTATCGATCATTGTGGCGTTCACACACACACACACACACACACACACACTGGCACGCAGGAGTGTGTCTGTTGCAGGTGTGCGTGTGGGTGGCGTGTTGTAAATCTGCGGAGTGAAACATCAGCGTGTTGTTTCTGGAGTGTTTTACTGATGTTGTGTGTGTGTCGTGAGTGATTTACGTGAGGAGGATTTACCTCAGCGCTCCTGCTGGAAATATCAGCTGAAATAATGACGCTTGTAAATACCTGCACAACCTAATGACTTTATTACCTGTGAAATAATCCATCACAGTCCTTCACACCGCTCTCTGTGTGTGTGTTTCTGCTTTACTGGAGCACACACACACACACACACACACACACACACTCACGCACACACACTCTCACACACACACACACACACACACACTCTCACACACACTCACACGCACTCACACACACACACACACACAGACACACAAACAAATTCACACTCACTTATTTACACACACACCCACACCCACACACACATACACTCAAACAAACACATTCACACTCACTCCTGCACACACACACACACACACACACATACACACTCAAAAAAAGAAATTCACACTTACTCATTGATACACACACACACAAACAAACACATTCACACTCACCCATTCACACACGCACACACACTTAAACAAACAAATACACACACTCATTTACACACAAACACACGCACGCACACTCAAACGAACAAATTCACACTTTTTCACATACACACACACACACTCTAACACATTCAAGCAAACACATACACACACACACTCACACGCAAAAGCGTGCACAGCTAAACTCTTTACACGTGTCATTACACTTCAGAAGAAGACAGAGAGTGAAATATACATATATTGAGCGAGGAATATTTAGGAAAATACGTTTTTGTACGAAGAAAATTTGGAATTATACACACAAATTTGGATTTGAAATGTTGCGGTTTCCCAGCGAACAGTGTGTGTGTGTGTGTGTGTGTGTGTGTGTGTGTGTGTGTGTTCCGCAGAAGGTTCTGGCGCTCTCGGCCAGTAAAGTCGAGGAAAACGTAACAGTCACAAACACTTTACACTAGTGCTGACGTTTACATTCAGTATTACTCAAAAACACCATGATTTATGACTTTTGCTTAATATCACACACACACACACACACTTCGGCCAATATATCTTACGCTTTAAAACGTTTGTGTAAAACTACATTTATAAAACTATGAAGACTTTGTGAAAGTGTAAAGTAGTAAAGTGTAACTTATCTGAAACTGTTGCGACGTGTCTGGTGGGAATTTTGGCGGCAAAAAATTTGTCTTTTTTTTTTTTATTGGACAGTGAAGATGCTTTTGTTTTTACAGTAAATGACCGCTCGGCGTATTTAATTGTCGTCTTTACAGTAAAACCTGGTTTCATCTTCACATTTACAGGCTGTTTTGACGTTTACGGCTGCGTGTGAAGTGTTCAGACGGCGTTTAGCAGAAAGACCAACAACACGACGTGTTTCGCGCGATGCTGAACAGAACGCGCCTTTAGCGGCCCCGCGGCGCGGCGCTTTTACACTCTAATACCGTTAAATTTACAGGCCTCTTTACGAGAGAGAGAGTCAGGACTTCCAGGAATTGGAAATATGAGTTGTAGCGAGTGAGCGCGAGTAAATCTGAACTGTGGAAGTGTGGGGTCTGGAGCCGCCGCCCACATCTGGAACGCATCCAGACGTGTTGTGTAAATACGGCAAATAAAGGCCAGCGATCAATCCCGTGACCTCTGACCCCACATGTGGCGAAGGCCGGGGTGTCGCGTGACGTGTTGTTTTCGCCGCTGATGTCATGTGATCTCGGGAACATGTGTAATTATTAATAACCGCTCGCGTGTTTTCCAGACGTGTGGGGTCAGAGGTCAAAGGTCAGGCAGTCACTCCGCGCACATGTTGTAACTCACGGAACACGGATCCAGATGTGAGGGAGTTATTGTCTTTTTAACGCGGTTATTTACTGCGACTGTACGCGGTTTCCGCTCTAACGAGGACGCGCGAGATGTTGCGTTTGGTCCCTGAGAAACACACACACACACACACACACACACAACAGTAACACGTTAGTAAAAGTCTAATGTTTCAACACTGTAACAATATAATAACTCATGACATACAGAAAGATCAGACTTCAGCCAATCAGAGCTCTCTTCAAAGACTTAACAGCTTGTCAGATTGCAGCCAATCGGAGCGCTCCTCATACACTAGCCAATCAGAGCGCTCCTTTAATTTAATTAGTGCTTGTCAGAGTGCGGCCAATCAGA
>MU204343.1:775116-798289 GCA_017309775.1 Paedocypris sp. Pulau Singkep | reverse complement strand
GAGTGTGTGTGTGTGTGTGTGTGTGTGTGTGTGTGTGTGTGTGTGTGTGTGTCTGTGTGTGTGTGAGAGTGAGTGAGTGAGTGAGTGAGTGAGTGAGTGAGTCAGTGTGTGTGTGTGTGTGTGTGTGTGTGTGTGTGTGTATGTGTGTGTGTGTGTTCACCTGCACCACTCCGCCCATCAGGCCCGACAGGAACACGTCCAGTGGTGTACTGGGGGCGTCCGGTCCACGGATCCGGCCCAAACACTGCAGACAGTTGTGGAAGGTTCCGAAGGCCAGTGAGGAGGTCAGGGAGACGGTGAGGAGCGGCAGAGACAGGCCTTTAAAGAAGCCCGGGACCTGCGGCACAGACGCATCAGCACTCACCCGCTGTTCTGAAAATTCTTCCTACAGCTCAGAATGTCCTACACTGACGTCACTGCTCAGCTGTTCCTAGCTAGAGCGCTGCGCACGCGTGTTAAAACCGAATACTAATATAAATAACTACAATATATAGTAACATGTTACGAATATCTTGCGTACTGTTATAAGTGTCCGTGTTCATTTAGTGCATTTATATTTATTCATTGATCCAACGCTACAACATACAACAAAAGTACGGGTAGGAATGTTTGTAGGATCAAGTAGGAGAAGAAACGATAGATTAAACGAATTTTTTAACGCTCATGTAGCGCGGAAAGTAGAAAAATCTGAGCGGAGAACAGCTGAGCAGTGACGTATGTTCTTAACGCGCAGTGTAGGAGGAATTGAGATGTAGGAAGAATTCTCAGAACAGCGGCCGGACCTTGTGCCCGTGTCCGTACCCCTTCACTCCGGGCGGTGCAGCGCACACACTGCCACACGCCGCTGAAGCCGCTCTGCGTCTGGATCCGCACCTGCGCAGGTCAGCTGACTCAGCAGTGAACACTAGCTAGGGAGCGTGTGCTTTACCTTGACCGTGTCCAGAGGGAAGCCCACCACCACGCCACAGGCCCCTGTCACAGACCAGGTCAACAACTTTACCACGGTAAAAACACAAAGCAAAACCTGCCAGACCAGAATAAACACTAGTGGCTTTTATTGTCGTTGTATATTGTACAACGAAGTTTGTTTCGATCGCTCCCCGAGTCCAGCAGCAATAAAACGTAAAATGAAAATAAAAACCAGCATGCAGCACAATAAACACAATAATAAAGAAATGTAATGGAAAAATAAACAAAACAAAATAAAAATAAAATACCGTATATAAAAGTATAAATTAAATATTAAATATAAATAATTATATGAATAATATATATACAGCAATTTATTTAAATGACATTTACACCATTCTTGTGCAACACACATATATTGATTAATGTTTGTGTGTGCGCACGTGTGTGTATGTACATTTATATATATATATATATATATATATATATACATATTCATATACTGTATACTATATATAATTGACATTTAAATTATATATACTGTATATAATATAAATGTATATACTATATATAAAACCATATATATATATATATATATATATTAATAAATACATAATTTAATAGCATTTTATAAAAATAACAGGATGCGTTATAAAAGGGGAAGAAAATGCAAAATTCACAACAAATTCTGTGAATTACATGTCCGCCAACGTCAAATTCACTTTCGTTCATTAAAAATATTTCTAAAAAAATTATGTAATTAAATTCAATTAAAAATCAATTAAACCACACCGTTTGCTAAATTTTTTTGAATTAAACAAATATAACGTCATGACATTGAACATCTGCAAACACGTGACACTGAGTTCCGCCGCGACACAGTCAGTCAGTCAAACTTATTATCCTGAAGCTTTAAATTATATGAATTCAACTAGATTATTATCTCAATGACAAACAAGACAAGACTCTCCTAATCACCTCCAACGGATCCCGCGATAAAGTCTGCAAAGTGCATCCGGTCTTCTGTAACGCCGCAGTTAATATTCACGCGATGACATCACGGCCTTGTAAATAATAATAATAATAATAATAATAATAATCGCGCGCGTTTTCTCCTCCGTCCGCACGCGCGCGACAAGTCCTTTTGTAACAAGTCGCGCGCGTTCACCAGAGGCGCGTTCACGAGTCCGGGTTCTGCACTACGTACGTACTCAAACAAGTCACGTTTATCGATTATATATATTTTTTATTTCAACTTAATCTTACTCTTGAATTATTCCGACATCTATTCTAGTGTTGTGTCCTGACACGCGTGCGCGCATGTAATGTTTAACACGCTAATATAAAGTTTTCTGTTCGTCTCGGGACAGCGACTCAACGTCAATCATGAGACGCGCTGATGCAACGCGGAAGCAGAATTACACCTCAAGAGACTCGTTCATAGAGTCGGTTCATTTCTAAACGATTCAGTGAGATTCGACTCACCCATGATCGGGTCACAGAAAGACTAATGCACAGATATTTCAGAGGATAAAATGGTGAATATTTACTATAATGTGTGAGGCACTGTTCCAGGAAATGTAAAGACCACAATGGTGCCAAAAGAGAAAAGTGCGAACGAATCAGAATGATTCTTCTAAGCAGCTCTTCAAAATGATTCACTGGAATCAAGTCCACTATGGCAAAGGACTAATAATTGTTCATTGAAGACATGACTGTGCTGGTCTCAACACTGGTTCTCACTTACTTAGTGATATTATCTAAATATCCGGTAATTATTGTCTGAATTGTTCAAATGCTTTTGCATTTCATTTGACATTTGAATTAATACGGTTATTCTCCCGGACTTTTGATCATTTTTTTTCAAAGCAGCGTCTGTACAAATCGTCCCTCACTCCTCTCACAGACTAAATTTCAATAGACAGTGTATTTTAATGTCTCGGTGAAGATACTTTCCTGAAAACATTTTAGTTATTTTTATTATTATTTTATTGCCATCACAGTATATACAAAAGTAAGCCCCGCCCCCTAGGCGCTGAAGTTTCTTGTTTTTTTAGATATTAAAAAGCGGTAACCCTAATAGTAATATGAATAACCCAAAGTGGTCACTCAATCAGAATCACGCGTTTCTATGAATATTCATTATCTGCGTAATCCCACGCCATAGTAGGGATAAATGTATGCGGAAAACGTCTGTTATCACGTGACCGGAAAGGGAATCCTCTTCAAATCCCCGTGTCGCGATTGGCCGCGCGCGCACACACCTCCCGTCCGACGCTCGCCGATCCAAAACCCGATACACACACGCGCGCACACACACACACACACACACACACACGGGACAGACAGACAGACAGACGGAACCCAGCAGGTGCGAGACAGACAAGCCGCAAGGTGAAACGTCCCGCCCGGGCTGCTGACGGAACCGCGACACGGGACAGCGAGCACCTGAAGCCGCCGCCGCTTGTGTGGATCTGAGGGCCGGGAATGGACTTCCTCGCGGGCTGCATCGGAGGTGAGTTACGCTCATGTCGGATGGGTGAGTTAGTAGATTAGGACGCGGTTAAGCTGGTTAAGACGGACTAACGGTGGCGTCCAGTCTGCTGATTAACACGCCGCGTTGCTTAGTTACGGAACTTTTACAATCTCGGTCGTTGTGATTTTGGTGACCAGTTGTCTTGCTGATTTATTAATTGTAATTGATCAGGTAATTGTGCTATAATCAGAGGTGTAGAGTGGCGTTAGTGTGAAACGTGCGGCTCAGGTGTATCTGGAATCATTTCTTCATGATGTTGAGATGATTAGAAGTGTCGTGGTGTTCGTGGTTAATTTGGTCATAATGACCTGTACGAGTCACTGTTGTGATGTTTGGAGACTGAAAGACACGTGACTCCCGACACGTGACACGGAGTATTGTTTACTGACAATTTCCGTTTAAATAAAATATAAATGCGGCTATTTGGAGAACAAGTACGGTATTCCAAAGCGCTCCCGTTTACATGTGTTATAGTCACATTAGCCCTTATCGTTTCGCACACCATGTGTTATTCATACAATTAAAAAAATGTTATTCATAAATGAAACAATTCTGGAAAATTATTATTTTTTTTCTTCTATCGTTTGAAACAAATGGGCGATCATTTATAGACGATTCAAGCTTGACGTGTGAATGGTCAGCTCAGTCAGGGGTCAGAGGTCAGCGCTCAGTCACTGAGGTGCTGGAGAGACCGAACAGAAGTGTCTCCAGCACAAACACACCAGTCAGTTCCTGGAAGAGCCCAGAATAACCCCGACACACACGCACACCCCCGGCGGGGCCAATCAGACGCCGCGGCCCCGGGGCCGAGCCACACACAGCTGTCGTCACTACCTCACTAACCTAGTGAATCATCTCACTCACACCCGCGTGTTCTCCCTGTCACTGCTCCTGTCCTGAGTGTGTGTGTGTGTGTCTGACATGTTTTATCCCACAATCCCCTGGTTCTTTGTGTCCAGGTGCAGCCGGGGTCCTCGTAGGACATCCGTTTGACACGGTGAAGGTGAAACTCTCTTTCTCTCTCACTCTCTTTCTCTCTCTCTCTCTTTCACCTGCACACACACTAGTGCGGCACGATTTTGAGGAAAAAACCTAGTTGCGATCAGTGTTCATTTCGTTAAAATATTTTTTATTTTTATTTTCGTTTAAAATATTTTTTCGTTAAAATATGAAGTATTTTTGTCATCTTTGTCAACGACACTTTTTCCCTGAGGAGAATGAAACGAGAACTACCGTATTTTTCGCCATATAAGACGCACTGGCATGTAAGACGCACCCAATTTTTAAGGAGGAAAATCTAGAAAAAAAAGATTCTGAACCAAATACTGTAGTAAAATATTTTATAGCAACTGTATAAAAGTTAACAGCAGTTGAAGAACAATTGTATGCCAAACATGTGACATAAACAGTCAGTAAACAGTGAAAGTAACAAAAATAAGGCTGTAATGTTTTTATTCGAACCCCAATAATTCCTCTTCTTCGCTGCTGTCAGAAATGAGGAAGGACAGATCCACACAGTCATTGTCATCACTTTCTTCCTCACTGGTGTCAAATAAGACGTTGTTATTAGTAAGAATTGCTCCCACATTAGCAAGAATATCTAATGTGGGAAACTCTGCATTCAGAATCAGAATCAGAATCAGAAATTCTTTATTCATCCCTTGGGGGGGAAATTATTTTTCGTTTCAAGCTCTCTCAAGTACAACCCTATTTAAGGTTGTACTTGAACACGAACCCTATTCGCAGTGTAAGACGCACCAACTTTTCCCCCTCAGTTTTGGGGAAGAAAAAGTGCATCTTATACGGCGAAAAATACGGTACTTAAAAACTCCTGCTCAGGGACGAAAAATATAACTGCATTTATTGACACTTTAGTCAACGAATAAAAACTCTTTAAAGAAGAAAAATGTCCATTATTTATCTGTGCTCAAAAATTAAGGAAAAAAGAGTCAGTTAAAAAAAAGAAGTATGTCCATTGTAGTTCAGACTATGGGCTATGACCAGAAGAGCAAGCTAGATTAGAAGAGATCAGAAGAGCAGGCTAGGAAAACAAACCCTCTCTGACGGGGTGAGAGGAAAAAACCTAGGGAGAACCCGACTCTCTGGAACACTAACATCACAAAGTCATCAGTGAAGATGGTTCCGGACGTTGTGTCCTGCGCGGCGGCTCCTCCCCCCATGATGACGCAGTGGATCCTGATCAAAAACTCCTTGAAATGACGTCATCGCCGTCTTGGTGAAATGACACTCCTCCAAGTGACGTCATCCACAATCCTCGATGTCTCCATCCCGATTTTAATGACACTCCTCCAGCAGCCGGAAGCGGCGTCGTCTCCTCCTCCAGCAGGGATGTGAATCACTCAGTTCCTCGGCAGGGGAGTGAAACAAGCAAGAACAAAAGCTATTAGCACTGTGAAGGGCTCTATGAGAATAATAATAGCAGTGATGCTATAGTGCAGGTGAGGTTCGGTTCCAGGCCTCTACCTAGTGCAGCCTTTCTATTCGTTAATATTAGTCGTTGAATATTTTGCTATTACAGTTTTAAATATGCTTCATTGAAGAGATGTGTTTTTAATCTAGATTTAAACGGACTAACTGATTTTGATGTGCGGATTGTGCTAGACAGAGTGTTCCAATATTTTGGTGCTAGATAAGCGAACGATCTTCCCCCTGTGAAGGTTTTAGAGATTTTTGGTATCACGAGCTGGCCAGAGTGTTGAGAGCGCAGAGGTCTCCTTGGCTCGTAACACGTGATGAGCTCACTGAGATACAGAGGAGCTAGACCGTTTAATGCTTTATAAGTTGTTAAGAGAATTTTAAATATTATTCTACATTTTACGTGTAACCAGTGTAGCAACATTAGCACTGGACTAATGTGGTCGTACTTGTTTGTTCTGGTCAGAAGTCCAGCGGCTGCATTCTGAACTAACTGAAGTTTATCTATTAGTCGGGCAGGAGAACCTCCCAGAAGACCATTACAGTAATCTAACCTCGAGGTCATAAACGCGAAAAATGCTGTTCTACAGACGTTGTTGACATGGTTTTCAAATGAAAGTTTATTACCAAATATAACATCTAAGATTTTCCCTGTTAATGTGGTTGAGAGTTGAAGTCCATTAAGATTTAGATAATATTCAGGGTTCTTTATATTTATGTTAGAATCAATAAGCAATAATTTGGTTTTGTCCGAGTTTAGCATCAGGAAGTTTTTCATCATCCAGTCACTAAAACCAATGAAACAATCACATTTTTGCGTGGTTTCATTGGGTCTTGTGGAGATTTGCGTATCATCAGCATAGCAATGAAAGCTATGTCCATGACTTCTGATAATATCTCCCAGGGGAAGCGTATATAAAGATAAAAAGAATTGGTCCGAGAACTGAGCCTTGTGGGACTCCGTATTTGACCCTATGTATTGATGACGATGAAATGTGATGCAATTATAATTACTTTTATTATTTTACTGTAATTGATTGCTACAGCCTCCTGAGGTTCGGTTATTGCGGGAGTTAAAGCCTCGATATCGATGTGATTAAGATGAATCGTGCAGCACTTTCTCGCTCTCTCTTTCACTTACACGCACACACACACACACTTTCTGTCTGTAAGTACACACTAAGTATCTCACGCTTTCTTTACACTTGCCCTTCTCATTCTCTCACGCACACACACTCTCTGTCTTTTTTCTTTCTTTTTTTTATATAAATAAATCGAGCTGTAGTGTATATATGTACTCGTGTGTGTGTGTGTGTGTGTGTGTGTGCGCAGGTGCGGCTGCAGGTTCAGAGTGTTGATAAACCTCTGTACAGAGGAACCGTCCACTGTTTCCAGTCCATCATCAAGCAAGAATCAGTGAGTCCTGATGTCTCCTCCTCCTCCTCCTTTTCTTTCTCTTCCTCCTCTTTCTCCTCCTCCTGCTCATTCTCATTCTTGTTCTCCTCCTCTTTCTCATCCTCCTCTTTCTTCTTCTCTTCCTCCTCCTCTTTCTCCTTCTCTTTCTCTCTCTTTCTCCACCTCTTCCTCCTCCTCCTCTTTCTTCTTCTCTTCCTCCTCCTCTTTCTCCTTCTCTTTCTCTCTCTTTCTCCACCTCTTCCTCCTCCTCTTCCTAATCCTCCTCTTTCTTCTTCTCTTTCTCTCTCTTTCTCCACCTCTTCCACCTTCTCATCCTCTTTCTTCTTCTCTTCCTCTTCCTCCTCCTCTTTCTACTTCTCTTTCTCTCTCTTTCTCCACCTCTTCCTCATCCTCCTCTTTCTTCTTCTCTTCCTCTTCCTCCTCCTCTTTCTACTTCTCTTTCTCTCTCTTTCTCCACCTCTTCCTCATCCTCCTCCTCTTCCTCTTGTGGAGTGTGAGGCAGCTGGTCAGTGCGGGCGTGTGACATGCTGTGTGTCCCGGCAGGTGTTTGGTCTGTACAAGGGCATCGGGTCGCCCATGATGGGCCTGACCTTCATCAACGCCATCGTCTTCGGCGTGCAGGGCAACACCATGCGCATGCTGGGCAAGGACACGCCCCAGAACCAGTTCCTGGCGGGCGCGGCGGCGGGCGCCATCCAGAGCGTCATCTGCTGCCCGATGGAGCTGGCCAAGACGCGCATGCAGACGCAGGGCACGGGCGAGAAGAAGTCCAGCCGCAGACTCTACAAGAGCTCGCTGGACTGCCTGGCGCGCATCTACCAGCGGGACGGCCTGCGCGGGGTCAACCGGGGCATGGTGCCCACCCTGATCCGCGAGACGCCCGGCTTCGGCGTCTACTTCCTGGCCTACGACCTGCTGACCCGTGCGCTGGGCTGCGAGCCCGAGGACCCCTACATGATCCCCAAGCTGCTGTTCGCCGGCGGCATGTCGGGCATCGCTTCCTGGCTCTCCACCTACCCGGTGGACGTGGTGAAGTCCAGGCTGCAGGCGGACGGCGCGGGCGGGACCTTCCGCTACGCGGGCATCGTGGACTGTACGCGGCAGAGCGTGCGGCGCGAGGGCTGGTGGGTGTTCACCCGCGGCCTGACCTCCACCCTGCTGCGCGCCTTCCCCGTCAACGCCGCCACCTTCGCCACCGTCACGCTCTTCCTGATGTACGTGCGCCCGGCCGAGGGGCCCAAAGACTGCGAGCTGCTGCAGTCCAGCCTGTGAGGAGCGTCACGTGACCCCCGCCGCCACCAGCTCGCGTACGTACACTTCTTATACCTCCTCCAATCGTCCGCCTGCCTTGCGCCGGTGTTCTCGTCCAATCAGCACTTTTGCGTCATCGCTGCAGATGTTTGCCGGACTGTGTGACCTTCAGGGGCGGGGTCAGCGGGGTCGCCGAGTTCACGTCCCGTCACTCTGAACGCCGCCGAGGCTTTTTAGCGGATTGGCTCGGACTCGGAGCGGTTTCAGGAAACTTTCTTCACTTCCTGCTCTTCTGCTTCTCTTCAGGATCAATAACCAAAGGTTGTGACTCTCTCTCTCCGAAACCTCCAAGTTTCTCAGAAACTGGGGAAATATTTGCAGTGTTTGTGCAATTTCGGTAACTTATGAACGTGGTCTTCCAGCGGAGCCGCTCCGTCACCAACCTGATCCCTCAGACGTCTGTCTGTCATTCTACATCTCTCTCTCTCTATCTGACTTTCTCTGTCTCTCTCTCTCTCTCTCTCTGACTTTCATTGTGTCTCTCTCTCTCTGTCTGTTTCTCTCTCTCTGTCTCTCTCTCTCTATCTGTCTCTCTCTCTCTCTCTCTCTCTCTGACTCTCATTGTGTCTCTCTCTCTGTGTCTGTTTCTCTCTCTCTGTCTCTCTCTCTATCTGTCTGACTTTCTCTCTCTCACTATCTATCTATCTGTCTCTCTCTCTCTATCTGTCTGACTATCTCTGTCTTACTCTGTCTCTCTCTTTCTGTCTCTCTCTCTCTATATATATATATATGTCTGACTTTCTCTGTCTCTCTCCCTCTGTCTCTCTCACTGTCTCTTTCTCTCTCTCTCTCTCTCTCTCTATCTCTCTGTCTCTGACTTTCTCTGTCTCACTTTCTTTCCTCATTGTTTATCTCACTCTTTCTCTCTGTCACTCTTTTTAAGTGTGTGTTATATTATCGTCTCCAGCATGTGTGTGTGTGTGTGTGTGTGTCTGTAAATCTAGTTCATGTCTGACACTTTAAAAGTGCTGAATGTAGAACACAATCTGGAAAGGTTTTAAACTGTAAGTGTGTATCAGACTCGGAGGATTTTTTTTGCACAGCTGCTGTTCTGGATCCTTCAGAAAACCGTCGCTATGTAAATATGTCGTGTTACAATTTAACGGGAAGTTTGTTTCCCGACGCATCAAAACGTCAAGGCACTTGAACCCGAGGGATGTACAGACGCTGTATGAAGCTTTTATTTCAGAGTTTGCTGAAGTGCTTTTAATCAACTTTCCCTTTTGTCAATTGCCGTTTTTTTTTTTTTTCTTGCGTCCTTGTATCAACGATTGTGGCCGTTTCTGAAGAGACTGAGGAACCGAGTCGGAGAAATTGTGATATTTTTTTAAAGAGACACTGTATCGGTCCGGCCGTATGTATTTGGACTGTATTTGGCCTCAACCGACCAAGAAATGTGAAAATAAACCGTTGACGTGCCTCGCTGTCTTCTTTACGTCTGCTGAACAGAGGTGTAAGGTACTTGAGTAGATGTACTTTGTTACTTTACTTCGTACTTTTACTGAGTATCAAAAATATACGCAACTTTTACTCTCTACTCCACTGCATTTCTGATTGAGTAACTGTACTTTTCACTCCACTACATTTGAAATTACTCAATGTTAGTCGTTACGTTTTGATTGTGCGCGACAAACCATAATCGATTTTTATCGCGGTTCATTTCATGGGTGAACGAGGTGATTTTGCCATCTGTCGTCTGCTGAAGATACAGGAAGATAATTGTGAATTAGAAACCACATGAACGCGACTTATTTACCAGACGTGAATATTTACCAGGATTTTATTGTGTAGGATTTATTTTATTTATTTTGCACATTCGAGTTTGATTGAGACCGACTTTTTGTTCTTCATTTAATTAGTTTTACCAATTTTGAAACATGGATTAGTTTCGCTATTAGAAAATAAAACTTCATGAAGAGACATTTTTCACATCTATTTGTATTTTTTTATTTTTTTTTGCCTAAATTTAGCATGAGTAAAATACTTCAGTTCTTTTAAAACTCGATACGTTGCTACTTTGACTCAAATCTTTTTGTATAGTGGTGACTTTTTACTTGGAGTAACTTTTACAGTACGAATCTGTACTTTTACTCAAGTATGGTTGTCTGGTACGACTCTGACCCTGAATGACCTCGACAGACAAGACCAGACCAACGTTGTCCTTTATTTTCCTTTCAATGTGTCTGTGTCAGTTTCACACACTGGTGTTTGGTTTAACTAGCGTTTAATGTGTCACTCTGCTGGGTAAATCTTTAGATCCTCCCGCGTCAAGGCGTCTCACTCGTCCGCAGACTTCTTCGCCGGAGCGCCGTCTCTGCTCTTAGCGCGGAGCTTGTTGACCTGCGACTCCGCGATGTCGGCCCGCTCCTCCGCCTCCTCCAGCTCGTGCTGCAGCTTGCGAAGCTTGGCGGTGTTGCCGTTGGCCTGCTCCTCGGCCTCCTCGGCGGAGCGTTTGTAGGCTTTGACCTTCAGCTGCAGCTTGTCCACCAGGTCCTGCAGTCTGGCCAGGTTCTTGCGGTCCTCCTCCGTCTGATAGGTCAGCTCCTTTATGCGCCGGTCGTACTTCCTCACGCCTTTGACGGACTCTGACGTCTTCTTCTGCTCCGCCTCCAGCTCCGTCTCGAGGTCGCGGATGCGGACTTCCATCTTCTGGAGCTGCTTTTTCCCGCCCTTCATCGCCACCTGCTCGGCCTCGTCCAGGCGGTGCTGAAGGTCTTTGATGGTCTGCTCCATGTTCTTTTTCATCCTCTCCAGGTGAGCGCTGGTGTCCTGTTCTTTCTTGAGCTCTTCGGCCATCATCGCCGCGTCCGTGATGGCTTTCTTTGCCTTTTCTTCGGCGTTGCGGCTCTCCTGAACCAGCTCCTCCGTCTCGTTCTGAAGCTGGAGCAGGTCGGACTCCTGCTTCTTCTTCTGGTTGATCAGGCTGGTGTTCTGGGAGTGCAGGAGCTGCATTCTCTCCGTGGCGTCGGTAAGCTCTTGCTCCGCTAGTCTGCGGCCTCGTTCGGTCTGCTCCAGCACGGCTCTTAGCTCCTCTAGTTCAGCTTGAATCAGGTTGTTCCTGCGCTCCAGCAGCGCCACGTTTTCCTTCAGGTCGTCGCTGCCGTGGAGGGTTTCGTCCATTTGGATCTGGGTGTCTTTTAAACACGACTGGACCATCTTCAGCTGCTTTTGGGCGTCGGCTGCCTGTCTGTTGGCCTGGCTCAGCTGGATCTCCATCTCGTTCAGGTCGCCCTCCATCTTCTTTTTGACTCTCAAGGCCTCGTTTCGACTCCTCGTCTCGGCTTCAAGAGAAGCCTGCAAGGATTCGATCATGCGCTGGTAGTTTCTCTTGGCCTGTTCCATCTCCTCATCCTTCTCGGCAGTTTTGCGCTCGATGTCCGTCTTGATTTGGTTGAACTCTAGTTGGGCTCGTAGGATCTTTCCTTCTTCGTGCTCGACCGAAGCGTCGGCTTCTTCGAGTGCAGACTGCAGCTCCGCTCGCTCCTGTTCTAGCTGTTTCCTCAGTTTCTCCAGTTCGTGTAGACTCTTTCGGCCTTCTGAGACTTGATCCGTCAGGTCTGAGATTTCTTCCTGTAGGTTCTTGTTCTCCCTCTTTATGGTCTCCAGATGATCTAAAGTTTCTTCATAGGAGTTTTTCAGCTTGAAGAGCTCTGTGCTCAAGCTTCGAGCTTCTTTTTGTGCCGCTTCCAGCTCGCACTGTGACTCCTCGTACTTCTGCTTCCATTCCGCAAGGACTTTGTCAAAGGATCTCTGCTTTTTGTCCAGGGCCGAAGATGCCGCATTTGAGCGCTCAAGGTCGAGCATCAGGTCTTCAATCTCATTTTGAAGCCGATGCTTGGTCTTCTCAAGGGAGGAACACTTTGCGTTTACGGCCTCCACGGCTTCTTCTGCTTCCTGAAGCTTCTGAACAAGTTTCTTTTTGGCTTCCTCCAGTTCCTCCGTCCGCTGAATTCCATCGGTTTCGTATTTGGCTCTCCATGTCGCCACCTCGGTGTTGGCTTTGGACAGGGCTCGCTGGAGCTCAGCCTTGGCTTCCTGTTCCTCTTCAAATTGCTCCCTCAGGAGGTCGCAGTCGTGTCGAGCCGACTGCACCGCGTGAGCAAGAGCGTTCTTAGCCTTCACTTCTTCCTCATGCTGTCTCCTCACGTCCTCGAGTTGCTGGGTGTAGGACATCTTTCCTCTCGTAAGCTGGGACACGAGACACTCCTTTTCTTCCATTTGTCGCCCAAGCTCCCCGTTCTCAGTCAGCAGCTTGGCTTTCAGTGTGGACAGGTCGTTCAGGGATCTCTGGGCTTCTTCTGCCTTTGCCCGGTACTCGTTCATCTGGTCTTCCATCGATCGGCACATCTTCTCGAGGTTCACTTTAGCCTTCACAACACTCTCCATGTTGGAGGAAATGTCATCCAATTCCAGCTTGAGCTCAACCTTTTCCTTTTCTAGCTTTTGCTTTACTCGCTGCAGGTTGTCGATCTGTTCTCCTAGTTCAGCCACGCTGTCGGCGTGCTTCTTCCTGAGCGATGCAGTTGTGGTTTCGTGCTGGAGCGTGGCCTCCTCGAGATCTCGTCTCAGCTTCTGAAACTCGGCCTCTCTTTTCTTGTTGAGCTCCACCTGAGCAGACGTGGCTCCGCCGGCCTCCTCCAGTCGCTCGCTGATGTCCTCAAGTTCTCGAGAGAGATCCGAGCGCTGCTTCTCGACCTTGGCTCGGGCGGCGCGTTCTGCATCCAGCTCCTCTTCCAGCTCTTCGATCCGAGCTTGGTTTTCTTTCAGCTTCTTCTGCAGCTGAACTGAAGCCGTTTGCTCGTCGTCAATCTTTCCATTCAGCTGACTCATTTCAAAGTCTTTCTTTTTGAGTTTCTCTTCTAGCTGCTGCTTGTCGTTTTCCAAGTCCATCACATTCTCCTGGGTCAGTTTAAGATCTCCCTCCATTTTTCTTTTGCTGCGCTCCAGGTCCATCCGCACTTTCTTTTCCTGCTCCAGAGAGCCCTCCAGGTCGTCCACCTGCTGCTCCAGCTTGATCTTGGCTTTGGTCAGTGAGTTGACTTTGTCCTCCTCACTCTGAAGGTCATCTAAAGTTTGCTGGTGGGCTTCCTGCAGAGCCTTTTTTTCTTTAGTGAGTTTCATTATGTTCTCATCAAGCGACGCCATTTCTTCGGTGAGGTTCTTCACTTTGTTCTCCGTGGCATGCTTTTCTTTTTCAACTTTGGCCAGTGTCAGCTCCAGATCATCTATATCTTTCTTGACTTCAGAACATTCATCCTCCAGCTTGCGCTTTTTGGATGTGAGGTCGGCGTTGATCTCCTCTTCGTCCTCGATGCGTTCAGTCAGCTCCTTAACTTTAGCTTCCAGC
This sequence comes from Paedocypris sp. Pulau Singkep, assembly GCA_017309775.1. NCBI lineage: Eukaryota > Metazoa > Chordata > Actinopteri > Cypriniformes > Paedocypris > Paedocypris sp. Pulau Singkep. The sequence goes on along the minus strand of MU204343.1, from coordinate 784,334 downwards.
TGGATCTTGCTTTTTATCAGCTGTTCACAGCGTTCCTCAGCATCCGTTAAGGTATCTTGCTCCGATTGCAGCTGAAGGTGCAGGTCGTTTTTCTCTTGAAGCAGAGTGACCATTTTCTCTTCCAACTCCTTTCTCCGGGCTTCAGATTTCTCCAAGGCTTCTTTGAGCTTGTTGAATTCATCCTTCATGTTCGCCATCTCCTTCTCAGACTCCGCACTCCTCAGCAGAGGCTTTATCTTGAAAAAAAGTTTCATCCAAGGCCAATTTTTGACACCAAGGAACGAGCGAAGGTTCCACTGAACGACCATTAGGGCATCTCTGCGCTCCACCAGTTTCTGGTACTCGGCTCTCATGAGTAACCCTCGTGCGTACGCTTGAATCCTAGTGAGTATGCGAGCGAGCTGATCATCTCTCATCTCTTCCAGTGTGCCCAGCAGGCCGGCTTTGAAGAAGACCTTGGTGTGGCCAAACTTGTATTGCGTGTGGTCAATGTCCAAGGAGCCTAACAGCTTCTCGGCACTCTTCTTGTTTTCGATGAACTGACCTTCTGGGATGGCAGATGCGTTGAGTATTCTGTATCTCTGTTTGAAGTCCCCGTACAGGATTCTGTTTGGGAAGCCTTTCCTGCAAATCCTGATGCCTTCCAGCACGCCATTACAGCGCAGCTGGTGCATGACCAGGCAGTTGTCCATGATTCCAGGGGTCTTGCTCTCATTTGGTATCAAGCAGCGAACAAAGTGAGGATGGGTGGTCCTGAGGTTGGTCATGAGCTTGTTGAGGTTTTCTCTGTGCAGGGCAGACACCGTCTGAAAAGACGAGCCCTTCTTCTTGGCACCTTTTCCACCCGATTTTTCAGCTGCGTCGGCTCCTGCATAGCTTGAGAATAACAGACTCAGCAGCTTCAGGGAGGATTTTTGATAGAGCCCAACAACGGTTTCATTGAGTGGGTCTTTGTTCTTCACCAACCATCCAGAAATGTTATAGTCAACTGTTCCTGCGTAGTGGCCGAGTGCAAAGTGAGCTTCCGCCTTTCCTTTCAACACACGCGGCTTCTGGAAATTGTTGGATTTTCCCAGGTGGTTGTCGTAGAGCTTGGCTTTGAAGGTCTGGTCGCTGGCTTTGGGAAACATACACTCCTCCTCCAGAATGGACATGATGCCCAAGGGTTTCTCAATCAGATCAATACAAGCTTGCAGATCCATCCCAAAGTCAATGAACTCCCAGTCGATTCCCTCTTTCTTATACTCCTCTTGCTCCAGCACAAACATGTGGTGATTGAAGAACTGCTGCAGCTTTTCGTTTGTGAAGTTGATGCAGAGTTGCTCAAACGTGTTGAAATCGAAAATCTCAAAGCCAGCAATGTCCAGCACGCCGATGAAGTACTGACGCTGTTGCTTCGTGTCCAGGGACTGGTTGATCCGTACCACCATCCAGTTGAACATCTTCTCATACACCGACTTTGCCAGCGCACCGATCGAGTAGTACACCTGGTCGACGCTTTGTCCCTTGGTGACGTACTCATTGCCCACCTTGACCCTCGGATGGCAAAGGCCCTTCAGCAGGTCTGCAGAGTTCAGGCCCATCAGATAAGCTGCCTTGTCTGCAGCTTCAGTGCCGTCTGGTTCTGCCTGTTCCTCACGCTGCTTCTGCTTGAACTTCATGTTACCGTAGTGCATGATGGCGCCCGTCAGCTTGTAGACTCCCATCTTTTCTTCAGGCGTGAAGCCAAGGACGTCGAAAGCACTGTCGGTGGCGATCAGCTCCTCGTTATCGTTGATGGAGGCCACGGTTACTTCTCCTTGGGAGATGTAAGAGTAGTCGTATGGATTATTGGTGATCAAAAGCATGTCCAGTAGCTCGGGCTTCTCGTTGGAGAGTATTTGGAAGAAAATGTGGTAGTTTCTCTCAGACTTTAACTGAAAGGTGACTCGGGACTTCTCCAGCAAGTACGTTTCAATGTCGGCCGAAGCAAGTTTCCCGCTGGTGGCGAAGTGAATGCGAATGAACTTGCCGAAGCGCGAGGAGTTGTCATTTCTCACGGTTTTCGCGTTGCCGAAGGCCTCGAGTGCGGGATTGGCCTGAATGATTTGATCTTCCAGGGTTCCTTTGCTCGAGTCTTTCTTCACTGCTCCTCCAGCTGCAGCGATGCTTGCAAAATATTGAATGACTCTCTTGGTGTTGACCGTCTTCCCGGCACCGGATTCTCCAGTGATGAGGACGGACTGATTCTCCCGGTCGGTCAGCATGTACTGATAGGCATTATCAGAGATGGAGAAGATGTGAGGCGGCGCCTCGGTTCTTTTCTTTCCCCTGTAGGCGGCGACCACCTCTGCGTCGTACACCGGCAACCACTTGTAAGGATTAACGGTCACACAGAACAACCCCGAGTAGGTGTAGATCATCCAGGCTGCGTAACGCTCTTTGAGGTTGAACAGCACTGCGGGCTCGTGAAGGAAGGTCAGCATCGCCATGTCTTCGATTTTATCAAATTTTGGAGGATTCTGGGGGTGGACGTCTCCATCCTTCACCGTCACCGTCTTTCCCTCCTCGGTCTTCACGGTCACTTTTCCTCCGTCCTTGCTGACGACTTGCCCTTTGGTGTACTCTACTTTTTCATCCACAACAAAGCATTCGGTCTTGATGTCGAACGCTCTGGTCTGAGCTTCCAGTCGCTCTTTGTCAGACTTCCTCAGAAAGGAAGCGGCTTTCCCGAACTCTGCCATTAAAGCGTCGCCCATCCTGACGGTGCGGAGAACTTCGGCAAGAGATGATCTGCAGTGCTCGACTAAGAAACCGTTTAAGAAACGAACCGCGGGTGGAGGTATATAAGAGCGCTGCAGAGTCCAAATAAGGACGTGAATGGAAAGAGCAAAGAGGTCAACAAGCAAGAAACACTGGTTTTATCAAGAGTTAAAAGTGGACGGGGGTCAGTGACTAGACCTTTAGTTGTCCATCTCCTTATTTAGAGGAATCACACTTCAGAAACATCAGCTCTGCTTCAGTTTTCCAGCGCTGTAGTATCAAGTGTTACAAGAAATGCTACAAAGTCATGTGACACAAGCGCTAAGTTAATCTCGATCGCTGCGGGAATATCAGGTGGGAAAAGCTGAAATTACTCTCTCTCTCTCTCTCTCTCTGTCTGTCTGTCTCTCGCTCTCTCTTTCTCTGTCTCTCTTTATTTTCTCACTCACTCTGTCTTTCTCTTTTGCTCTCCCTCTTTCACTCTCTCTCTCACTCTCTCGCTCTCCCTCTTTCACTCTCTCTCTCGCGCTCCCTCTCTGTCTGCCACCCCCCCACCTTTTTCTCACACACTCCCTCCATCTCCCTGTCGCACCCCTTTCTCCACATTTTATATGGCACAATACACAACACCATTCATGTAGCAGTTATTTATCTCTATATTTGAAACCATTAGATGTTTCGTCTGTATTTCTAAACAGATTTATTTTGTTTTTCCATCTTCAATTGTCTTTTGATTGTGCAGAGGCACAATACGCTTTGCTAGAATTTTGAACTGAAATGTTAAAAAAAATTTTAAAAGCATATACATTAAGTTTAAATTCTCCTTAGGCTTTCACATTCTCACCTAAGCGTCTGGATTCTCTCTGCCGAGACGCTTATCACGACGCTTCTGATAGTACAGACGTCCAGCAACAGCCTTCAAATAGGAGACGAGTGTGATAAGAGCCGCTATCTGTCTGTCTCCAGCCTCCATCAGAGGATCTCGCAGCACTCGCTTTGCTTTTAGGGAAAAAATGCACAATAGATTGACATTGACACGTTAATAATAATAGATTTTATTCGCAAGCGTCTTTAAATGTGCATCTCAGTTTCATCTTTTCCAAAGCAGCAGAAAGTCCCAGAGAAGTCGGAGCCAAACGTGGCAGCGTTCCGGGCCACATCTGGGCCAGAGGTGATTCACTGTCCGTGTCTTCAAGGGTCGAGGAACCCACCGGGCCGGGATCAGAACCTGATACCCCTCCTGGTCCATCTCCTGAGCGCTGGACCACTGTGTTGTGTAGGAGGGCGTGGCATGTGAGTTCCTCAGCAGCGGGACACGCGCTTGCGCCGCTTCTCCAGCAGGGGGACGAGACACCGCGGAGCTCCGCCCTGCAGCAGGAAGGGGTGATGGAGCAGCTCGCCGGCGCTGGATCTCCGCAGCGGGTCTCGGACCAGCATGGAGCCCAGGAAGCTCCTCAGCACCGGTGAGACCTGCCGGGACAGACACGGGTCACACTCGCCCTCGGGAGCCGGGGTCCATTACCAGCGCCGTGTTCCGGACGTCCGGCGGAGGCTCGTCCCGCAGTCTCTTCATCGCCGCGATCGGAGTCTCGCTGAAGTATGGAGGTTCTCCATCAATCATCTCCACCACCATGATGCCCAGAGACCAAACGTCCACCTGCACACAGGGGTGTAACGTACTTGAGTACATGTACTTTGTTACTTTACTTAAGTATGTTTCTGGCTACTTCGTACTTGCACTGAGTATCAAAAATCTAAGCAGCTTTTACTCTCTACTCCACTGCATTTCTGACTGAGGAACTGTACTTTTCACTCCACTACAATTGAATTGACACTTATCATTACTCGTTACATTTTGATTGTGCGTGACAAGCCAGAATCAATTTATACCGCGGTTCATTTCTTGGGCGGACGAGGTGAATATCGCCATCTTTAGGCTGCTGAAGGTAATGAAGGCTATTTGTGAATTAGAAACCACATGAATGTGAATTAGGGGCGTAAATGTACGTGTAGCAGGTGTTTAACTAGCGACACGACTGACGCCAGTGATGAAGCAAACACCAGCACATCAAGAGCTGGACCATCATCTATAGCCTTATTTGAATGATACACTTCCTGTTGTCAAAAATAGAACGTCTCTTACAAGATGCAGTGTCAGCTTTGTTTACAGCGGACAACAAAAATAAGTGCTTTTATAAAATCGTCAATTTTGGTGAAACACATTGCGGTAATTTAATGTTAAAGTGATTTTTTTTTGTCAAGTTAAACTATACAGATCTTCCCTGACTATACGGTGGTATTTGTAAGCAAGTTACGAATATTAACATGGCAAAAATCACTGTGACGTGACTGTATTTTCGCCTAATTTTTTGTGTGCAACGTGAATAAATGAGTCGCTAAAGTACATTGAGCTGTGAGTTTGTGGTGTGATTATCATTGAGTTTTTATGTAGTTTAAGTGCACGGCATCTCTTTGTATAATTGTAATGCAGAGAAACCGTCCTCATCACTTGAGAAGCAACTCAAACCAGAGGTGTGGACTCGAGTCATGTGACTTGGAATCGAGACATGACAAAATATAAAAAGACTTGCGACTCGACTTGGACTTTAACACAAAAAACTTGGACTTTCACTTGGACTTGCGGCTATTGACTTGCAAAGACTTGCCACCTCGCTTGAAAAGTCGCTACTTCTGTTTACAATTATTTGCGCGCATCGCGCGCGCCTGTATAACCGTCGAGAACACGCGCGTTGCGCGCGCATTTGTGACGTCGAGACTAGCATGCGCGCATTTGTGACGTCGAGAGCATGCGTGCACGCGCACCTCCAATCAAAGTGCTGGCGAGTGTTTTGAATTTTGTAAACGCGGCGTTTGTAAAGTGATACCAAAGATAGTTTCGTCTGGCAATAAAAACTACGAAGTGAACAACAACAACAACAACAACGAGTTGCAGTGTGTAAAACATGCGAGTCGAATATTGCAGACGGAGACGCCACGCAACTTCCAGAACTTTGTTCGACACCTGAAGCTGCACAAAGGTATGTTTTGAATGAACGTCAAGACGATCTTATTAGCTAAGTGACCTACTAGCTGCGTGATGATATCAATGAGGCTGTACATTTCCTCAGCATCACCTGCCAAACTCCTGCTGCACACACGCGATCGTGGCTACACACACACACACACACACACACCCTACAGCACACAAGGGATTGTGACCTCTCTCTCTCTCTCCCTCCCTCTCCCTCTCTCTCTCCCCCTCCCGAGCAGCACCGGCCCATTTTTTGTGGTTTGGTCAAAATAGTTTGTTCGTTCTTTCATTTGTCATGTGACTGCTGCGCTGTTAACACAACAATGGCATTGTATCTTTTAACACAAAAGATGCAGGACACAGATCATGTTAATGTGGTGTGTATTTGGTAGGTTTTCAAATGATATTAATTACTTTGTGGCATGTTGTGAATTATATGTGTCCACTGAAGCAAACCATGTTGTCGTTTGTGTAGTGTTTTGGTTGAGAGCGCTGTACATTGTTGTCTCGGCAACAGTGCCGCATGCTGTATAAAATGGACGAATTACTCAAAACGAATTGTTCACTTTACAGTTCGAGAGTTAAAGATTGATTCAGTTAAATTAATCCCACTAGAGGGAATTTTTGAAAGTGACCAAGAATTTTTCCTCACTAATTCACAGATTTTATTTTTTAATTGAGCAAGATTCAACAATTCAAGTTCAACAATTCATTTGAATTCGAATTGTTCTTTTGCTCACTTAATGTTTGAATTTGGTGAGCAAGCACATGTGCAACAGTGGCAGGGTAAAAAAATAAAATAAAATAATTATTAAATCTAGTTTCACCTCGGTTCCGTACGGCGTCTTGGAAACCACCTCGGGTGCCATCCAGTACGGCGTTCCCACTAGAGAGTTGCGCTTGGGAACGTCTTTACTGATCTGAGCGCAGAAGCCGAAGTCCGACAGCTTGACCTGAGAAAAGAAAGCCATAGAGACGCGTGGAGAAAGAGAGGGATGATGGAGACTCACCCGTCCGTCCAGCGAGAGCAAGATGGAGTCGCTCTTCACGTCTCTGTGAATGACGCCCTGAGTGTGAAGGTAAGACAGCGCCTGAAGAACCGACTCACACACCGTAGCCATCTGCTCCTCCGTCAGCCTGCCCTCACACACACACACACACACACACACACACACACACACACACACACCAAGTACTTGAGTAAATGGACTTTGTTGCTTTACTCAAGTATGTTTTTGGCTACTTTGGACTTGGTATAAAATATGTGAGGAACTTTTACTCTCTACTCCACTGCATTTGTGATTGAGTAACTGTACTTTTCACTCCCGCTACATTTAAACGGACACTTACAGTTACTTGTTACATTGTGTAATGGAAAGTGATTTGTCCCGCGGTTAATTTCTTGTGTATTGTGTAACGTGTATTGTAATGTTACCAAGGCAAGAACTTTACAATCCAGCTTTTTTTTGAAGATGAATATAAAATACTGCCCCTCTTTGAGACCTAGAGGTCACTGAGGGTCACATCAAAGTCAGATCGGTATTTATTTATTTATTTATTTATTTTGCACATTCGTGTTTAATCGAGACTGACTTTTTGTTCTTTTTTATTTTATTTTGTTCTACCATTTTTGAAGCATTGAGGTGTTAAATGTAGTTTCTGTAGTAGAAAATTAAACCTCACGAAGAGTTCTCTATTCATTTAAAATAATTGTAAATAATTTGAATTAAAAATAAATAAGTCAGTATGAGTAAAATACTTAAGTTCTTTTAAAATGTGATACTTTTTTTAAATGTGTTGCTTTGTACTTGTATTGGAGTAACTTATACATTAAGTAACTGTACTTTTACTAAGTGTGGTGGCCTGGTTCTTGTTACACCTCTGACACACACACGCCACTGAAAGAGAGTGTGTGTGTGTGTGTGTGTGTGTGTGTGTCCCTCACCGTGTGTCAGACAGGATGCTGGTGAGAGCGCCGCCCTGCAGGAACTCCATGATGACCCACAGCTCCTCGGCCACCAGAGCGCTGCTGAACATCTGCACCACGTTCTTGTGCCTGTAGTCCCTCATGATGACCACCTGAGGGCGCCAGCGTCCCGCGTTAGTCGCCACGCCCTCGCCACGCCCTCAACCCATCCGCACCTCGTTGAAGAGCAGTTCTCGCCGCTGCTGCTTCCTCAGGTCCATCATCTTCACCGCCACCTGACGGCCGCTGCTCTTCTCGCGGGCGATGCACACCACCCCGGTGGAGCCCTCGCCGATCTTCACAAACTGCTCCAGGGACGAGCGCGGGTCTCCCTCGTCCACCACCATCTGCAGAGCGGCGCGGAACTGCTGGTGAGAGACCGTGTGCTGCTGCAGCTCGCCGGGGGGCGGGGCCTTGGGCCAGAGGGGCGGGGCTCTGCTGGGGGAGGGCTTTGGACTGCTGGTGCCGTTGGGTCTGGAGACGGGCGACGGACTGGGTGACGTATCCTGCGATTTAACCAAAATCGGGTCAGTTTTGTATAAATGGGCTGTCAAAGTTAACGAGTTAACGCATGCGATGAATTTTTTAGGTGCTTAATCGCGTCCGTTTTTTAAACGCCGTTAATCACAGTTCACAGGATTTGTTAAAACTGAGATTTGACCTTATTATTTAGACGTTTCAACTGCAAATACTGTAACTTGTTCATCAGATTCAAATCTCTGTTCAACAAGCCGCCACTGTAGATTCACAGGGATTAGATAAAGACAATACTGTATTTACTTACACTTATATTTAAAAACAGACATTCTAAGCTTTATGTAATTTCTTTATGTACATTCTAAGACATATGTTTCATGTTAGAGTGATAAGTATTTATTAAGTTATTTATTAAGTAAAGTTATTAAAAAGAAGGCAAAACGTGCTTCAAGTTTTAGTATTATTATTATTATTTATTATTATTTTTTTTTTTTTTACAAAAAACACAATGTCTGGTTTTGTATTAAAAGAGTGTAACCTAAAAGAAAATGGGTACTTCAAACTTTCAATTGATGTAAAACACTTATTTCAAACCCTTCAAAATTGAGAGGGTTAAAAAACTAAGAAAATATATTAAAAAAAAATTGAACAAAAATTATACTAAATTACATTGCAGTATTTAAACTAGTGTTTTTTTAATGTTGAGTTTACAAATTTAGTTTCTATAACGACAAACGCATTCTCTAATATGCGTTCTGCGCTCTTATTTTGAACTTTTATTGCCTATACTCGTCATACTCATCTTGCATGCCTTCTATTTTCAAACTCTGGATTTTCTAAACTTTTAAAACTAAACTTTTCTAAATTCGGATTTTTCTAAACTATTAAAACCAGATTTTCATTTACTTTTTAGCCGAAATGACAACGTAAAATCTCAGGTGTTACCATTATTAGTCTTGTTTCTGCGTATTATTTCTTCTCACGCTTTTGTGTACATTTTAC
>MU204343.1:734823-766929 GCA_017309775.1 Paedocypris sp. Pulau Singkep | reverse complement strand
TTTTTTTTTCATAAGGCTATACTAAGACGTAATTTTTCATAAGACTATACTAAGACGTAATTTTTTAATAAGGCTATACTATGACGTAATTTTTTTTTTCATAAGGCTATACTAAGACATAATTTTTCATAAGGCTATACTGAGACATAATTTTTTTTTTTTCATAAGGCTATACTATGACGTAATTTTTCATAAGGCTATACTATCACATAATTTTTTTTTTCATAAGGCTATACTAAGACGTAATTTTCTAATAAGGCTATACTAAGACGTAATTTTTCATAAGGCTATACTAAGACGTAATTTTTCATAAGGCTATACTATGACGTAATTTTTCATAAGGCTATACTATGACATAATTTTTTTTTACATAAGGCTATACTAAGACGTAATTTTTCATAAGGCCATACTATGACATAATTTTTTTTTTTTACATAAGGCTATACTTATAAAAAATTACGTCAAACGCTATACTGTGACGTAATTTTTTAATAAGGCTATACTATGACGTAATTTTTCATAAGGCTATACTATGACGTAATTTTTTTTTCATAAGGCTAAGCCTGTACATATAGTAAGACAGAAATCCAAACAATTTTATTGTCGCATCACACAAACTCCAGAAAGTGCAAAATACAAACTCCTGTCAAGCTAGGAAGTGCAATTTACTACAATAATAAAATCACGTTTCTTTCTTCAATGCGCAATTGGATGCTGCAAAAATGTCTATAATTGTACGTGAATCAAATCTGTTTATTGTCAGTCTGTCAGTGTTCTGGTGGCGTGATGATTCTCGCTGATGTCCAGGAGGGGGAGGAGCCTGTGTTATCACCGCTGTGGACACGTGTGTGAGGTCATCAGTGACGTGGACACCGCCGCGGTCCCGCTGATGATGATGATGATGATGATGATGATGATGACGTCCCTTCTGTCGTCTGAAATGTGATGTGAGTTTTTTTCTCTTCCTTATACCAGCGTCTCGTCAAGGTGGATGATCCCGCCCACCACTGTGATGTCATGGGAGCCGTGATTGAACAGGAGAGGGCTGAGGACACACCCATGTCTAGCCACGCCTCCACATAAGGCACATCCTACAGGAAGTGGAGAAACACACATTAACGTCCTCCTGTGGCGCAGCGGGTAGAACCGTCACCTCAGCAAGAAGTCTCTGTGTGAGACTGGAGGAGGTCAAGGCCGACCGGAGCCTTTCTGTGCGGAGAAAAAAAATAATTTATTAAACATAATAAACTTTTCTAGTGCATGTTTTTGGACTGCGGAAGAAAACAGAAGACCCGGTGTTCTGAAAATCCTTCCTACATCTCAGAATTTCCTTAGTTAGAACATGCGTCACTGCTCAGCTGTTCCTAGACTCGCGCTGCGCGTTAAAACTACGTCACTGCTCAGCTGTTCTCCGCTCAGATTTTTCTACTTTTTTATTTTTCTACTACTACATGAGCGTTAAAAATTCGTTTTATCTATCGTTTCTTCTCCTACTTGATCGTACAAACATTCCTACCTGTCAAGGATCAATGAATAAACAAATGCACTAAATAAACATTTTTTTATTTTAATACATATTTATTATATTTAATACATATTTATATTAGCATTCAGTTTTGACGCGTTTGCTCTAGCTAGGAACAGCTGATCAGTGACGTCAGTGTAGGAACTTCTGAGCTGTAGGAAGGATTTTCAGAGCACCAGAGGAAACCATCAGCTAATAAAACTCTAACTATCCGTCTCGTGTCTGGATTTCTCACCTGCTGCTCTTTGGTCCTCATGGATGCGGAACATCCGGTCATTAGACACCAGCTCAGACCTGGAACAGATCAACACACGCTGATGAAATTACACACGACAGTGAACAAGACGACATCTAACGATGGCGTGAAGAACCTGAGGTAGAAATCAAAGTCCCAGAAAAGCTGCAATAATGTGCCAAAGAGCAGAAATGAAAGCCAAATAGCTACAAATATACATCAACACCACACACACACACACACACACACACACATACAAGATTCAAAATATTTCAAATGAGTAACTTAAAAAATTGTTTGGTAAAGTAAATTTGAAAAAGTAAAACATTTGTTTGGGTTGCCAACTGATTATTTTAAAGGGAGTCGATACAAACGAGACTCGATGAATCTGCGCTTTAATGATCACATATGGTTTCTCAATCGTACGTTAAATAGGAGTTAAAACAGTAGAAAAAAATGTATCGTACAGTTACTCTTGAAAACTAAAAATGAAGGCTCTGCTTCTCAATCCACTTCCTGAAGGCAGAACACTACTAAATTGTGACTCAAAGCCAGACAGACAAACGGCTGGTATACAAATGCTATATTTTTTATAACAAACGGATTTACACTCAAAAATGTATATGAACCGAAGAGATTCAATTTAAACTGTATAAATTGCGAATCAAGACGAGCAACGAATTTTCACTGAGGATGTCTAAAGTGAACTACAGTATTACAAGTATATAATCGATTAAGAACGACGACTTTTAATTAGTTTAGACGGAGAGAACTTTAATATCGAAACGGAAGGAATCCAAAATGAACAACACGCTGTAGAATTGGAAATACAGAATTAATAAAAAAAAAAAACAAATAGCATCTGCAAATCAGTTGAACTTTGTGTGTATACATAGTGTACGCAGGTATAAATTATTAATAGAAGTTTTTTTTGTTTGTTTAAGTTAAGTATAGAATTAACATTTGAACATTTTATATTTCGCTTTTTTTCTATCTTACACGTCATCTTGCCAACTTACAATCCATCAAACAGTGTGACGTCATCATTAGTAGCCGTAATTATTAGTAAAGTAATATTAATAAATGTTATTTTAACATTAACAATATTTTGTATATACATATAAATATATACAAAAAAACGTATCAATATTTTAACATCCATGTATATTTAAAACAAAATGCCAATATGTAAAGAAAAAAAATCTAGTAAATTGCAACTTTTTTTATATTGTTTAATTAGAAATAGGCAACATAAAATAGACGCAAACATTAGCTCGTAAAGCTTTTATGGATGTGCACGTGTTTTCTTGTTTGGATAGTTGTTACTGCAGAAAAAAAGTAATTATAGCCACCCAATAAAACGCAACTGTCATTAGAGAAGTCTGTAAAGTTTTAAAAGACAAAGACTCACGGTATTTCAATTAAAGACAGTTTAATTCAACGCTTCGGTGTTCATACTTTCCCGAAAACATTTTACATTGCGATCACAAAGCGATGTCGTCGTCCCGCCTCAATAGCCCCGCCCCCTGCGTTCCTTATTATTAAAAGTATTTTAATATTAAAAGATTATTATTGGGTATAATAATAAGTCTCGGCACCTTCCGTAAACACCACAGAAAATATTGTGTATATCTGTACATACAATCCATCGTATAGCACCTGGGCGTGTATCTAACAGGAAACCAAAACAGATCGTGTATTTGCGCACACTTGGCGAATAAAATCAGTTGTGATTGATTCTAAAGACGTACAAACGCCAAAAACATCGACGAGAAAGTCCTACCTGGTGCGCTGGCCGCCATTTTGGCCCGGTAGAACTGAACCGTGGAGGAAGTGACGTCATCTTAACCTGTAAGCTCAGACGCCAGCGCCATCTAGTGTTCGCTGAGGCGAACAAGATTCTTTATGGTCACTGTACTAAAAGTGAGTGTTAAGAGCAGCGAAATTAAAACAGTAGTCCAGTGCAGAACAGTATACGGAGACATTTAAGTACAATTAAAAGATAAAATGGACAGGGAAAAAATTGAGGAAAAACTAAAAAAAAAAAAAAAAACTAAGTTGTGGACCAGCTATGGTGTTCGGGTGAAAAAGATTTTTTTCTAAAATATAATTGAAATATTTTTTCTTTTTGAAACTTGTCCTGCTTTGCTTATTTGGTGAAATTATCATATAAAAAAAACAACAGATTAAGTTGACATGTGTAACACGACGCTACATGTTCACGTCTCAAAGATACTGTTCGTGTCAAATTGACCCGTGTTAAAACTTTAACAATGAAAAAAATAAAGAAAGAAAATAAAGAAACACACACAGTTTTGGGAAACTTTTTGGTTATTACATAACCACAACATAAAACGCTATTGATGTTCTTCTGAACCGAACACAATAGGAGGGTTAAATAATATGAACATTTTTTTGGGGAAAAAAAAAGGCAAATAAAACAGTATAGAACATCAAAAATAAATAAAACAATATGTTGACCACAAGGAAACTGCAAATATTTTTGTAGAGATTATTAAATTACAAATATTTAACATGATCTGTTTTTTTTTTTATAATTTTCAAACTTTCAATGGACTTATGTATTAACAGGGTTCCTACAGTTTCTAGCAATAAACAGTTTTGGTAGTTATGTTTTTAAAAGAGTAAAGTAAGCCTTTATTACAATCAAAAATAAACTTTATAATTTGAATCACGCTTAAAGAGACATTTTGCAAAGACAAACAAAACCAAAATAGTGCATTATAACAGCAATTGGACACGTGTGAGTGTCAGTGTTCGTTCATGTGCAGTCGACATAAAACAAATCAACCAAATGTGTTCACTTTATTGTTCAAAAGTTTAAGCTCCGAGTGCGTTAAAGGAATGGATCATCCCGTCACTTCTTGGGTGAAATAAAGGACGCCGCGTTGCACAAAGAGGATCAAGCAAAGTTTCAACTTTAAGCTCGACTTAATTCTATTCCTTCTAAAATGACTGAACTATTCAGTCAGTTGTGTGTTTGTTTAATATTGTTAAATATTATTTAGCAATATTATTATATAATGTATAATATTAAATATAAGCTTAATATGAATAATATAAAATAATTACATATACAAATATATAATTAAAGCACTGCATTAATAAGCGCTCCATTCAAATTCAAGCACTTTTAAGACCTTGAAAACATTTGAAATTCAAGCATTTTCAGACGCGCCTGTGATGAAAAACAATCGTTTATTCTTATTTGTCAACAAAAGTCAATAAAACTCTCAAATCGCTGAATTATTAATCAAATATTGATTGACTAGAGGTCACGCGGCGACAGAGAAGTGTCTCATCACGACGTCGGTGAGTTTGGACAGAATCAGCTGGGAAGAATCCAGACCGGGATTCAGGATCAGCCGGAAAAACTCCCTCCAGAGCGGCTGGACGCTGAAACACACACACACACACACACACACACACACTGCGCTTGTCCAGAAGCCCTCGGCCCTCAGTGTGTGTGTGTGTGTGTGTGTGTGTGCTCTCACCTGCTGCCAGTGTTTTCTTCACACACACTCCAGCCGGACGCGTCTCCGGTCACTTGCATCGGCCTGTGGAACAGCAGCGTGTGCACCAGCTCCGCCGCCTCCAGCAGATCCACCTGCCGTGGCGAGTCAAGCACTTTACACAAAGAAACTACCGCTAACTACTCATTTCACCATTTTTTTTTTTGTAATTTTGTAAACTTACTTTTCTAATTACTGTCTGAACAGTAACGCAATTACTGAACAAGTAACTTAACTAAATTGCTTCTTAAAATTCCTATAAACCTCCAAAGAATAAATCATTCAATAACATACCAGTAAAACACAAAACAGTTTGGCATTTTAGCTTGCACATTTTTACTTTTTACAATCATATCTTTAATGTTTATTTTATTCATATATGTAGCAGTATATTCTTGCGTCCTTCTCTTACTGCATTAAAAAAAATGAAAAAAAAAAAAAACATTTCACTGCACGTCGTTGCAAAATAATGCGTAAGAGACTCGGCCAATACAGAAAGCACACACCACACCTAAGTCCGGATCCCGTCATTTATCAAGCACTTATTTCAAAATTCAAGCAGTTTTAAGGCTTTGAAAACACATCATTGAAACTCAAGCATTTTCCAGTATTCCAGGCACTCACAGGAACCCTGTGTTCAGCCACATGTCATCCGAGTACATTGCAAGTAACTGTAATTAAATGACATAAAAATGAAAAGTAATCCATCACTTTACTTTTTCGATGGAAAAAGTAATTTACAGGGTTCCTACACTTTCTGAAAGACAAAAATCAAGCACTTTCACTGTCCGTGTTTAAGTTTTTCCAGCACAATAATTTTCCAGCATCTAAACACAATCAAAATGAAGCATTAACATTTTGGGGGAAAGTTTTGTGCTATTGGTGCGGGGAAAAAAAACGGACGTTATATTTTAGTAGACCTCACTAACATTGCAGGCAAAATATGTATTCTAGCTTTATTTAAAATAAATAATTAGACATCTGCCATTCTTCTCCATTTTTAGCAAAGTGTGTTTTAGTTTAACAAAGTGTATCAAAGGTGGGAACACTGCAACAATAAAGGTGCTGATGCTTTTCTGCACTTTGAATCAGACCTGGATCATAGTGATCACCACCTGTTTATTCACACACTCACTCCTGTTATTTCATCTCTCTCTGTCTGGCTCACTCTCAGAGTCTGTACAGCAAGTCACATGAAACCAGACACGGTTCGGATCTGGTCCCGAGGACGTGCACTTATCCGTGTAATCGAGCATTTTCAATAAAAAAAATTTTAATCAAGCACTTCATAAAAAACGTTGAAGCATTTTTGAGGCCTTGAAAATGCTTGAATTTCAATTTTGTGTTTCCAGCGACTTCAAGTACTCGTTAAGAACCCTGTAGAACTGCCACCTGACCGGACACGCCTTCAAGCGCGGGTAGGCGGAGTCTGTGCAGGCGTGACGCACCTGATAGGGCGAGGCGGTGGGCATCAGGAGGCCGCGCTGGATGTAACGAGCGGAGGAGGGCACGTGAGCCGCGCGGCTGATGATGCTGGGCGGCTGCAGGTCCAGCGCGCGCGAGTAATCCAGCGGTGTGAGGACGCTGCTCAACACACACACACACACACACACACACACACACACACGTCACACCAAGAGCAAACCTCAGGGACGCAGATCAGTGACAAAAACATCAAACGTCAATCTCTAGTAAACCAACAAAAATGCTTCACATTTACGGCTGGTTTGTTATTTTATGCTTTATTTTTTTTTGTACGTTTGGAGTTCCGGCTCAAGTTTCAGGTGGGGGCGGCCCTGACTCTGATTGGCTGGTGAGAATGTGATTGACTGGAACAGGGGGAGGAGTTTAGCGTTCATAATCTGAATACCTTCATCTCCGTACATGCATCACGTACACTCACGCATACAGGGCTTCACGTTACATTCTAGTTAGCATGGAATTATAGGAACTTTTAAAACTAACGGGAATTGAATCATTATTTTCATTACTAACAAAAATACATTTTATTTGTGAGGCGTCTATCGGGAGCACTGCACACACACAGTATTTCGATGTGAAGAAACAACAGTGTGTACGATTATTCTGAAGTATCTGCCAAATTAATAATTTAGCAATATTGTGCAAAAATTACACTTAAATCAGTTTGTGTACTAGTAATAAAAAAAAAGCAGTGACTGTCAAGGTGTACACTCGCTAAACTCCTCCCACACTTCCTGTCATTCACATTCTCACCAGCCAATCAGAGAAGGGACGTCCCACGTGAAACTTGGACCAGAAATCCAAAGAAAAAAAAAGTTTCAAATGAAAACGTGAAGATTGCAAGAAAAAAAAAAACAATCAAACAAACATGCAGAGCACCAATATGCGGCCCCTAGTGGCCATATTGACAATCTCACTCGTTTTTTTTGTTTACTTTACTTTTACTCACCGATACAGAGTATTTAATAAAAACATGATATAAATTATTACAGGTAACATATTTAGTCATAATTCCAAACTAGCACCTTGATTTTTTTTTTTTTTTAAGAACATTTGTTTCAAATGAAAAGCATGTTGTATGCTACATAATAATAATAATAATAATAATAATAATAATTGAACCTATATTAGTATTATATAAACTAATCTAAATGATTTAATACAGTGGTAGCCGGACTCAAGAATGTCTTTTCTAACAAAAAACCTGAGTGACAAAATGTGTCGGCATCAAAATTTCGCCGCGAGTTGCAGAAAAAACTAAATATACGAAACGAGTGCGGTTTTTTTCTTACCCAAGTGAGTCCCGAAGTGTAAAAAACAAAAAAAATGAATTATATATACCAAGATAATGTGTATCAATTTGACCCTTCGGACAAAATGGAAGATGAAAAGAGTCAAAAAGATCAAATACTATTGGTTTCTTTGCAACGACTAGACATAATACACCGCATTGCAGAACATTGATGTTCCTCTGGAACGAACATAACAGGAGGGTTAAACTAGAGTAAACGTGAAGAGAATCTGGAATAAACTGGGGAAAAAGAGTTGGATGTGGAGTAAACCAGAAGTGGACTGGGACTCAAGAGCTTCAGGATTAAAGCCGCATCCGATTTCACTACATTTACACAAACTAAACCAGTACGAGACTGTATTCTAGAACCATGATATAGAAGCTGAACAGGAATGGGTGTGGTCAGGGGGGCGTGGCTTGCCTGTCGTGGAGGAGGAGCGTCTGCGTCCTGAGGTGGGCGTGGATCACGTGACACGCGTGAAGCTTCTTCAGCATCTCCAGCAGCTGAAGCACCAGCAGCGCCGCAAACGTCTCACTCACCGGCTCCTGCAGAAGCTCCTGGCAACGCAAAAGATCAATACATGTTTGTTTTGGTTTGGTTTATAAAAAAAAATCTAAATAATTTGGTTGTTTATTTACAAAAGCGGACTATTCCAGTGTACACTTTAACGCTGTGTGTTTCTTAAAGGTAGATCAGTCAGGTTGGCCCAAACGCTTTCCTGCGAGCTGATTGGACAATCACGCTGTCAGTCTCGAACCACCAGGTGTTTGATTGGGCATTGCACATCTGTGGAGGAGGGGAGTGATTCCAGCGCTGTTCCTGTGGATTTGTGTGCCGACTTAAACTGGATTTAACTTGCTCAAAGGACACATCTGAGTGATCAGCTTCTACGTGGTTTGCGGGACATGGATTGTTTTCCTGTGTTTTCAAAGAGATGTGATGCAATTCTTGCTTTGAATGATTTGCTTGTTGTAAAAAGTATTGCTGATTTCTCGTAATTGTCGCACTTTCCATTGCTCACTTAAACTAATCAGACGTCTTTAAAAGAGCTTGTTTTGATTTTGATGATGATTTTGTGATTTTTATATAGGTTAATAAACGAAGCGCTGAATCAATCTTCAATGAACCCCACCTGGTGAAGACGACACCAGAAAACCTGAAGCTGATCAGCCTCTTATCAAGTTCAGGCAGACAGGGCAAAACAACGGGTGTGTGTGTGTGTGTGTGTGTGGCACCTCAAGCCTGGAGCCGCGAGGAAAGCGCCAGAGCGTCACGCAGCCGTCCTCGTACACGTGACAGGAGATCTGGAGCGAAGCCGCGTCCTGGAGCCGAGAGCTGAGGAAGAAATCCCACGGCACCACGCACGAGTCCACCTCAAACACACACACACACACACACACACACACACACTCTGAGAATAACCGGTTATACTGTGGCTACACAAATACAAGCACCCACCTGATTTTTCAGACACAAGATATATACATTTAGTTTCTGGCTAAATAACGTAAAATACTATTGTTTCTTTATGTAACAAACCTAACTTGTGACTCGTTTCACTTCAGTGTTGTTTTACTTGAAAATAATAACAATAATCTATTCCAGCGATTGGAACTTCACCTCCCATCATGCTTTGCTGCTCACTGGTTCCCATGAGCCTTTGCGCTAGAGTAAAGCTGACTGACTGAGTGTGTTTCTTTGTTTTAAACCGCTTTCTGTTTGCGCTAGCCCGTTAGCCTTTAGCACGGGAACTACCGCTGTAATTGATGGTATTTAGTTTAAATGACTTCTTCCAGTGTTATTTTGCCTCTGTTAAGTGTTGCAACGTGACTAATGTTTTTTTATTTCTGTCATTTAAAGAGATGAGCGCTTAAAACCTTGCGGGGTGCTTATATGTACGTGAATGTTTTAAATCGACGATTATGAGGCGCTAAAATTGGAAAAATAACGCTTGTACTTGCGTAAATACGATATTTTAGATTCACTTCATACGCATGTGTGTTTAGTTGTTAAAGTGACGCGTGTGCATCTATGACAGAGTGTGACAGAAAGTGTGTGTGTGTGTGTGTGTGAGAGATTGTTAGTGAGAGAAAATTAGTTGAAATGAGTGTGCATGTGTGTGTGTGTGTGTGTGTGTGTGTGTGTGTTGTACCTTCATTATCACCGGGCCTGTGCTGGAGAAATACAGTGTGTGCGTCTCTAGAGTTCCACATTTACCCACATAGAGCAGCATTTCCCCATCTAGAGGAGAGTGAGACGTCAGTCACGTGTGTGTGTGTGTGTGTGTGTGTGTGTGTGTGAGACAGACCGAGGCAGAAGTCGTGGCTCCCGCAGGCCTCAGGGAGACGCTCCTGATGCTGGTGTGTGTGTGAGGAGACGTCTGAGGAGCGAACACGTCTGCATCTGTCCTCCGACACACACACATCTGCACAGACACACAGTCAGTGAAATATTGTCCTCATCGTCTTGGTCAACGAAACTTTTTCCCCTGATGAAAACGAAACGAGAACTATATAAAAACTCGCGCTCAGGGACGAAAACTATAACTACATCTATTGACACTTTCGTCAACGAATAAAAACGAAACAAAAATGCCTTTCGTGACGACGTCCAATCATAATCCGAGCTGATGAGGTAGTTATAGGGGCTAGAGAAGTGAGATCTTTGTATAGCAACTTCAGTAAACATTTAGAATATATAGCACTTATATTTTCGTTGACTAAATCTATACTGTCATTTAGTCGACTAAAATACTGTGGTAGTTAGACGACTAAAAATAGTCTAAAATTGCCTAAATTGGGACTAAAACAAAACTGAGTTTTAGCCAAAAGACTCCGACTAAAACTAAATGGAAACTCTTTGCCGCTGATGAAGGCTGCGTCCAGTAAAGGGCGTGGTCAGCTCTCACCGGGCAGCGGCTCCTCCACCAGGGTCTCACACGGCTGCAGGGGAGTCTGGGTGACGGCCAGGACGGACTGGACTCCACACTCCAGACTGACCTCCAGGATCGGACTGCGCACACACACACACACACACACACACACACACACAAATAAGAACCAAAACCCTCCAAAAGGATTCCACACAATGGTTACTCTCCCTCTTTTATTACTCTGTACTTACGCTGCACACTTACTCCCAAGGCTGGACGATTAAGCCTCACGTCAAAATCTCAATTCGTTGAACACTTAAACACTATTACGATTAATAACTATGTAGCATGGATGGTCAAGATTGGGTTGTCTTTGTTTATTTAAAAACAAAAAGTGACCACCATAAGAGCTAAAATCATTTCAAAATAAATTAACAACAAAAATGCACAAAGTCAACTGAAAATTATTAAACGATGAAACTGGGTCATTTGCAACTATATCATTACATTTGCCCTCGGTTGTTCTTTGGTGTGACGAGATATCGTGAGAATTTGCCGCCTCCTTTGCTACAGTGTATGGAATCTAATCTGCGTAAAAGATTCGTACACGACCGTTCCGATTGCGTTGAGCAGCTTCGTGTTGAGCGCAGGCATCTTCCCGCTCACATTTAAAAAAAAAGTTTCTAAATATGTAATATTTCTTTTAAAGCATTTTCGCATGCTTTTTGGCTTGGAATATAGAGCGCCTACCAAACTCGTTTTGTTTTAATTCACCATTTTCTTTAAAAAAGCTTTTAAGTTGAGCAGTTCTTTTTTGTCCTGAGCAGTTTTGTTTATTTTTGCACTTTATCCAAAGTAAAGTGTAAATTAAAGCAAAATAAAGTTTCAGACACATTTTCAAGTTCCAGTCTTGTGTATTTTTTTCTTAAAGCAAAAAAGGCCTTGTGGAAAAAAAAAAAAAACATTGCAGAAGTTCGATATCAATTAGTTTCTAAGTATCGTATCGAAGTTGCTATTTCTAGTATCATGACAGCATCACGCGGAAGAGTTTTGTAGGGAAAGTAATTGAAATATCTGACCTGGGAATATTTGATCAATTATAAGTTTGGAATGCTAATTACTTTAATGAATCGCCCAGCCCCTCTGACTCATCCACTGTCCACCAGTAACGTGTGCTTAACTCCATTCCTATAACCCGTCTCGCTCTCCGTGTTACCTGAGTTTGCTCTCCTCGTGGACGGCTTCCGGTCTGCTGGTGCTGAAACTCTCCATCAGTGCCACCTCTCTCGCTCGGGGTTTCTCGCCTCCGTCGAAGGGAGTGGAAGCGAGTGAAGCCGCCCGGGCGAAGTCGTCCGTGTCGTTGGGACTCGTGCACAGCGTCTTGTTGACGTGCGTGTTGACGATGGCGTCCTCCATGCGCGAGACGGAGGGCTGTGAGGAGTGACACACATCAACACACACACACACACACACACACACACACACACACACAGCGTCTCTCACTCTCTCCATCAGTGGACCTGCTCTCCGCTTCTCTTCTCTCACACTCACACTCAGGCCGGGCGTCCTCACAGATCTTGTTGGAGACACACATCGGTTAACGTACAAACACACACACGTGATATATTCCAGTGACTTACGGTTTCTGCACTGGCAGGTTTTCATCAAACACGGTGAACGCTGTGGTTTCGCTCTTCGGCTTAGCCTCCTGATCACCTGATTATACAGAGATTGATGGTTATTGCCATTTCAGCTTGATTATGATAAGAAAGTTCTTTAATCGTCCCACAGTGGGGAAATTGTCTTAGAGAGAAGGCAGGAGAGATAGAGAGAGAGAGAGAGAGAGAAGGCGGGAGAGAGAAAGAGAGATAGATGGCGAAAGAAGGCGATAGAGAAAGAGAGAAGGCGAGAAGGTGAAAGGGAAGGCAAGAGAGAGAGAGAGAGAGAGCGAGAAAGAGAGAAGGTGTGAGAAAAAGAGAGAAGGCGAGAGAGAAATCAAGAGGGAAAGAGAAAGTGAGAGAGAGAGAGAGAGAGAGAGAGAGAGAGAGACACAGAGACAGACAGAGAGAGAGAGACACAGAGACAGACAGAGAGAGAGAGACACAGAGACAGACAGAGAGAGAGACAGAGACAGACAGACAGACAGACAGACAGACAGACAGACAGAGAGAGAGAGAGAGAGAGAGAGAGAGAGAGAGATAGAGAGAGAGAGAGACTATATATATTATGGAGACAGAGAAGATCACAGTATGAAACTCACAGAAGACGTTCTCTTCAGCAGAACCATTTCTGAATGCCGACAACGAAAGATCTTCAACTGCACAACGTCTCTCGAGAGAACTGACCTGCGCAGAAGCTTCCTACACACACACACACACACACACACACACACACACACACACACACACACACACACACACACATCAACGTAGTTATGACTGAAAAGATAATTGATTTTTGTGTCCCTGTGTCCCTACAGAAAAAGAGAAATATTGAGTGACATGACAATGGAGAAATAATAAGACTAAAGGTGGAAAAAACAGAGAGAGGGAAACAGAGTGTGTGTGTGTGTGTGTGTGTGTGTGTGTGTGTGTGTGTGTGTGTGTACCTGTGGTGCGTCGGCGCTGCTCTTCTGCACACACACACTCGTCTTCTGCAAGATCTTCAGATGCAGGTTCTGCTTCATCTCGCTCAGCATCGAGACTTTTTCTGCACAAAAACGAGTGTCAGAGGACGTGTGTGTGACTCTCTCACTCTCTCACACACACACACACACACACCAGTCAGCGTTGTGTAGTAGCTGTTGGCTCGCAGCTCCTCGAAGCAGAACTCCTCTTCCTCCTGAAACAGACGCTCCCAGCGGTACATGAGCTTCAGCTGCCCCGCCTCACTCTTCTCGCTCTCCGCCGCCGCCCTGCAGGAGTGACACGGCATCACTTTACTAGTGAACAAGCGTACTCTGGCTTTTAGAAACTCACAAAAATGTCCGGTTTTCACTCTTGTCCATAAGAACATTCAGCGTGTCCGTAAAGTGACCGGCTCTTTGCAAACAATACTACGTGCAAATACTTAGATAAAATAAGATGGACTTTATCAATCACACTAGGGGAAATGTTTGTGTTCAGCAGCAGCAAAAAAAGAGAAAGAAAAGAAGTTTTTAACAGAAACGAATAAGGACAATTTACAGTGACGGCAAAAATGCAAAACAGCAAAGAGAACAAAAGAAAGAAACAACAATAATAATACTCCATAATAATAACTACTCCATGATAATACTCCATATGATAATAACTACTCCATCATAATACTTATAGGAAACACTGTCGTTTAATCTTTGCGAGACTCTTCTACTCTTATTCAGACTACAGTAAAGAAATATAGTGAAGCTGGCTTTTCTAACAGAAGAGTTGATATTTAGAACAAAATTATTTATATACACACAGTATATTTGTAAAATTCAGTGCATTTGTAGGACACTTTTCAGTTACAAATCGCATGTGTGAAAATGTAAAAAAAGAGTGATGCGTTTTATTCATTTGTTCGAATTCTATGTTCTATTCACATTGTTCTGTGAATTTATTTTAAAAGACTATTATAATAGATAATTGATAAGACTATTGTTTTGTCACAAGTTTTCACTGGTTTTATTTCGTTACAGGAGTTAATTTTGCACCATTGAAGCATGTTAAATCATGTTCATCAACCTCAGCCTTTCTAAATTTGTGTCTCGACGCCATCGTCCTCTTTTTTTGTAAATAAAAACATGGTCACCATACTTTAACGTCAGATTAGCAGTTCAAGTGATCGGGAGCGCGCGCGCGTGCATGTCTATATAACTCAAAAGGCTTGTCACGCGTTTTTTCTAATAAAAGCTTTTATCTTGCCAACTAGACAAAAACGTTAATGCTCAACACACACGACAACAACAAACACACGTTGTTGGAATGCGAAATTTGGCCTAAAAAGCGAATGTAAACAAGCGTAATTGAACGTTGACGTGACGAAGACAACAAACGCCCGCTGAAAAACAAATCAATAGTCCACGCGACAGACGGTGTGTCGGTTAAACCTTCACCTGCGGGAGGAAGAGGCGGACTGGACGCTGACGGGGTCGCTGGACAGGTCAAGCCTCGACGCCATCGCGCTCACAACCTCGGAAAGCCTCGGAAATTCAAACCTTATCACGTGACCACGACGTGCGTGCCGACGTCATCGCTCGTCACCAGACTAATCATTTCAGAAATATAGATACGTGGGACATTTTTTGCACGGAAAATGGAGCCAGCGTCAAAACACGAAACCTACAAACTCGTTTATTAAAATATTTGCGGTCATTCTAAAATGCGTCGCAGCGTCACCGGCGTCGTGAGCACCGCCCCCTAGTGTTCGCGGCGAGGTGGCATGTTAAACTCAACGATTTGTGAAAATTAATTCAAGAATAAACCAGCCACTTATTTGTGTCTTTCCACAATTGTGAATTTTCAATTGACTCCTCAAGAAAAAAAAAATATATATAATAAAATAATAAATAAATATATATAAATAAAAATATATATTTTAAAATATATAAAATATAAATTTACTTATGGTAATATATATATATATATATATATATATATATATATATATATATATATATATATATATATTGTGAACGAAAAATATATTTTTAATTTTTTTATTATTATTTAGAAAATATATTTAGTAAAGATTTAAATAAAAAAGCAAGACCTTTACTTAGTTTTTTCAAAAGCACATTTTATTCATATTAAAATGATTCTTAGCAAGCGACAAATTTTCTGTAAAAGATACAATTTCCTGGACAGTAAACGTTCAGTCTGCACCTTGTGGCCAATTATTCAGCTTTGATTTTGAGGAGCATCACAGATTATTAGAGGTTAGATTCGAATGAGAGGTGGTCAAGCTGTAGATTACCATTGTACGTATGTATAATCCCTCTCACTCTGAACGTTCATTTCATACTTCATAAGAGCAGAAGGGGACGTGAGGTTTAGAATGCAAGTTATATTACCATTGACATCCACAGCCTCGGTAAAAACATCAACACTCACATTAAACCATCGAGAGAAAACCTTTGATTTGAAACCCATGTGACGATTCCAATCTGTTTCTCCAGTGAAGTCGTCGTACGATGGCTGAGAGAGCATCATTTCCGTGGCAGCTATGATGGTGCCGATGGGAGCGAAATCCGTTTCCACCACAGACGTGATGTTCGTCGTCCTGTTTTCGCTTCTGTCCTTGATGTACACGTCCATATCAAGTTCTCGCCAGGACTGAACTCGAGCCAGATCTCCGTGTAAGGTCAGGCGTTCATCCGTGGTGAATTTCATCCACTCGGTGTTAAAATACACAACACCTTTTCCAGTGGTGTTCATGCTGGACCGCAGACCTTCTGAAGCCACGTGAGCCGCAAAGTCGTTGTTGGCAGTGACTCGGAGGAAGTGATCTTTCCAGAAACTTCCATCAAAGTCGCCCTTTGAGAGCGATAACATGGAGATGGAGGATCTCGTCGCATCCAGCTGGAAGCTGTTCTCAGCATCTCCGTGTCCGGAAGCATCTTCTTCCGTCAGATTAAACTTGTACGTGGCCTTCAAGGCTGACGCCATCTTTGGACGAGCCCCGGTGTCTGCTGTGAGCTGATGGGTGCCGTTCAAAAGGACGTTCTTCACATTGACCATGGCCGTCGTGTCAGCGGAGAACCTTCCCTCGTAGACGCTTCCTAGAGTGAAGGTGGCGTTGTGAGAGGCCGTGACGTGCCTGTTCTCCAAACACAAGGCGGAGGCCAGTCTCCATCCTTCGTCAGTGGCGAGGCTGACGGATCCATCAAGCTTGCCCTGCGCGGACTTGTGCTCCGAGACCGTTCGGGCAGCGACACGCATCGCACACTCATCCTTCAGGAAAACACCAGCAGAAGCCTTCAGCTCAAAGTCAGGGCATCGGCAAAACACGTCAAACAGCAGGTTGCCGAATGCAGGAGTGACGAAAAGGTCCAGATCCTCCATGGGATTCAAAGTTGGAGCTATCTTCTGGTACACAAGCTTAGCATCGAGGTCAACGCCATCATGCGGAACCAGCACTAATGCTCCAGGGAGAAATGCAGTGGGAAGGTTGAGGTCTAAACTCAGGTGCGTGTAGAGCCCCACGTCAGCCCGACTGTTGCCTGCGGTGACGTTAGAGCCGAACTTGTGCCAAGAAGACTCGCTCTTTGACACCAGATTGACGTGTTGCACCTCAGCGTCGAGCAAAAGAGCAAAGTCATTCTGACTTTCCCACATCTCTGTTAGCATATTAGCGAAGAACACTACATTCGCGCGGTTCTGGGACTCGACAGCGGCCTCTCCCGGACAAACCGTGACGTTCACCGTGTTGGTTAGGACACCGGAGGCAAACTGCTGAAGTTCCGTTTCGTGAGCCACTTTGAGTTGCAGAGTCAAATCGTCGATCTGAGCTTCTCCAGACGCCACCAACAAACTGTTCTTGATGTAGGGAGACTCGCTTTTGACTTCAGCGTTGAACCGCAAGAGTCTCGGGAGGACGCCGTCCGCACCCGCTTTCATCGCCATCTTCAGGAGATCACTGTCGGTGCGTCCGGCCAGGGTCATCGTGAGGCCACTGAGGTCGGAGGTCAGGTCCAGCTGGCTTCTGTGCACGGCCTGATCCGAGAAGCCCTTGAGCACCAGCCCACCCTTGCCGTCGTTCCGGACTCTCACGGTGATCGCCGAGGAGTCTTGGATGAGGACGGCGTTGTGGTCCAGAGTGACTTCGCTGGACAAGGCGTAGGAAGGATCGGTCACTTGGTGGTTGTAGGACGTTCCGAGGGAGAAGCGCACTCCATCGTCCAAACCGTTTGAAGAGGACGCGTTCAGAGTCAACACCGTCTGCTGCGTCACACTCAGGTCCTTCATCGTGAAGGTCGCCATCTCTGAAACCACCAGGCGAGTGTCTGCAGGCACAGCCACCCGCCCCGTCGAGCTCAGGTCGTAGCTGTAGGCCGGAATGAAAGGTACAGATGTGCCTTTGGACTTGAGAGTGATGTCATATAGATGGTGCGTCTTGGAGGAGTTGGTGATCTCCGCTGTGGTCCTGACAGAGTAGAACGGGCTGCTGATGTTGACGCTGCTGTGAATACTGGTGAACGGTGGGAGCCAAAAGGCCAGGGTCGTTCCGGGGAAGCCGGGAGTCTTGGAGGAAACGTTTTGATGCTCTATGAACTCGGGAGTGGAGAAGACGGAATTCTCCCTCAAGCGGTGAAACGCACTGAAACGCCGAGACCTCAAGGAGGCGATGACGTCCTCCAAGAGGCGAGAGACAAAGACCTGGAGGGATTTGAGCGGGACAGCCAGACCTGTGACCTCTTCATCCAGCTTAAGCTTCTCAATCTGCTGGACAAACACATCCAGAACGTCTTCGATTATTCCATCAACCTTGTGTTTCAGCAACGAGAGTCTCAAGTACTCCAACCCGGCATCTAATCTACTTGACTTGAGTTCTGCAAACAGCCATTTGACACTGGAAACCGTTGACATTTGCTGGACGTCAATTGAACCTGCAAGGTTTTTCACAGTTTCAATGACGCCGTTGGAATCGTCCAGTTGAGACTCCAGAATTTCCATCACGTCCCTGATGCAACTGGCCATAACCTGGATAAACTGCTCCACGGTGGACACGAGCTCCGTGAGAAAGTTCTCCAGATGTTCCAGCAATGAGGAACGTTCACGGATCAGAGACGTCAAGAGCTGCTTTAGCTGCTCAGCTTTTATCTCCAAGTTGAGACTGGACATCACGCTACTGACCAGCCGAGGGACAATTGGGGAATTGACTTCTAGTCGGTTGATGCAGTGCTTCAGTGTCTCTGCGAGACTCACTGCTGACATTCTGATGTTCTCCTGGCTCTCAAGTAAAGGCAGAGTCACGTGACTAGACTCGTTTTTATTATACTTTATGGAGCCGGAATATGAAAACTCTTTATTATCGGCCTCCCCACTGAACAAGTCGGCACTGAAGGTTCCCTCCAGACCAAGTCTCTGAGGAGTATTGTAGGCTCTGATTTCCTGACTGACCGCGTGGTTGCTTACTTTGGCCTTGGTGGACACGGAGGTTTGCTGCTTGGATGGGAGCAGCAGAAGGTCAAAGCTGCTGTTTAGTTTAGTCTCTATTGGTCCATATCTTTCAACGTAGTGCGATGTTGAGATCCCGTATTCCTGAATGTGAGCGAAGGAGAGCGGTTGAGCTTTCAAGAGGAACTTTGTGCTCATCTGTCCGCTGTGCCGGTGTTCCAAATACACTTCACCGCTTGCATCCGACCTGGACTCCAAATGCAGTTGAAACGGAGCCACGGCAGCTTGAATCAGGCTGTCAAGCTGGAAATCGTCTCTTTTTAGACTAAGTTTGTTTTTAAAACTGCCGACAAGTCCGTCAATCTCGGTGTGGGTTTTGTGGTTCAGTTGAGCTCCGATTATCCTTCCTTGGCTTGTGCAGACGGAAGACAGCGCTAGACTGCTGTAGTTGGTCTGAAAGGAGAGCGTCAGCACCTCCAGGTTCAGGAGACTGTGAAGTTTGGTGGTGCCACTGCTGGACAGTCCGTCTTTGTCGAGCGTAAGAACGGAATTCTGGTCGACTTTGTGTGACAGGAATTTACCAGACGCATCACTGTGAAGACGCAAGCCAGTGGAGCTCAGTTCTCCTGTCAGCGACGACTGTAGCCTTTCTCCAGAAAGACCAGATCTTGTCGTGACCTTCATGTGGACACCTCTAGCTGTGGAAATCACCTCGGCTTTGTTTTGTATCTTGATGCTGGACATTGACACACTGGTATCGGATTTCAGAGCGAGTTCCGACTTTGAAAAGGTGATCTCAGCTGTGTTTTTCAGTTTGTCTTTGAATGCTGATGTGGTGGAGAGAATAGACAGACGTCTGTCAGCTACAGTAGCTTCTATGGTGTTATCGGCCTGAAAATATTTGGAATTAATGGTCAGTGAAGAAGTGACCTTTGGCTCTGGTCTGAAAGGACGGAATGAAACCAACTGAGTAAGTTCTCCCGAGGCCTGAGCAGTCCCAGCCTGGAAAACCACCTCCAGTTGTCTGTTCCCCGTCATCCCTTCTTCATTGCTTTCAAACTGTCCACGGTGCTTCATCACAATCCCTAATCCCACTGGACTGTTCACCTCAAACTTGCTGCTGGATTTCAGATTGATTTGTTCAGCAAAGTTCAGTGTCTCCTCAGCTTGGACGCTGACGTTGATAAACCGGTGGCTGACTGTGGTCCTCACACAAGCTTGGAGAGATTCATCAGACGTTTCTTCTACTGAGGCCGATCCTGTGAAACGGCAGGAGACACGCATAAATGCCGTTGTGCCGGGTGCATAGTAGATGAATAAAAAATGTATTTAAGTTGGCATTTACCTTCAGCTGCGAAGGAAAAGAGGTCAAGAGGACTTGACCCGAGAACTTTGACCTTGGCAGAATAGCTGGAGCGTTTAGCAGGATCCTCGCCAGCTGATCCCGCCACCTCAAGGTTGTAGAAGTTGCTGCTGAGTTTTCCAGACGCTTCTGCAAAGCCAAACACTGGCAGTGACACGGTCTCAGGAAGGACGATGGTTGGAAGCGGAATGTGGATGGGGCCAAAGTCAAGGTCAAGCTGAGGGATCGTCAGTCTTGATATGTGGATTTCTTTGAGACCGTCAAAATATCCAGTAGAAATCCGATCCGGAGGAAGACTAATGGTGTAGTAGCCCTGGCCAAACTGGTATTTTGCAGTAGCATCTCTGTAAAGACAGACGTGGTGACAATATGATCATACATGGACATTAAATGGTTAACTTACACATTGAAGAAGAGTCTCTCTGGAGACAGAGTCACAGGCAGGTGCGTCACTCTCTCCTGCAAACACGTTTACGATTGGAGATTTACATCTAGATCAATCAAAGAAGGAATTGAACACTCACTCCAACGGAATCATCCATGATTCCACGGATCTTGCTCTCTATCCTGCCAACGCGCTGGATGACGCTGTTGACGAATGCGTCTACGGCCCGGACGCTGGGAGTGTCCTCAAAAGAAGTTCCAGACTTGAGGGCAACCTTGATCTCCTCAGAATCTTAAACGACACGTTTGAGCTCAAATTGACTATGAATGTACTGCTTATCAAAGCGAGCAGATCAGGGCCTGTACCACGGGTCAGGGTCAGGGTGTGACGAGAGGAGGTGTCGGGGAGACTCAGGTCACTCTTCAGCTCCAGCGCCATCGGCTCCTCCAGCGTAACCTTTGCAGACACTTCAGACACAAACTGAAGAGGAGGAATGAGCAGCTCTGAAGATAGCGTGTGTGTCTGCCTGTTGAAGAGCACCGTGTGTGTGGCTTCGATGGCTGTGCCTGTACGGAAGCAAACCACCATGTCCACGTTCAGCAGGCAAGAGTAATAAATGCTTATCACCTTCAGCTTTTACACCAGTAGTGACCTTGTGTAGACCATCAGCGCAGTCGTACTCAACAGAGGCGGTGAATCCTGTGAATCCTTCAGCAGGATGGAGCTCAACTGCAACTCTAAACACACAGACAGAGGAGATGTAATGGTGAAGAGTCGGTGTGGCAGTGAGACGTTAAAACACTTTCTTACTTGCTGTCACCAGTGAGCGGGAATAAAGCGGATTTCAGCTTTGACGTGGCATCAAAATATTGCAGAATAGAACAGAACTTCAGCCCAGGAACTGGCTCTGAGCACTTTTTGGCCGCGGAAGACGTCCCCAACCCCGGAATGGACACTGTTTGGCCGTTACCAACAGACACCAGAGAATTCCTGCAAGTGGAACAAGCTCGCTAAAGCAGGAACTCTTCACATCCTCACTTTATTCTTTGGGGCGTCTAAACCAGATCTCTTACGTCACACTGAGGACTTCAGTGGCCTCAGGAGGAGCGGGAAATACGATCGTCATCTTTTTACTGGTCAGCGAGAGTTTCACTCGAAAGTCACTCTCGTGGTAGACGCTAGTGTGCATCTCCACACCAGAGTCCACGTAGTCCGGCAAGTGAGCGCCAACCTCCGTCACAAACTCAACGCCAGCAGACGGCGTGACAGCAAGTTCCTTCTGTGGAAACACAGACATTGTTTACATTTATTTTCACCCAATGCCCATTTTTATCTCCTCTAGACCAAGACTACAAAGGCCAAGAGGAACGTAAAACTCCTGGACACTCACTAAATCGGTGGCAGAACATTTTATCCTTTGACAGAGACTCACCCAGTCTTTGCCAAATTTCATTCCTCCTTTGATTCCCGGGGTGAAGGTACCAGAAAGAGCCAGTTTTAATGGGAAGCCAGGACCAGTGGGGAGATAGAACTCATTATCCATGAAGATGTAGTGGAGAAAAAGTTCACTGTCCGCACCAGAGAACAAGCTTTTGACAAACTGAGAAATTGAGAAGGTTTAATCTAGTTGTGTGAAGGATGTCCTTGTAAATCAGGTGTGTAACTGAAGCCTCACCTCACGGGGGATCTCCTTAAAGAGAACGTCAATCATGCCGGCTATAGACTTAACAAAGTCCTCCACATCTTCTGTTTTAAGATAGCCAAGCTCTGCTCCCATCAGCCTGAGATACACCATGGCCTCAGGAACATCATGGGACTTGAGGTCTTCAAGGACCCTGCTGATCTTATCACGGAATTCTCTGACGAAGCTTGTGGGAGCCTTAAATGACAAACAATTGTGATGAGTTGCCTTCACAATTTCTTGTTAGAGCACAAACAATACCTGTCTTTTCTTTCTCTCATTTGTCATGATGGGATGCAGCTTGTCCGAAGCAAACAGAATGGTCTTCAGTACCGTGTTCGGAAAAAACCCATTGTCTCCAAAAAGGGCATCGACAAAAGGCTCAAACCCTTGACCATCAATTCCCATCTAAAGCAAGAAGGAACATAGCAGTACAAAAGAGCAACAGCATAGGAATTTGACCCAACTCGCACCTCAATCATGTCCATGTCAAACCCGAAGGCGTTCAAGGTTGTTTTCAGCATGACTTCCTTTGGAAGAGTGTCGGGAGCTTCAAAGATCATATTTCCCTCCAGAGACCCAAGACTGTAGTATTTAGAGAACTTGAAGGGATCAACCACAGTTCCAACTTCATTGTCTTCAAAGGCATCTCGAATCATCTGGCGTAGTCTAGGGAACACAAAACAGCGGGTGAAAAACCTTGCGGAAATCATCCATGTCTCTAAAATTGGCAAACTTGTCTTTTATTGGAGTCCTAGACTGCTTCATACTCAAAGGTCTCGGGTGCCGTGGAGCTCAAGACGTGAGAGACGTAAGACATGTAAAAGCTCTTGGCCTGAGGATTTTTCTCCAGTCGGAAAGCAGCAGCCATCTGAGAAAGTTCTGCAGGGTGCGGATTCTTCATCAGGACCAGGAAGGCAGCGACACGCTTCTGAACCGATGCAGCAGAGTCGAGGACGACCTGCATCAGCACCTCACGACCCTGAGAGCAAGTCATGTGTGCGGTCAACCGTCTCTACAGCTCATCAGACAGTCAGGTACACCTGTTTGCTGCAAGAAGTCCTCATGAGAGTATATTCTGAATGCACAAACCTCCTTGGGAACGGGGATCTGCCTGTAGATCTGAACAGCAGCTTGCTGAGCTTCAGAAGAGACCATCGGGTGGTTAATGCACTGAATAATAGCAGAGTTCCAACCAGGATGAGAAGATCCGAGGGCAGCGGCCATGTTTCCTGAAGCCTGAATCAGAGCGTCAGGGTTAGGAAATGCTCCACACGTTTCATTGTTGAACATGATCAAGTGTGTAGAGTTTGCAGATGTACCCTCAGCATGAGGAACAAGCGATCCTGGTCTCCTCTGCAGTCGCCGATCTGTTGAAGCACATGTTCAGACACGGCCTGTATCTCTGGAGTGACGCCTTCAGCTTCATAGAGTCTCGGGTGACAAGGAAAGACGGTTATTCCACCTGCATGTCACTAAAGCATCTCCTAGTCTAACAGATCAGTCTCCACACCTTCTCACAGAATTGCTCAGAGCATAGTAGATGGCTTTGCTTGGCTTGGTCTCGGCAAACTTCAGCATTTCTTTGAGCAGAACACGTGAGGGGTGGGACATCATCCCCATGGCGTAGACACTCGCGTCAACCTCGAAAGAAGGCGTGTCAAAGCTCTGGAACATCTGCATGACAGCACTACTGCATTCTGGGGTGCCACACTGGAGCAGAGCCTGGTAGGTCAGAGGTCGGGAGATCTCCAGTGCCTCAGACACGGCAGCGCTCAAGGTCTGAGCGTTCATCCTGCGGATCACTGACACGAGCTTGTGTGCCAGACCGGCTCTCTTCCGCCCCTCTCTGCTCTGGGACAGCTGATGGAGATCCCGCAGGACAGCCAGCGCCGCTTCTTTGTCCTGGATGGGGCTCATGTCGACAATACGGTCCACGTGGAGCGCCGTCGCATGTGCCTGACCTAGAACAACCATCGAATTAAAGTCTGGCATATAGTTAGTCAGTCCCTCCAGGATTTTTGCGAGGTGTGGTGGTCCGGAACTTTCATGCCAGAGAGTCGGGTTCTACCTAGGTTTACTTCCTCTCACCCCGTCAGAGAGGTTTTGTTTTCCTAGCCACTGTCGCGATCTAGCTTGCTCTTCTGGTCATGGCCGTAGTCTTAACACCAACAAGAAAAATGGATCTTTTTATTTTTTACTGACCTGTTTTTTTCCTAATTCTGCATAGCGGCTTTGAGTTGGTATGGGACTCAGAAAAGTGCTATATAAATAAACTTGTACTTGAATTAAAAGGCGATCATAAGCACCGCTTGGTGGTCAGAATCCTAAAATTCTGAGTAAATACATTTAGTAACAATACTTCTTTTACTTTTTTAACAAGCCTAACTCGGGAGTCTTTTACTTGATTGCTAGCTAGAACATTTCTAGATGTAGTAGAGTGTATGTGCTGTAGGGGGTGCTATGATTCCACTAGCAATGTCCATATATGGGCATGTACTAGTTCGTTCACAGACAGCGAGTTCCCCATGTTTGTGTGATTTTGTATTTGTTTAAATGTCTTTCAGTGTTATTTAGCCACTGCTAAGTGTTGCTGCATGCATAAAGTTTCATTTTCTCTGTAATTTGTTATTTATTTATTTTAAAGCCTCGGTGTCCTCCTCCTGGAGCTAGAGAAGGTAGCGAGGGTGAAGGTCTTCTGCTAAGTCTAAGCGATCAGGGAATCGTGGAGAGACTGAATAATGATGAGGAAGCACTTAAACCAAAGAGCTGATCGCTTACGATGGTCAAAGACACGGTTGTGGTTCTCAGAAACCTCAATTAGGTTCAGGATCTGCTTGCCAACGCTGGTCACGCCATGATCTCCACTGCCAATGACACAAACTCTGTTCAGCGTTTGAGTAAAGTGATACGAGGACTTTCAGTCGACCAGCTCACTTAGAAAAAGGCAGAAGGACGTGTTTGTCGGTGCACGTGCCAAACGTCATGTGCCGCTTCTCGTGGTCAAACTGGTACGCGCAGGTCTGAGAGCTCCTGATGAGGCGGGCGAGAGGATGGCGCTGTAACAGAGCGACACCAGAGTCCAGACCTGATCCACAAGCCAAGCTGAGAAGGTCCTACTCACCAGTCCAGTAATCAAGGCCAGAGGACTGGTGTGGTCCTTTCCCAGTCTGAACTGGTCACATCGGTTGAGGTTTCGGTGCAGAGTCACATTTGTGGCGACGTCCTGTCTGCTGTTCACCGTCCAGTCCGTCTCACACAGTCCATAAAGAGTTGGCTGAAGAGAAGACAGAGCGTAACTGCGCTAAGACGTCAATTCGTCAACTTTGAGGGTCGGGATTCCGCGAACCATCCTGCTGTCGATCTTCCCCTCGTGCACGGGCACAGCGAGAGCAGAAACGATGCCCCTCTTGATGTTCAGGGCGTTGATCCGCTCGTCCTCCTCCGGGAAGAGCTTGACGTCATGGCGTCCCTCCACGCTGAACTTCAGAGGATGCCTGAGCAGAACCAGAGCCTGTCGTCTACTGACCAATCACAGTTCAGGAGGCGTGACACTCACCTGGACATGCTGGTCTGGAACTCTTCAGCGCTGAGACTCGCAGCTCCAAACTCAGGATTCCCGTTGGCATCGACGCCCGTCACCTGAGTCAGCGAGCAGTCGAGCGTGTGCAGAACATACCGGCACGGCTCCGGAACCTCCAGCTCCACCTGCCAGCGTCCAGCCCAAGTCAAGCCTTTGACAAACATCTACCGTCCCAGACAACCAGCTCTGCTTTAAATCCCATGACAATGTCCAAAAGTGGATTCTTTTAATTAACAGGGTTAAAAAAAGGTAAACTATAAACATTTTTTTTTTCGATTCAACGTAATATTTCTAAAAAATATATATAAAAAATGAAAAAGGAAGGGGTAAAAATTCAATCACAAAAATTTACCACGCTACATTCAAGCAACCCACCAGACGACCCTTCTCTTAGAAATGTGAGCAAAAATGTTACTAGACCTCCAAAACTAGTTTTTTTTATAAAAATCTGAAAAAAATCAATTTTTCCAAAATTTGGAGTGGCTCCCCTAGTGGCCACTGCTGTGGAAAAGCAATAGAGCAGATAAATGCTGCCACCTGGTGATCAAGTTATGTATTACAAGTGTATGTTTGAATTGAGCAAGTTTTTTGAAAAATAATTTTAATTTAAGGCCCTGTAATCTTACAATAAACAAAGCGTATCAAATGATACAGAACGCAGTACGTTCTCACGTGACTTTACCTTACAGGTGACTCTGGGACCGTTGACGGCCCCGTTCAGGGCGTTCAGCGACTGACCCTCATAAGCGTAATGATACCTGTGGAGCGGCGGGAACGTCTTGGCCACTAGGAGCAGCAGAGAGCAAGACAGTTCAGTCAGTGCGGACAACAGACAGACGGCAAATGGAACCCACAGACGACTGAGACGTACACAAACACTGCTCCGTGCCATCCTGTGCTCCTGGAAACACAAAGCATCGCCATGGTTATACACTATGTTCGTTGAAAGTGCGGTGAAATGCTCACACAAGACTATTCCACACTAGAAAGTGCATGAA
The DNA here is from genome assembly GCA_017309775.1 of Paedocypris sp. Pulau Singkep. Classification (NCBI taxonomy): domain Eukaryota; kingdom Metazoa; phylum Chordata; class Actinopteri; order Cypriniformes; genus Paedocypris; species Paedocypris sp. Pulau Singkep. The sequence goes on along the minus strand of MU204343.1, from coordinate 739,902 downwards.
TTTTTCAGAGCTGGACATGTCCAAACTCTCCTCAACATGGAAACAGTGAGTTATAAGAGAAACACGTTGGAAACCCTTTATTACTTTTTGTATCCCTGGTTGGATCCCAGTTTGTTTATCGTCAATTTACAGGGACTTAAATAAAAAAAAAGTTTAAAAAAACTTAATGAATACAAGTATACACTTGTATTACATAATTGGATCACTAGGTGGCAGCAATTAGTCGCTTCATGGTGTTTCATTGCAGTGACCACTAGGGGAGCTGCTCCCAGTTTGGGAAAAATCTTTTTTTTTCCTTCAGATTTTCAAAAACAAAGTTGTTCTGGATGTCTAGGGTGGAGAACAATAAAATGAATACTCAAATTTCTAAAGGGTTGTCGGGTTTCTTGATTTTGGTGTGGTACATTTTAGTGGTTGAAATGTTAACCCCTTCCTCTTAAGCACCTTCTATCTCTGGGGCTGCAGCTAAAATAAAATAAAAAATTGTTTTGCTTTCCTACGTATTTTTACGAGAACTATCATGTAGAATTAAAAAAAAATAAACCTTTTAAAGCTTTCCTTCTGGTACCCCGCATTGGTGAACATCCACTCCTGAGTTTATTTTTTTTTAGAATCCCTTATGAAAGTGTTGAAGAAAAGCAAGCGTGACGTTCTTACTGGAGAAAGTGAAGATGCTGAAGAGCAGCAGCAGACGCTTCATGACTGCAGGAACCTTCTCTGTGCTCGCAGCTTTATGTTCCACTCTGGCCTGGATATCCCTGGATATCGATTCTGGACCAGAAGTGGATGTTTGGACTTCCCAGACCTTGCACAACAACTGTATATACCCTAATAGGTGCCCCAATATATACTGTAATTTATACCAAAATATATGCCCCAATACTTAGCCCAATAAATGACACAATAAATGCCCCGATATATACCCCGTGCACGATCACACAAAGAACCTTGGGGTCCATTTTGATCCACATCTCAACTTTGAAAAGCACATAAACAGTGTTGTAAGGAGCAGCTTTTTTCATCTGAGATCAGTTGCTAAGGTGAAACGTTTTTTAACTCGGGATAACCTTGAAATTATAATTCATGCATTAATTTCATCTCGTCTAGATTATTGTAACTCGCTGTACATTGGTCTACCTCAATCCATACTGGCTCGGTTACAGCTAGTTCAGAATGCTGCAGCAAGACTCCTAACGGGAACTAAGAAAAGGGACCATATCACTCCTGTCCTCGCGTCACTGCACTGGATTCCCATAAAATTACGCGTTGACTTCAAGATCCTTCTTTTTGCATTCAAGGCCTTACACAACTCTGCCCCGGATTACATCTGCAAACTCATCAAGCCCTACACAGCTTCCAGGTCACTAAGGTCAAATGACCAGTTATTTTTATCTGTCCCCCGCTCCCGCTGTAAAACTAAAGGTGATCGCAGTTTTTCCATAGCTGCTCCAAAACTTTGGAACAGCCTACCCCTCTACATCAGAACATCCGCGTCACTAGATGTTTTTAAATCAAATTTAAAAACTTATTTTTACTCACTGGCTTTTGATTGATGCTGTTTACGTGTATATGAGCTTGGTGTTAATTTGTTTAACTAATCTATATTTTAACTGTTCTCATTTTATGTGTTTTGTTTCTTGTTTTTATGAGTTTTATCACGCTGATGAGATTTTATTATTCTTTTTATTTGTTGTTGTTCCTTACCTTGTACAGCACTTTGGATCAACCACGGTTGTGTTTAAATTTGTGCTTTATAAATAAATTTGAATTTGAATTTGAAATTTGAATACCCCAAAAGATGCCCCAACATACACCACAATTTATACCAAAATATATGCCCCAATAGATGCCCCAGTACATACCCCAATAGATGCCCCTGTACATACACAATTATATGCATCAGTTCATACCCCATTGAAGTAAATGCTCCAACATTTACCGCAATATATGACCCAAAGTATGCCCCGATACATTTACCCTAATAGATGCCCCAACATATACCACAATTAAATTAATACCAAAATATATGCCCCAATAGACCCCAATATATACCCCAATGCAGTAAATGGTCCAATATATGCCCCGATATATACTCCAATAGATGTCCAATATATACCCCAATATATGCCCTAATGCAGTAAATGCCCCAATATATACCAGTAGAAGCCCCAATATATACGTACGTATGTGGCATATAAAGAGCAGTCGACCGCTGATACTGTGGAGCAAATCAAATGTTTGATCTCCTGCACGACCTGCAGCTTCAACTCAAGCCAAACACGGACTTTGGATGATCACCACACACACTGACGAGAATATGTGTTTCACAACTATACTACACACACACACACACACACACACACACACACACACACACACACACACACACACACACTGACGAGAATATGTGTTTCACAACTATACTACACACACACACACACACACACACACACACACACACACACACACAGACGAGTATGTTGGACACTGAAGACACACAAGTCTGTGTAGGAAGATGAACAGACGGTAATTCATGTCTGTTTCTCCATGACACCATCCTTCAGTGAAAATGTGTGTGTGTGTGTGTGTGTGTGTGTGTGTGTGTGTGTGTGTGTGTGTGTGTCAGAGTAAGAGAGACAGAAAGAGAGAAACAGAAGACTATCTGTGAGAGAAGAAAAAAAGTGAGTGAAGGATGACAGACAGAAGTTTGTGTGTGTGTGTGTGTATGTGTGTGAAAGAGAAAGAGAGCGATAATGAGAAACAATATGAGAGAGAGAAATGGATAGGAAGAGACACATAAAAAGATAGATATACAGATAGATAGAGATATATATATATATATATATATATATATATATATAGAGAGAGAGAGAAAGAGAGAGAGAGAGAGAGTGTTTGTGTGAGAGGAAAGAGAGATAGAGACAGGAGGGTGTGAGATAGAGAGTGTGCGAGGGTGGAGTTTGTGTGGATGTGGGTGGAGTCTGCAGGGGAAGTCCCAGACGTGGAGTGTGAGGAGAAACATGTGGAGTGAAGGAGCAGCTGAAGTCGCTCGCACAAGCAGAAGAAGAAGAAGAAGAAGAAGAAGAAGATCAGCACAGCTTATCGCTGGTCAGATGCAGCTCAGTGGAATGTAACAGTCTTCCAGAAACTTCCGGACAAAAGGATCTTTTCAATCTGCGGGATCTGGTCTGTGCTTTTTGAATCCTAACAACCGTGGGACATTTCTGAAAGGTTTGACATTTTCTCGGGAATCCTTCAGAATGTCGGAGCGCAAACGATCCACGAGACGCTGAGAGTTCTGGAGAACTGAAGAACGTTCCGGAACCCACTGAGGAGTGGAATCTGGATCTTCTGGGACTGGAACTGGGATGTGAGGTCATGTGACGCAGGGATGAGGAGGCGTGTCCTGCTCCAGATGTGCGCGCTGCTGTGCGTGCTGGCCTTCTGCGCTCACATCTGCCTGCGGACGCGACGCTTCTGGACGCCGCAAAAACACCTGGATCGGCCTGTTGCCACGGTGACGGAGGCCTGGAACCATCGCAGACGAGTGAGTGAGCGAGAGAGTGAGCGAGACGCTTCTCCATCATTTCCTGACCTTTGACCTCATCATGCTCCAAATGAGTGTCACCCAGCGGGAGGTCAAAGGTCACATGGTTACGCAACAAAGCAAAGAAAGGGCAGAGAAACGATAAAGAAAGACACGTGTAACGCAGACAGAAAGAAGGAAAGAGATAGAGTGACGCAACGGAAAGAGAAAAAGTGAGAGATGGAAATGAGAAGATTTGAGCGTGTGTGTGTGTGTTATGCAACTGAATCAGGAGAAACTCATCACATAATCAAACACGTCTTCATAAATTGACATGTCTCTGCACGTCTGAGGGGGTTGAGGGAGAGAAAATAAAAGAAGAAGAAGATGAGAGATGAGACAGACTAGAGAGAGAGACAGAACAAGAGTAAACAAGTAAATAAACAAGAGAAGATGAGACAGACGAGAGTCAGAGAGATAAATGAAAGAGAGACAGACAGATGACACAGAATGGACAATAGGTCGACTAAAGAAAGAAGGAAAGAGATAGAGTAATGCAACATAAACAGAAGGAGTGAGAGATGGTGTGTGTGTGTGTTTCAGAGGTGGAGGTTGACTCTTCAGCCGTGGGCTTCACACACTCACCTGCTGCAGGAAGAAGCTCAGCGCTTCCTGCTCTACATCTCCACAGCGCAGGTGTGTGTGTGTGTGTCGCTTCAGCATCCTCGCACACCTGTGTGCTGTGTTGGGTGTGACGCATTACAAAATAACAATTTACTGTAATTAAATTACTTTTCCCACTGAAAAAGTCACGTGACGGATTACTGTTCATTTCTCGGTAATTTAATAGCAGTTACTTGCGTTACAATGTAAAAAAAAATTTAACTCGCTGAATATCGTTATTTCCTTGTATGATTTTATTTTCTTTGCGGCAAGTTTAATTTTCCGCTTCAAATCGTTGATTCGCGACAGTCGTTTTTAAAGTGGAGACGTCGGTGTGACTCGGCAGCGGCCGCTAGTGGCTGTTTCACGGAATGTCAATATTCACGTCACTTCGCTAAAGTAAAGTAAAAGTAAATATAAAATGTAAAGTAACTGATAATTAGTTAATAACTTGATCAACTTGACTCACTTGCTGTATTTTTGTATCTTTCTTTCTTTATTGTATTTTTATCTTTTATATTTATTCATATTTTATCTAGCATATTTTACTAGCATGTCTTTTGTCATTTATTCACATTCTACCTTGCATGTTATCTTGTATTTTTCTCTTATTGCGTTTTTATCTTTTATACATCTCTATTTCATTTGTTTTATTGCGTTTTATCTCTTAACACAATTCACTGTACGTTGTTGCAAATGTAGCGAAGGGGAATGTTCTCCGCCTTGTGGGGGTTAAGTTCTTCTTTGTCCAAGGAAGACTGGGTGTATGCAAGAAGCTAAGTTCCCCCACCCAGTGCTTCTAGTCACCGTATAACGAGTCGCTATATGTGTATACCTATCGTGTTGCTATTAACGGCTCTAGATATGGTGAGGTGAGCTTCAGGATTTAT